>CM072515.1:57725235-57897735 GCA_036898135.1 Oncomelania hupensis
CTACCGAAAAATCAACAGTGACATCCGAAAAGGCTTGCGCACAGCAAAGGAGAACTGGGTAGAAGATCAATGCCAGGAAATAAAGAACAGTCTGAACAAGAACAACAGCAAGAAATCCTACCAGACAGTGAAGCGGGTGACAAGTGTTAAACAGCCCAAGGTCTCAACGATCCAAAGCAAGTCTGGCATGTGCCTTACAGAAGAACAAGAACTCTTGGATAGATGGATAGAGTACTGCTCTGACCTTTACAACCACACACCAAGCGGAGATCCATCCGTTCTAGCATGTCCCCAGAACAGAGAAGAAGAGAAATCCTCCCAATTTTCCGAGAAGAAGTTGAGGCAGCAGGGCAATCGTTGAAGAGGGGAGGTCAGCGGGAGTGGACAATATACCTGCAGAATTACTTCAAAAATGAGGAGGAGCGATGATTGACGCCCTCACCATTATCTGTACCAAGATCTGGCAGAGTGGGGGGTGGCCTACACCATGGACCCAGTCGCTTGTCATCACTCTCCCCAAAAAGGGTAAAATTCAGGAATGTGAATACTACTGCTCGATCAGCATTATCAGCCATCTTAGCAAGGTCCTTTTGAATATAATACTCAACAGGTTGAAACCCCAATCTGAACAAATCATAGCTGAAGAACAAGCAGAATAATCGACGAGGAATACATACAGCATCAACATCTATATCAAGTGTTTGTAGACTTCAAGAAAGCGTTTGGCCGAGTCTGGCATGCAGCTCCCTAACATTATTGAAGTCATAAAAAGCCTGTATGAAAAGACGGCTGCCAGTGCTGTCCTTCACAATAGCGCCATCGGGAACTGGTTGAGAACAACAATCGGCGTGCGTCAAGGATGCCTACTTTCTCCAACACTCTTCAACATCTTCCTAGAGCACATCATGTCAGGTGCCCTTGCAGATCACGAAGGCACAGTCAGCATAAGGGGTATGGTAATCTCATCTCCAACCTCCGTTTTGCGGATAATATTGATGATTTGGTTGGAGAGGTACAAGAACTTGAACAGCACGTACAGATGCTTGACACCAATTCCAGAGCCTTTGGAATGGAAATAAATGCAGAGAATACCAAAATGATGACCAACAACACCAATGGCATCAACACGGACATTTAAATTCCAAGACCAATCCCTCAACATGGTGCATAGCTTCAAATATTTAGGCGCCGTTGTATCAGACAGTGGGTCTCGACAGGAAGTCCTCTCCAGGATCGCACAAACAACTGTTGCCCTGACAAGGTTGCAGCCCATTTGGAAAGACAGAACCATCAGTCTACACTTCAAGGTAAGGCTGCAGGCTCCCTTCTCAACTTCATCTTCCTATACGCTTGCGAAACATTGACGTTCACAGCAGACCTACAACGAAAAATACAAAACATGGAGATGAGGAGCTACAGAAGACTTCTGGGCATTTCCTATACCCAGCACATTGCCAACGACGAAGTCCGACAGACTAGGTATTAGACAACACGATGACATGTTCACAGTTGTGAAGAAACTGAAACTCCGATAGTATGATCTTATCACCAGAGCATCATGCCTGGCAAAGACCGTCCTGCAAGGCACGGTGCAAGGAGGAAGAAGAAGGGGGAGATAGAAAAAGAGGTTGGAGGACAACATTCGAGAATGGACTGGCTTGACACTGAGCGAAGCCATGAGGGTTGCTGAGAACAGAGAAAGATGGCTCTGGTTAAACGATCACGTGTGATGCCCCAACAACTTTCGAGATTCGGGATAGGATAGGATAGGGTAGGATAGGATAGGATAGGATCTTACCGTTTTCGGTACAACATTTCTTGTATCTGCTTCAACTCTGTTTCTGGTACAACCTCCGAGTATATTTCAAAACTGACACAAATCTACGCTCCATCACGAAATCTCAGACCTGCAAATGACACTCGTGTCTTCAGAATTATCTTATTCCGAACCAAAACGAATGGACTCCGTTCCTTCTATTATCAAGGACTCCTTTTGTGGAACGCTTTGTCTCACTCTATTCGTCATTCTGGGTCTGCCTCTTCTTTCCGCAGATCTCTCAAAACTCGTCTCTTTATCGAGTCGTTTTAGGTCTACCGTTCCTTGACCCGAATATAAATGACACATTTTCTAGCATATTCGTTTAATTTATTGTATTGATTTTATTTGTTTTTTTGCCTAATTCATTCTTCTATTCATTCATTCTTCAATGCTGGTTTATAAATTGTCAAAACTGAAACTTTCGGTAGGATGCATGCTTCAAGCGCTCTGTATCAAGTACGGAGATAAGGCGCATTATAAATTTAATTATGATTATTATTTATTACGAATGACGCGCAATACTGAGGGACAAGTTGACAGACTGAAGAACAGGTTGACTATCCCAAGGCGAATGCACTAGCTACAGTAGAGAGCGCGCCGAATCATGTACCAGTGGTTCCATTGTGCACCCCCGTTGGGGTGCCGGGGGTTTCAGTATAAATAGTATCCCAACTTTCTGGAAATTTAGTGCTTTAAATTCCCACTGTCGCTGTCTTTCTCATTTGCTCTTTCTCATTCCTGCTCTGTTCTCTCAATCTGCTATACTATCTTCTTCTTCGCGAGACCAGTCACCTACCTTTTTTCTGGAAAACTCTTCCGGGACAAGACTCCTTATTTGTGTATGAGGTCTGTTGGATCAGCTTGGGAATATTGGACGCTTTCTGCCAGGTGGTCACTAGGGCTTCCTATGATGTTATTATTTAGCAATGTAGGCATTGTATATGTATGTGTTTTGTTCGTAATTTATAATGATGTTTGTATTCTATTTTGTACTTGTAAACGGGGGTTCTATAAATTAGAGTACAGCCTCAGCGTCCCCTGCGTGGGATGTCTTTATTGTAAAGTGACTGGCTGGTGGAGGGCATTCAGTTTTCCCACTAGAGTTGTTTCAGCAGATCTTGTATGCGGATCAGGGGTTGTCCGGTCCTGATTTGGCTCGGAAGAGTCCGCTGGACCTAAAGCAATAAGCATGTAATGTAATGTAATGTTTCCATTGTGCAGCTGGGATCCGTCCTAGAGATCAGACGGTGACGAGAACGGAGTACATGTCATTATCACAACCACTGTACGCCACCATGTGTACCTTCGCAGCTCTCGGCATACTACTCGCCTCCTGCTTTCTTACTTTCAACATCGCACTACGCAATGTCAAGTAAGTGTATGTTGAGGTGATTCTGGAATCAGCTTTTACTGGAATTATATTAGTTTTATTAGGCCTACGCACAGATCCTGTGTCACGGAGGGTGGGAGAAGGGAACGCTGAGGCGGGGGCGACAAAAGTGAAAGAGCCTCTCTGAGAGTGTAAGCAACGGTATACTTGTCTACAATCGGTCAAGGCACAGGCGCGTTAACCAAGAAGAATGGACTCCTTGGCAAGAATGGTGTGGGTCCCCGATAGCGGAGGGGTAGCGCAGTAGTACGTAGAGCTCTATAATGATCCGCACTACTTACTGCCCGTCCGCTATCGGGGATCCACACAACTCTTGCCGGGGGTCCATTCTTCGTGGTTAATGCCCCTGTCTCGCTGCTCGCATGTTCAGGAGCGTTCTACTATTCCCCCACACTCTGTTCACAACGTTGGAGAAACCGTTCAACAAGACTCATTCCTTTTCACCCTCTTTGAAAAGCTGGTTTTGGATCTACCTACATGTATAAGTTTAGAGAGAGAAAGAGAGAGAGAGAGAGAGAGAGAGAGAGAGAGAGAGAGAGAGAGAGAGAGAGAGAGAGAGAGAGAGAGAGAGAGAGAGAGAGAGAAGTTTTGAATCAAAAGCTAATAATAGCGAGAGTCTGTGTAAAGGATTTCATGTGTCTTAGGCACTAAATTGTTTTTATTACGAAGTGGATCATTTGCCGAGCCATAATATAGCTCTTGTAACAAGATCTGGCAGAGTGGGGAGTGGCCTATACCATGGACCCAGTCGCTTGTCATCACTCTTCCCAAAAAAGGTAACCTTCAGGAGTGTGAAAATTACCGCACCATCAACCTCATCAGCCATCCCAGCAAGGTCCTCCTGAAAATAATACTTAACAGGTTGAAACCCCAAGCTGAACAAATCATAGCTGAAGAACAAGCAGGATTCATGGCAGGGCGAAGTACCACTGAACAGATTTTCAACCTCAGAATAATCTGTGAGAAATACCTACAGCACCAACAACATCTATATCATGTGTTCATAGACTTCAAGAAGGCGTTTGACCGAGTCTGACATGCAGCTCTATGGGCAACAATGAAAGTGTACAACATCAGCCCTAAAATTATTGAAGTCATCAAAAGCCTGTATGACAAAAATACCAGTGCAGTTCTCCACAACAGCGCCATCGGGAACTGGTTCAGAACAACAATCGGTGTGCGTCAAGGATACCTACTCTCTCCAACACTCTTCAACATCTTCCTAGAGCGCATCATGTTAGATGCTCTTGCAGATCATGAAGGCATAGTCAGCATAGGGGGTAGAGCAATCTCCAATCTTCGTTTTGCGGATGATATTGATGGATTGGCTGGAGGGGAACAAGAACTAGAACAGCTGGTACAGAGGCTTGATACCACCTCCAGAGCTTATGGAATGGAAATAAGTGAAGATCAAAATGATGACCAACAACACCAATGGCATCAACACGGACATCAAAGTCCAAGGCCAATCCCTCAACACAGTGCATAGCTTCAAATATTTAGGAGCCATTGTATCAGACAATGAGTCCCGACAGGAAGTCCTCTCCAGGATCGCACAAACAACTGCTGCCTTGCCAAGGTTGAAGCCCATTTGGAAAGACAGGACCATCATGATCAGTCTACATTCCAAAGTAAGACTGCCGCGCTCCCTTGTCATCTCCTTCTTCCTATATGCTTGCTAAGCATGGACCCTCACGGCAGATCTCCAACGAAGAATACAAAGCATGGAGATGAGGTGCTACAGAAGACTTCTGTGCATTTCGTATACCCAACACATCATCGACGAAGTCCGACAGACCATCACACAAGCCATTGGACAACACGATGACCTGCTCACAGTGGTGAAGAAACGGAAACTCCGATGGTATGGCCACGTCACCAGATCATCAGGCCTTGCAAAGACTATTCTGCAAGGCACAGTGCAAGGAGGTAGAAGAAGAGGGAGACCGAAAAAGAGGTGGGAAGACAACATTCGAGAATGGACTGGTTTGACGTTGAGCTAAACCATCAGGGCTGCTGAGGACAGAGAAAGATGGAGTATGCTGGTTAAACGATCATCTGTGGTGCCCCTACGGCCTCCGGGTTACGGGACAGGATAGGATAGGATAGGAATATAGCTCAGAGGTAACGTACCGTGGAGAAAGTGTCGAGATCGCTGGACAGTTCTTTCTCATTGTAAGCGTATAAGCGAGTCAGCGAGAGAGAAAAATTATGATCATGTCTGTAAATATTGAGTGACTAAATTAATATGCTAATCTTTGTGTCCTTTTGTGACGTCACAGGCTGGTGAAAATGTCGTCACCGAAGATGAACGACGTCATACTGTCTGGCTGCATAGTTTGCTACGCTTCCATCTTCGTCAAAGATGCAGGCGGCGGACACGGACCGTTGGGCTGTGAGGTAAGCCTACCTCTTCTTGCTGGTGTTAGTGTTGTTGTTGTCGATGACGTTGTTGACAGTTGTTTTTGTTGTTATTGTTGATATGGTGGAGATGTCAAAACTGCAAGCGGTGGATAGAATACTACTGCTACGGCGACGGCTTCTGCTACTAGTCGTCTGCTACTACTACTACTACTCTAGTCATTCTATAGTAGTCGTAGTAGCTTTGTTGTAGTAGCAGCAGTAGCATACAGTTGTAGTAGTAGCAGTAAGTATAGTATAGTAATCGTAGTAGTATTAGTAGTACACATAGTAAGCTTATTACTGCTACTACTACTGCCGCTGCCGCTACGTGAATTAATAAAGCGCGTATATATCTTTTATTAAAGTCTTCTGGGAAACGAGCTTAACGCGATACCAACTTTGTGTGTTTTAAAATTATGACACCTCCTCCCCTTTCCTACCTCACTCCACCTTCCTGTTTTAGTTTAGATACCCCCTCCCCTCCACTCCCCAGTTTCCCCCTTCCCTCCCCTCCCACCTCCCTGGGGAATTTTCTAAAAACGATATCTTGTTGTCACTTGGATGAATAAATGTTCTATTCTGTTAGATTTAACAGACAGGTCATAGTTTCCGTTTTAGTAGAATGAGCGAGAAACCGAGTATCAAAGTATAATGTTTGAGAAATGAACTGGACGACGGCACTGATAATTATCAGAAAGAGGAAGAAGATTGACAGTTGCTATTGCAAATGTGATATGAAACTGTATCATTGTTCCAGATAAAGACCGCATTCCTAGCCGTAGGAATTTCTATGGCATTCGGAGCGCTGTTTGCCAAAACGTGGAGAGTTCATCAGATCTTCACCAAAGCCAAAATGGAAAAGAAAGTCAGTACCGGATTAATTTACATTTAAATACATAGATATGTACATAATTATATGAATAAATTATTACATCAAACAAGCTATGAACTTCAGAGTTAATGTGCATTGTTTAATCACTTGTGAATATCTATTTTTTGGTTTGTTACGCGAATCTCGCCCAGACCACTACAGTTTGTGAATCTTGTAAATTCCGCCCCCCCCCCCCCCCTCACCCCCTCCCATTCTCATTCTCCTCCTCCCCACCCCTTTTCTCCCCCTCCCCTTCCCCATTCCCTCCGCTCCCCGCCAACACGAACTACTGAACATTTTACGTTCAGTGGAATCAGCTTTGGCAACTCTGTTGTCCGGTGTTCTTTTGACTACATTGTGTGTGTTTTGTTCAGATCATGTCGGACACACAGCTGCTGGGGATGACGGCGCTGCTGGTGCTTGCCAACCTGATAGTGTTGGTCACGTGGTGGGTTGTGGACCCCAGGACCCTCAGGGTCACCTCCATCAGCTCTAGTGAGGTGGATACACTTCTTTGGTTTTACATTGGAAGTTTGTATCTTTATTTATTGCAAGGTTAGGTAGTGTAATTCAAGGGACTAATCATACTTAGCACAGCTCCGTGTCTGATACGGGAAGAGGCCTGGGGTCTATTGCTTGCTTGCTTGTTTGTGTGATAACCTGCCTCTAATATATCGTATTGCGTATTATGCCCAAAGGGGTAGGCATAGCCCCAGATAGGAGTAGGTCCTCCTGTAGCAAATCACTTGTTACAAAATATAATTTTATCACGCAAAAATTATATTACTATTTGCGTATATTTTCACGACTTCAGTTCTTAAGCAGTTCTGGATCATAATCCTGACGCAGTTGCAGTAAAATCGACCAAAATAAGAAACAAAGTATTGACCTCCGAAGTTATCGAACCCAATGTAGATGTTCTTTCCCGTATATGTGTTTCAATCATTGGCTTAATAGTTCTGATGCTGTTGTATCAATTTGAGCCGATTTGCAGATATTCCAGCGATATGACGTTGACAGCACTTCAGTTTCAATGCTGGTGAATAGGCAGCCAATGCCGAGAAACGCAGCGAAATTATCGAAATATTGTTTGTGCGCGATTTTCTCGTTTGCATTGTCTGCATCATGAACTGGACATTGTTTCCGCGGAAAGACTAAAGATTGATGGAATGGATGTTGTTTTGCAGGAGGAGGACGCGGCAGGCGAGGTGGTAGTGAAATATTGCGAAGTCAACTGTGTCTCCGACAAACAGCTCTATTTTCTGGGCACACTCTACAGCATACATGCCCTGGTTTTGCTCCTCGGCACATTTCTAGCCTTCGAGACACGAAATGTAACTATATCCTCTCTCTCTTTCTGTCTCTCTCTTTCTGTCTGTCTGTATGTTTGTCTGTCTTACTCTTCCCCCCTCTCTCTTTCCCTCACACACACACACACACACACACACACACACACACACACACACACACACACACACATACAAACTCTTTCTCTCTCTATCTCTCTCTCTATCTCTCTCAATATAAAGTGAGGTGTTTTTTTTATTTCTAAAAATTTATTTGCACTAGACAAAGTGATCATAGAAGGGTTTATTAATCCCACATTATTGCGGCGAAAGCTCTGAAATAAACAGACATTCGGTTTTCTATAACGTCCCTTTCTGTTGCATCTACAACGTTATTGTATTGTAATGTATTGCATTATTACAGGTTCAATACCCGGAGCTGAACGTTGTGGCCAAGTGGGCTAAGGCGGAACTAACTTGCCTTGTCCACAAGCCAGAAACCAATGGCGCCGACAGGTGTGGGTTCGATCCGGCATCTAGGCGTTATGTTTCTCCGATTATTTACTTTCGACTCGGGCAATGATTTGTTGTTTTTCCGGGTACTCCGGTTTGCTCATCCAGCAAAAATTTCAAAATCACAAATAATGTTAGGTAGGTTGGGTTTGGGCGCGCCACAGGCTGCGACTACGCCTTCCACAGGGGAGGCGGCCCAGAATTTCCCGATAGAAAGGGATAAATAAACTGTAGTAAAAAAAAAAAAAAAAGAACGATTCGAAGTACATAGAGATTGCATCTACAACGTAATTGTATTGTATTGGTTTGAATTGTATTGTATTGTATTGTACAGGTTCACTACCCGGAGCTAAACGATTCGAAATACATAGGGATGTGCATCTACAACGTGGCGCTGCTGTCCATCCCTGCCCTCGTCCTGGGCGTAGCAATGGATCCGTCCCTCGACCTGAAATACGCCATCGGATCTTCTCTCGTCCTACTGGGCACCACCGTCACCCAATGTCTCATCTTTGTGCCGAAGGTAGGAAACAACTTATGTGTGTGTGTGTGTGTGGGTGTGTGTGTGTGTGTGTGTGTGTGTGTGTGTGTGTGGGTGTGTGTGTGTGTGGGTGTGTGTGTGCGTGTGCACATGTATTTATGTCAAAATGGAAGCCCGACCTTGTCTTTCATAGTGATAAATGGGGTCTTTTGCATGGACCCCACTTTTTTCCAGGGCCCCAGTTTTTTCTAAGTGCGCGGGAGTGCTCTTTTAGTGCATGGGAGTGCAGTTGTAGTGCATGAGTGTGTTTTAAGTACAAGGGAGTGCTCTATCCGGGACGAAGAAAAACCAGTCACTTTACGGAGAAATTTTGAAGAAAGTTCGACCTATTCCGTCGCCTATAGGAGACGAACTAGGTCAACTTTTTAGACGGACACAGCCAATTTTGCATCAGATTCTTACATTTTTAGATGAAGTTTGCGTTCTTTCCGTCAAAAACTCACTTTCCGATTCCTACATTCTAAAGAAACCCCGGTTTTGATCATATACAAGTTTGTGTGTGAGGATATATGTGTGAGAGGGTGGGTGTGTGTGAGGGTGTGTGCGTGTGTGTGAGGGTGTGTGTATGTGTGTGTGTGAGTGCGCGAACGCGCTTTGTTCCTTTTCCGTTCAATGCCACTCTTTTCTTCCATGCGTTACGTTTTATTCACACACAAACACTTACGCGGGGTAGTAGAGATCAACTGGACAAACATAATTGAAGAAGTTTCATATAGACCTATTGTAATTGGTTTGATAGGATTAGCCAGTGTGTTTGTAAACATTTTATATGACACAAAACACCAGTGAAAAGGGACATAAGAAAAGGACGGGAAAATAAAAGAAAGAAAGAAAGGCGGAATCATTGCTTCTTAGTCAAAGAGGAAAACATGAAAAAAAAATGAAAATTTAACGTGTAAAAAAATCAACAGCAACAGAATTGAACTGTTTAAAATAAGATAATAGTAACTTGAAAATGATAAAAATGTGTGCTGTAGGAACAATATAATTGAAAACGAAACAAAGAGGTACAGAAAAGTTGTTTTTTTTTTAAAATCAATACCTAAGAAAAGAAGCGGAACTAAACACAATTACTAGAAATAATAAAGGCGGTGGTGGGTGGGTGGGGGAGGAAAAGAGGGGGGGGGGGGGGTGCGGGAGGGAGAAAAAAAGAAGAAGAAATACAATAAAACCCACAACAAACACTCCACAATATAGTATTAATTTTTTTTTTCTTCATCATATAACCAACATATTTTCTCGACTGTTATCGCAGGTTGCGTCCTACCGTCATCATCGCATTCAAGGGACTGAGGATACGATCGCAACAACTCGCTTGGCAACCATCAGCTCTGTGAGATCCAAACCAAACTGAAGTCTACACCACTCTGTCCTGCCATATAAATATAGATAAGGTCGAGGCTTCGTGAGGTCCTGTTAAAGCTTCAGAAGGAGCCGCGGGCTTTCGACCATCGTTTGTCCCAAGGGGCTTAAAAAACAACAAATAACTTGAAGGGCAGAGCCCATATGACTCAAGTGCTCCTTGTGGAACTTCTCATGCAGTATCAAATAAACTACAGCAAAGTTGTATGATGCATTAAAAACAGTGACCTTGGGATAAGCTTGACCTTCAGTGACCTTGAACTTGGGATGACCGTGACCTTCACGTGACATCTCATACTCACGTATGATCAAATAACCCAATGTTGTTGCATGCTATGGGTTAAATAGAGACAATCAACTGTACGATGATTTATTTTGTATATGTTTTTGCAAGGTATAAAATGACCTTGACCTTCAAGGTCAAAGCACAAACGGAACACATATGAAAGATCAATCATCTCTTAATACAAGTTTGGACTTTATATCTTTCAAAGTTTAAGGTTAAGGTCACTTCAAATAACCTATACTAACTGGCTCTGGACAGCTCCTGTGACCTTGACCTTGGAGTGAGGTTGACCAAATGTTCAGTTCATAGGATGTGTGTCTCATTGATACTTATAATGCATCAAAGAATCACAAGTTCAATATTAGTAACTGTCACGTGGGGTTTATGGGTTTACTGGGCTCTGCACAAGGGATGCGTAACCCTCACGCTTTAACAAACACGAACTGCATCATCATTCCTTCGCTGGTGACTCTCAACTGCATAAAAGCTCCTCTCCTGACCAGACTGACAACTCACTCCAGACTGTCTCCCTCTGCATAGACGATGTCCAAGACTGGATGACAGAAAACAAACTACAACTCAACAGCAACAAAACGGAAGCAATCTTTATTGGCTCTTCTCGCTCAACAAAACTAGCACCTTCCTCTTCCAATTGTCTTCAGCTCACCTCTGCTACCATTCCGCTTTCATCTGAAGTTAAAAATCTTGGCGTGACCCTTGATAGTACACTCAGCATGGACAAAAACATTTCTTCTATCTGCCGTACCTGCTACCTCCAACTCCGTCGAATCTCCTCTATTAGAAACTACCTTACAACAGATGCAACCGCCAAACTCGTAACCTCAACCATACTCTCTCGTATTGACTACTGCAACTCACTCCTTGCTGGTCTTCCCTCCACATCCATCTCTAAACTGCAACGCATTCAGAACAGTTCAGCCCGCCTTGTTCTTCGGAAAAAAAGACGAGACCACATCACTCCACTCTTAAAACAACTACATTGGCTTCCTGTTGCAGACCGCATCAAGTACAAGATCAACCTCCTTACATACAAATGCATTCACGGAATAGCTCCTGTTTATCTGTCTGACCTAATCACTCTGTACAGCCCATCAAGAAATCTCTGCTCTGCTGACGACCGCCTCAGACTCAAAGTGCCTCGAACCAGACTCGTGTCCGCCGGTTAGCGCTCTTTCTCCTACCAAGCTCCCGTCAACTGGAATTCACTACCTCTTTCACTCCGCCAGAAGCCGTCTGTACCTTCTTTCAAAATTGCCCTCAAAACCCATGTGTTCTCTTAGTAGTAGCTACCTTGATCTCACTAGCGCTGATCGGCTTGCACAACGTCTACTGACCTATCACAATTTATGTGTTGCACGTATGTGTATATATATGTCTATATATATATATGTATATATATGTGTATGTATATGTATGTATACATGTGTGTGTATATATGTATATGTAATGTATGTGTATGTATGTATGTATATGTATGTATGTGTGTGTATGTATATATATGTGTGTATGTATGTTTGTATATGTGTGTATGTGTATGTTTAAATTGATTTTTTTTTTGGTTGTTTGTTTGTATGTTTAATTTTTATTAGACACCATTGTTTCGTCACTTTTCTATGTACAATTTTTTCTATTATATGTATGAATGCGGGAGAATGCGCCTTGAATCACTCTTGTTTGTGTGAGATATGTGCGCTATATAAATTCATGTATTATGTATTATTATTATTATTATTCGATGGGAACTGCTAGTTAGTCACCCTGTGAATTACTTTAATAAATTTATTTGTTTAGCTCGGTCTGTGTTAAGGCTGGGATACAGAGATAGATAGAAAAATGGTAACAGATCACTGTCACACTAGCTTTCACACGGCTATGAATCATATGTAGTCTAGCCACTTGATAACAGTTAAAATCACACATTTATTTCTTCTACTCTATACAAGATTTTCGATGTGCTAATCTACCTTAAAATGTCATAAGTCAATGCAAATAATTCGATCGCTGATAGTCTAGGCAGCTGTTATGTCTTCATCGGGCACTGGCTTCTAGATTTCATGAAGATTGGACTACTATGGTCCGTTTTACTACAGTTCTGAAGAGTGGACTACTGTGGTCCGTTTTCTATCAGTTTAAGTGCACTGATTCCTGGGCACTTAGCTTGTGGTTTGAAGCCCTTTGATGAGGTAGCTTCTGGTACACGCTGTGTCGTCGTGTAGTTTGGTCCCTTGCCACGCTGTGGGGTCTTGCAGGGGGTTTCCAGGGTTGCTCCCTCAGTCTTGTGCTGTAGGGGCTAAACAGCCAACTTGGTTTTCCTGTGGAGTTGGGCGCACGGGATAGCTCGCCTGCTCGTCTGTAATATAAGAGACGAAATTCTGCACAACCCTGAATAATCGGTTTGTGCAGAGCGTCTCACTGAAAGCCAAAGTAGCCCTCAGTGATAGCTCCACATCTCTATACATAAGCGACGAACATTCTGCTACGTCCGCGGTCCACTGGAATCTCAACTCTAATTTCCTATACATACATAAATAGAAATCGTGGCTAACTACACACATACAGAATTAATAATAATATAAACATTCACTGGTACAGCCACTGGTCTGCAAACATACATATAGGTTCAACAACAGTGGTTCCGTCAGGTATACAACATGGCGGCGCAACCGGTCGTGTTTCGCCACGTTGTCACGCAATTCGGATTAACAATTCAAATCTATGCATGGCAAATTCTACAAACATAATTTCAACAATAATATAAATATATCACGATGAAACAGAAGTATGTTCATTTACCTGTTTGACAAAGTCAGGCCTGTGGCTACTTGAGTGAATTCTAAAATTCACAAGTCCTGTTTCCTGGTCTAGGAGTGAAGATAGTTCTCTTCTCCGGTCTAGCTGTGTAGACTTCGGTATCTTTCGTAGCACTGACTTAAGCTATGCTAGGTTTTGACCCAGTCAGAACTGGCTCTAACCGCTCTGCCTGCGTCCCATTGGTTACTTTCAGATTCAAGGCACACAGTGCTGACATCACTAACTGCCTGCGTCAAGCTCGCAGTGTGTGCACCTCCTATACTGTAATCAGCTGCTGTGTACTACTCTAACTTTCTAAAGTTACAATGACTAAACAAGGCTAAATAGTAAATAGGCAGGGTAAAACTGGTCTGTCGTGACAGTAACTTGGAAAAAAGTGAAATTTTGTGAGGAAAAAAAAGTAGTAGTAGTAGTAGTAGTAGTAGTAGTAGTAGTAGTAGTAGTAGGCTAGTAGTAGTAGTAGTAGTAGTAGTAGCAGAAGTTTGCGGACAACAAGTACAAGTCGTGCCATTGTGTGTCAATGCATGCCAGTGCGGCCCAGTTTTGGGTGCGCCTTTTGTAGACAGTGAGCAACTGACGCATGTACAGGGCGCGAATAAGCCTTCATGTTGCGCACCACCGAAATTGAACGCCTTGCCACGACGCATTGCGCGGCATTGCGGTGCCGGTGACAGACATCGGGCACGTTTAAGAGTGGCTTTTACTGGTTGCCTTCTCTCGTCAGCATACCCTGCGGAACTGCTTCAAGCACAAGGATAAGCGATTATTGACGCACTCACCATTATCTGTAACAAGATCTGGCAGAGTGGGGACTGGCCTACAGCATGGACCCAGTCGCTTGTCATCACTCTTCCCAAAAAAAGTAACCTTCAGGAATGTGAAAACTACCGCACAATCAGCCTCATCAGCCATCCCAGCAGGGTCCTCCTGAAAATAATACTCAACAGGTTCAAACCCCAAGCAGAACAAATCATAGCTGAAGAGCAAGCAGGATTTATGGCAGGGCGAAGTACCACTGAACAGATTTTCAACCTCAGAATAATCTGCAAGAAATACCTACAGCACCAACAACATCTCTATCATGTGTTCGTAGACTTCAAAAAGGCGTTTGACCGAGTCTGGCATGCAGCTCTGTGGGCAACCATGAGAGTGTACAACATCAGCTCTAAAATTATTGAAGTCATCAAAAGCCTGTATGACAAGGCTACCAGTGCAGTCCTCCACAACAGCGCCATCGGAAACTGGTTCAGAACAACAATCGGTGTGCGTCAGGGATGCCTACTCTCTCTAGCACTCTTCAACATCTTCCTCGAGCGCATCATGTCAGATGCCCTTGCAGATCACGAAGGCACAGTCAGCATAGGGGGAAGAGCAATCTCCAACCTCCGTTTTGCAGATGACATTGATGGATTGGCTGGAGAGGAACAAGAACTTGAACAGCTGGTACAGAGGCTTGACACCACCTCCAGAGCCTATGGAATGGAAATAAGTACAGTGAAGATCAAAATGATGACCAACAACACCAATGGCATCAACATGGACATCAAAGTCCAAGGTCAATCCCTCAACACAATGCATTTTTCAAATATTTAGTAGCCATTGTATCAGACAATGGGTCCCGACAGGAAGTCCTCTCCAGGATCGCACAAAGAACTGCTGCCCTGGCGAGGTTGAAGCCAATTTGGAAAGACAGGACCATCAGTCTACATTCCAAGGTAAGACTGCTGCACTCCCTTGTCATCTCCATCTTCCTATATGCTTGCGAAACATGGACCCTCACAGCATATCTACAACGAAGAATACAAAGCATGGAGGTGAGGTGCTACAGAAGACTTCTGAGCATTTCCTATACTCAGCACATCACCAACGACGAAGTCCGAAGACCATCACACAAGCCATTGGACAACACGATGACCTGCTCACAGTGGTGAAAAAACGGAAACTCTGATGGGATGGCCACATCACCAGATCATCAGGTCTTGCAAAGACCATCCTGCAAGGCACAGTGCAAGGAGGTAGAAGAAGATGGAGACCGAAAAAGAGGTGGGAGGACAACATTCGAGAATGGACTGGTTTGACACTGAGCGAAACAATCAGGGTTGCTGAGGACAGGGAAAGATGGAGTACGCTGGTTAAACGATCATCTGTGGTGCCCCTACGACTTCCGAGTTACGGGATAGGATAGGATAGGATAGGATAAGATTCTCTCGTCAATTAATTGGTTCCGTCAAACTGTTTCGTCTACTTCTACTTCATCTTTACTTATATGAACCGCCAATTGTTGTGGACTCCATCAATGAGTCATCACTGTGTTTTCTACATATCATAAGTTATTACGGTGTCAAGATCACAACGAATAATTCCTCAACTTGAGTCTATTGTATGTGTAATATGTTCCAGGCAAATGGTGAATCCAAGCAATACGTGTATTGACTAAATGTTTGAGGCAATTCGAAATATCGAGCCTGCCGTCAGGAATTCTTTAATTGCCTAAAAGGTTTTGTAAATATTCTTCGAGCTGTGATGTGTTGGGTACATTATATAAACTTTGGGTTGTTGTGATAGATGTATTTTCTTTTATAGTCTTTAATTAACATATTTTAACGGATCTTATCATTGCCGTGTAATTTTATTAATCTCTTGTTCAAGTGTAATCAACTTCATGTGCCTAAACATGTTTGTATGTAAAAACTAAAGTTTTAATGATTATATTAATTTATTAATCTGTTGTCTGTTATATATACGCTTACAGCATCTTATTTTACACGTGATAAACTGGAATGCTCCTAGCTATCTTTCTGAACTTTTGACTGTCTATGCTCCTTCTCGGTCTCTTCGCTCGTCTGCAGATGAAAGGGTGTTCCGTGTACCAGAATACCACAGGGTGAGACACGGTGGTCAAGCCTTCAGTTTCTTCTCCGTTCAGACCTGGAACTCGCTACCTCGGTCCGTCCGTCACAGTCCTTCACTAGCGTCTTTTAAAACGAACTTGAAGACGCATCTTTTCAGATAGGCGTATTCCTAGGCGCCATGAGTGAGTGTTTTTTGTTATTTTTGGTGTTTGGGATGTTTATGTGGTAGCGTGTTATTGACCAATGTACGCATGTTGTGTTTACATTTGTTTGTGTAAAGCGCTTTGTGATTTTTGGTAAGCGCTGTATAAATTGCCTGTTATTAATTATTATTATTATTATTATTATTATTATTATAAACTCATTTTAACTTCTTGTTCTGTTGAAAGGAAACCGAACAACTGTATAGGATTGTGGAATAATAACTAGTAAACAATACAAAACATGGTATTTACTACAAATTCATGGTGCATTTCATCCGCCTCCTTTAATATTTCTCCCCTGTTATTAACAGTTCGATGTATATAAAATATTCGAGTATTCACGTGTCCCAAAGTGGTGTTTCTGGTATAAAAGAAAGTGAATTGTTATGGACAACCTCTTTCGCCTAGGTAGGCTAGAAACCTCGATGTTAGAAACGTAAACTAGAGATACAGAACTGACTTCATGTGTTTTATTTCGGAGAGCGGGTATTCATCAGCAGGGGAAGTAATTTCCTCTGCCCTGTTCAGAGGTAGAATAGGTTGTAGTCTTCTGAGTTGAAGCCATTTTCTTCTACTGTCTCAACAATTCTGTCACGCGACGTTTCTGTATAGGTTAGTGATCTGCCTCCCGTGCCCTCATATTTTCTCCACCGCAAAAGGTCATGGTCACTGGAATCAATCTGTTGCTAAACCCTGGCGACAAGGGTAGCCCATTGGTTCAGGGCGCGAGCCTTGCGTACTCTGGGCGCCGTGGGCGTTCAAATCCTGACTTCAGCAAACTGTTGTGTGATTGCTGGATATTAGTGGCCCTCGCCTTGAGAAGCTCTCTGAGCTTGTAAGTGCGCTATATAAAAACAATCCCTAAACACGTTTTGATAACTATCTTTTAAAAAAAAATAAAATAAAATAGCGGCTGAAGTGATTTTGCTGAGTTTTGGTATAAATGTAGACTGCTTCAAACCATTGACCATCCTTCAGTAGCTGCAGTCGGCTCGTCGGATAGTCGGTCGGTTTTTCGCTTCGAATTTCACTTCTTTTTTTTTTTTTTTTTTAAATTCAAAACACCCTTTTGCACTTTTCTCAATAATAAGATTATGAAATAAATAAATAACAACCGAATTTTATCATTTTTACTGTGTGCATACTTCAACTACTGCTAAGCATGTTGGATCATTCGTATGTGTACTTCATCAATTTTATCAGCTATGTAAAAGTCTCTGGAAATACATTTGAATTGCCTGTCATCTTGTTTTGTGTTGGAATACTGTGCGAATGAATATGTGCCTGTGAGACCGCGTTTCTTTATCCGTTATGGAACACAACTCCTTTCACCCCTCTCCCGTCTCCCCCCCTCTCCCTTCCCCTACACCACCCCCTCACCCCCACCCCCACCCACCCCCCAAAAAAATCTTCTATAGTTTTTAAAAGGAAATAAACATCTTCCTATACACTTGCGAAACATGGACTCTCACAGCAGATCTACAACGAAGAATACAAAGCATGGAGATGAGGTTCTACAGAAGACTTCTGGGCATTTCCTATACCCAGCACATCACCAACAACGAAATCCGACAGACCATCACACAAGCCATTGGACAACATGATGACATGCTCACAGTGGTGAAGAAACGGAAACTCCGATGGTATGGCCATGTCAACAGAGCATCATGCCTTGCAAATACCATTCTGCAAGGCACAATGCAAGGAGGCAGAAGAAGGGGGAGACCGAAAAAGAGGTGGGAGGACAACATTCAAGAATGGACTGGCTTGACACTGAGCGAAGCCATGAGGGTTGCTGAGGACAGAGAAAGATGGAGTACGCTGGTTAAACGATTATCTGTGGTGCCCCAACGACCTTCGAGTTACGGGATAGGATAGGATAAGAAGCTCACGGGTGCTAACGGTTATGAAAACGATTTGGGATACCCCAATTCTGCCCGGAAACAGTCCTTTAATAACCCGAATCCAAGCCAACGATAAGTTTTATGATGAGACCTGCTGGCAAACCTTAGTTAACAACTAACAAGTTGTAAAGAAAAGATTCAAAGTTCCCGAATTTCTCTCAAACTAAATTAAAAACGGTTCAACTTCAAGGGCGACAGTAGGAACACAAATCTCGCTGGTTATTACGCTACCCTTCGAGACTTTTAGCACACTAAACATCGAATCCAGTTTATAAATAAATTAAACATTTTCACACAATTACACTCTAATGTTTCACCGCACAAGACATAATATGTTATTTTACTACAATTGATCAAGCGGATTCTTTAGATTCAGTCTAGAAGTACATCAACAACAAACTAGATCTAAGCAGCCACAATCTTCTTCAGATTAGGCCGAGTCGACCGGCCGAAACTTCACATGAATAAAACATAAATTCTCAGTAGGCAATTGTTCAGTCACCCAATATTCACTCAGAGCTACACAAATGAATACACAATTGCAGTCATAAGCTCTGGCCAGTCCAGGGGCTTACACGATCAATGAGACACACATAATATGCAAATGTGGTCAACCTCTGGTCACTGGAGCTATCCAAATCGGTTAATATAGGTATTTTGAAGTGACCTTGGCCCTAAACTATGAGAGGCATAAAGTACAAACGTGTTGTATTTAGAGATGATATATTGATCTTTCAGATTTGTCCCTTTTTTGCGTTGATCTTGAAGGTCAAGGTCATTTTAGGCCTTGCAAAACATGCCAAAAAAATAGGTCATCGTACAGTGGAATGGCTGTTTATTTAACCCATAGTATGCAAAAACATTGGGTTATTTGATCAGACATGCATGAGAGGTCACGCCAGGTCTTAAGGTCATACCAAGGTCAAGGTCACTGAAGTCAAGATCATCCCAAGGTCACAGTTTTTTTTGTCCTGTACTTTGTTTGATAGTACATGAGTGTATATGGAACCGGAAGGTCAGTGTCATCCCTAAATCAAGAGAAAAGGAAGATGAACGTCGTTATTACTTTGTATTTTAATACCACCATTTCATTTTGTGTTTTTTTCTGGGCACTCATTTTCACGTTAAATATTGCGAGTTCCATAAATAACAGGCGAGTCATATGGGCTTTGCTGAATCTCTGTCTTTTGTAGATCTAAAGTAGAGAAGGCTTGTTCCCAACACTGGTTACACCGAGGTTTCTGGGGTCTTTCAGAAACTGTTCACCGAAACTGGAACAAGAGGACAAAGGGGTTTCTGCACGGAATATCCAGTTGATCGGGGTAACGATATTCCCGGTAAAGTGGATGGAACAATCTGTATTGGGACGCTGAGTTACCTACAGTGATTGTTTGTCAAAGCTGCTCGTTTACATTACGGACACCGGGTGCCCGAACGTTTGCAGTTGGCGAGACTATCCTCGGGATCCCGGATTCCGAACCCACGCTGAATTTTTCACTGCGCTGCGTTGTTGACGACGCTTTGCTGGGCTGCGATGCCGACGGGCGGTCTATTTAGTAAATCCCATAGTTCTTGGTCTACTGAACGTGGCGCGGAGTTTGTGGATGAAGATGGTGCGTCAGTGGACGGTGTTTTGGGTGAATGGTCTGTGTTATTCAAATGTGTGGCCATATCCGTGGACGCTCCGCTTCTAGACCTAGACGTTAGCCTGGTATCCATTACTGTTGACCGGCAATGCGTCAGATCTAGTCGACTGGAATCTGAAAGCGTCAATGACCTTTTGGTGTAGGCGTGCACCTGCAGACACAGAAACAAACGAAGGCGACGTCTCAACGTGCCTTCACTGCCAACACATAGACAAAACGATCACATCATAATCTCAATACGCACCTACACTGCTATTGCAAAACTTGAGAAACCTTGTGTAGCAGCGGAACCCGTTAACACTACTCAAGATACGGTCTTTCAACATTAACTTCGTTATACAGGCAACAACTCAACTCTATTTATTTATAGACTAGCTAGATTATGCAACGTTTATTCAAACACGCATCCACCCATACACATACATACACACGCACACACCTACACCCACACCAAAGAAGAAGCCGTGGATCACACCTGAACTTTTGGATCTGTGTGATAAACGAAGAGAGTTAAAAAAGAAAAAGAACACCTCACAGGGAGCTGATGTCTACCGAAAAATCAACAATGACATCCGAAAAGGCATGCGCACAGCAAAGGAGAACTGGATAGAAGATCAATGCCAGGAAATAGAGAACAATCTGAACAAGAACAACAGCAAGAAGGCCTACCAGACTGTGAAGCGGCTGACAAGTGTTAAACAGCCCAAAGTCTCCACTATCCAAAGCAAGTCTGGCATTTGCCTTACAGAAGAACAAGAAGTCTTGGACAGATGGACAGAGTACTGCTCTGACCTTTACAACCATACACCAAATGGAGACCCATCAGTTCTAGCATGTCCCGAGAGCAGAGAAGAAGAAGAAATCCTCCCAATTCTCCGGGAAGAAGTTGAGGCAGCAGTGCAATCGCTGAAGAAAGGGAAGTCAGCGGGAGTGGACAACATACCAGCGGAACTGCTACAAGCAGGAGGAGAAGCGATGACTGATGCTCTCACCACTATCTGTAACAAGATCTGGCAGAGTGGGGAATGGCCTACACCATGGACCCAGTCGCTTGTCATCACTCTTCCTAAAAAAGGTAACCTTCAGGAGTGTGAAAACTACCGCACCATCAGCCTCATCAGCCATCCCAGCAAGGTCCTCCTGAAAATAATACTCAACAGGTTGAAACCACAAGCTGAACAAATCATAACTGAAGAACAAGCAGGATTCATGGCAGGGCGAAGTACCACTGAACAGATTTTCAACCTCAGAATAATCTGTGAGAAATACCTACAGCACCAACAACATCTATATCATGTGTTCATAGACTTCAAGAAGGCATTTGACCGAGTCTGGCATGCAGCTCTATGGGCAACCATGAAAGTGTACAACATCAGCCCTAAAATCATAGAAGTCATCAAAAGCCTGTATGACAAGGCTACCAGTGCAGTCCTCCATAACAGCGTCATCGGGAACTGGTTCAGAACAACAATCGGTGTGCGTCAAGGATGCCTACTCTCTCCAACACTCTTCAACATCTTCCTAGAGCGCATCATGTCAGATGCTCTTGCAGATCACGAAGGCACAGTCAGCATAGGGGGCAGAGCAATCTCCAATCTTCGTTTTGCGGATGATATTGATGGATTGGCTGGAGAGGAACAAGAACTTGAACAGCTTGTACAGAGGCTTGACACCACCTCCAGAGCTTATGGAATGGAAATAAGTGCAGAGAAGACCAAAATGATGACCAACAACACCAATGGCATCAACACGGACATCAAAGTACAAGGCCAATCCCTCAACACAGTGCACAGCTTCAAATATTTAGGAGCCATTGTGTCAGACAATGGGTCTCGACAGGAAGTCCTCTCCAGGATCGCACAAACAACTGCTGCCCTGACAAGGTTGAAGCCCATTTGGAAAGACAGAACCATCAGTCTACATTCCAAAGTAAGACTGCTGCGATCTCTGGTCATCTCCATCTTCCTATATGCTTGCGAAGCATGGACCCTCACAGCAGATCTCCAACGAAGAATACAAAGCATGGAGATGAGGTGCTACAGAAGACTTCTGTGCATTTCCTATACCCAACACATCACCAACGTTGAAGTCCGACAGACCATCACACAAGCCATTGGACAACACGATGACCTGCTCACAGTGGTGAAGAAACGGAAACTCCGATGGTATGGCCACGTCACCAGATCATCAGGCCTTGCAAAGACCATTCTGCAAGGCACAGTGCAAGGAGGTAGAAGAAGGGGGAGACCGAAAAAGAGGTGGGAGGACAACATTCGAGAATGGACTGGTTTGACACTGAGCGAAGCCATGAGGGCTGCTGAGGACAGAGAAAGATGGAGTATGCTGGTTAAGCGATCATCTGTGGTGCCCCTACGACCTTCGGGTTATGGGACAGGATAGGATAGGATAGGATATTTTAAAATATTTAAATACATTGTGTGCTAGAAATTTCTGAATTATTACTAAAGCACCTACAACTTCCCCGGCAGTGGGGTTATTTTCAGTACCTTAAGTATCTGGCGGCGACAAGAACTTAATGTGAATCTAAAGTAACTAAAAAAAAAAAAAATCAAAAAATAGATAGCATGATCATAGAAGAATGTATTAACCCGCATTATTGAGGTGACAGCTGTCCAATACGAGTGTACGGAGCTCAATAAGTCCCTTAATGGGTCCTTTTATAACGTCATCTCGCGAGTTTCCTACCGTAGAGTCGTCACGCGTCAACCGCTACAACAAGCGGAGAACCAGTGGCATAGAAATAGCCACAGTATAGCGCTCAACGTAAGCGGCTAGCGTTGAGTCATGACCGATAACTTTTATGTTGTTTTTTTTTTCCGCGCCTGAATAGGCACCTTAAGGGAGATAATTCACGCAGTGTCTATTAGCAGACGACCTTTTGAATGGTCGAACATGACGTTTAGATTCAACAATGTTGGACACACACACACACACACACACACACACACACACACACACACCCCACACCCCCCCCCCCTTACACACACACACAAAAGAATGAATATATAAGCAAAGAGCTTCATCTTAGTGTCAATGAAACTTCTCATAAGATTGTGCACACTTTTGATATCGACCTCAGACGCACTTTTGAGAACACCATAACTTGGTACCACAACATGGGCTTTGGAAAAAAAAGGTTTCTTTTCAAATAAAACTTTCGTGCTCTAAAGCGCTTGTCCTTAGCGCTATGGAGAGGAAAAAAAATGGAGAAAAAAAAAGAGCATACAGTGTGTAGGACTGAATCAGTGAACGAATGAATGAATGACTTGTAATTGACCTTGGGAACAAAGAGGGAGCATTGTGTAGCCATGGTGGTGAGGATGATGACGAGGCTCTTTGCCGGGTAGTTAATCCACGATTGTTTTACCACGGAGTCGATGAAGACATAGGGTAGGGCCATCCACATGGCACAGTAACTGGCGAACCCTATCTGCTTGGAGTCGTTCAGCTCTTTGATGTGCACCTTCCTCACACAAACAGTTACAAATCATACCAGAGTTATAGTGGTTTTTTTTCTTTAAACCTACATGTATCTTAATGATGCAAACATTTATTTGACAGATACAAGCAGAGATGAAAGCAGGGGCGGATGCGCTTTTCTTAAGGTTTGGTGGGGTGAAAAGGGCATTCCACGGTAGCGCAGAGACTTCGTTCCCGTTGCAGTGCAGTAGTGTGGTCTCCACTGTAATTTCAAGGTTGCTTGTGTCTGGCGAGTTCCTCTTCTAACAATACGCAGAACTTGGGGCTACAAACCACAAGACTATTGCCTTGATATGACAGGATAGGCTGGGCTGGGCTGAATCGTCACCTTAACTACGGTTGTCGCACAGGGTGATGGCGCCCGCTACATAATAAGGTCCAACGTTCACAGGATTATCTCCCGCCTAAAGGTCGCCCAATTTCGGTCGATATAGTTGCAGTTATGCCCCTTCGTCTGTGTTACATCCTCATCAGTGGCGCTCGCTACATTAGTATACAACTTTCATGATAATGATATACAAAATACCCCCCCTCCTTCCCCCCAACCACACCCCCTTTTAAAAAAAAGTGATTTTGAAACTCGTAGGACTTCATAATGCAATGTAGAGCTTGCATATCAACAGTATATTTATTAATGGATGTTTGAACTGTGCCTATCTAGCCCTAAACCATCTCAAAGCACAGGGTTCAGTTCAAGCTGCCGTAGGCTCACCTTTCGCGTTTCATAGGCCATGTAGGCAGCACTGATGACCACGATACCCAGTAAGCCGAACAGAGCGCCCATGCCCGCTGCTCGTTTCTTTGACGTACAGTACTGCTGGTACTGGGAACAGTCTTCTTCCGGGCAGTTTAAATCCCTCTCACCCTGAACAAATCGAAAACGTAAAGCTACTAACTTTCACACCTATCCTATCCTATCCTACCCTATCCAAGGTCTTTGTTGCACCACAGATGGTCGTTTAACCAGCGTACTCCATTTTTCTCTGTCCTCAGCAACCCTCACGGCTTCGCTCAGTGTCAAGCCAGTCCATTCTCGAATGTTGCCCTCCCACCTCTTTTTCTGTCTCCCTCTTCTTCTGCCTCCTTGCCCCGTGCCTTGCAGGATGGTCTTTGCTGAGCGTAAAAAGGAGTGGTGTGGTGGACAGGAGGAACAGTCACTCGCACTCTCTCAAGTGCGTTCTTTTGTCCAGGCAGATCAAGCACTGTGATGCAAGTTCATGCAAGTTGTTTCTAGAGAAAGAGGCGACGCTGAAACCATGTTCCGTACGACTGCTGCTGAAGAGCATGCGTAGCTAAGGCGGGCGTCTACTCCTTGTTATTTTTTCACGAGCTATTACACTATATGATGGTATAGTAGGTTTTGTTAGAAAGTAGAATAATGTAAGTAGGCAATACGTACCTCGTAAGACACGTTCTGCATGTAGAATGGATCTAAATAAAACCAAGTGACTTGCATAGCTATGGTGATCGCCACCAACACCATCAGTCGCATGATCAGTTTGGTATCGCTTAGATTCTGCACAATATAACCACAACATTCTGCACAATACAACCACGGCAATAATAACAACAACAGCAACAATTACACTTCTACTAATAATAATTATGAAACGAGGAAAACTACGTCAAACTATGTAACACATTATATATATTATATGTTACATATAATGTTACATTATATATATGTTTGTGTGTGTGTCAAAGACAATGTAGCATGTCAGTAATATCCAGAATTACGGCTGGGAAATCTCGCATCCAGGTTATTCATAGGTAAATCCAGCATCTGAATGAATGCTGGTTAAGTCTAGTAAAATTGGCAAAACTAATTTTCCCGGGGAAGTCCGTCATCATCCTAATTTTCCCGATTGAAGAATAATTTTGCTTTAATTTAATAATAGAAGTGTAAAAGGGCAACACTACTGATGAACTGTCGAGAGACGCAGGATTTCCCTAGTATTCTAAAAGTATTGTTTTTATAGTATTCTATAGGTATTTTTTATAGTATTCTATAGTTATTTTTATAGTATTCTATAGCTATTTTTTAAATAGTATTCTATAGGTATTGTTATAGTATTCTAAAGGAATTTTTATAGTATTCTAAAGGTATTTTTTATAGTATTCTATAGGTATTTTTATAGTATTCTAAACGTATTTTTATAGTATTCTATACATGTAGGTATTTTTATAGAGATTCTATAGGTATTTTTTTTTAGTATTCTAAAGGTATTTGTATAGTGTTCAATAGGTACTTTTATAGTATTTTTATAGTATTCTATAGTTATTTTTATAGTATTCTATAGTTATTTTTATAGTATTCTAAAGGTATTTTTTATAGTATTCTATAGGTAATTTTTATTGTATTCTAAAGGTATTTTTTATAGTAGGTATTGTTATAGTATTCTATAGGTATTTTTATAGGGTAATCCCGAATTTCGCCGAACGTTGTTTTACCAGGTAACACAATATTTAATGAATCACTTTTACATAGCGCCATTCCAACTCAAGAGCTGCTTTAGACTGTGGTCGATTACAGGATTTTTTTTTATCGTTATATAGCGCTTTTCCAGCCCAAGAGCTGCTCAATGCGCTGGCCGATACAGGATCTAACTCAAGCCGTTGGAGACGCCCACCCGCAGCCTTTGGGCGCATGGTCTGACGCCCGGACAACTGAGCACAATCCTGGGCAGCCAGGGATGGGGGAGAAGGACCTAGGTGCATGCTGGGTGTTTTCTTGTCACCGGCACTCACCCGTCTAGGACATGAGCCTCAGGATCTTTAAAGTCCGTTATGATGGAATGTATGCGACACAGACTAGACCTCGGTTTATACTCTCATCCGAAGGATCTAACTCAAGCCGCCCGAGGCGCCCACTTGTAGCCTTTGGGCATTACATTACAGTACATGATTATTGCTTTAGGTCCTGCGGACTCTTCCGAGCCAAATCAGGACCAGTATAGCCGACTCAGGACCATACAATCAAGACAACAACTTCGCTAAAAGAGGACTCGCCCCTGATCTGCATAAAAGATCTGCCGAAACAACCCTAGGCCTAGTTGCAACACTGAAGGCACTCGGACTCCACCAGCCGGTCACTTTACAATAAAGACATCCCACGCAGGGGACGCTGAGGCCATACTCTAATTTATCGAACCCCCGTTTACAAAAACAAAATAGAATATAAACATCAATATAAAATATCAACAAAACACATACATATCAAATGCCTACATTGCCAAATAATAACATCATAGGAAGCCCCAGTGACCACCTGGCAGAAAGCGTCCAATATTCCCAAGCTGATCCAACAGACCTCACACACAAATGAGGAGTTTTGTCCCGGATGAGTTTTCAAGAAAAAAGGTAGGTGACTGGTCTAGCGAAGAAGAAGACAGTATAGTAGAATGATAGAACAGAGTAGAAATGAGAAAGAACAAAGGAGAAAGACAGCGACAGTGGGAATATTAAAGCACTAAATTTCCTGAAAGTGGGGAGACTATTTATAAACAAACATAAAATGACTAAATGCTGCAGAATGCACAAAAAAGTCACTTCCAGGAACATGTTTGAAACGGGCATATAACATCAGGCCCATCAATTGTGTCATCAAAAATGTATTTGCACGGGTAATAACTGCTAGTTATACTGAAACCCCCGGCACCCCCACGGGGGTCACCACCTGAGCACAATCCTGGGCGGTCGGAGATGGGGAGAAGATACCAAGAATAGTGCGTTCTAGGTGTATTTGAAAAGTCGGCACTCACCCGTCTAAGACATGAGCGTCAGGATCTTTAAAGCCCGCGCGATGGAATGTATGCGTGCAATGACTAGACCTGAGTTTATACTCTCATCCGAAGAGGTAATGTATATTATAATTTAATGGTTCCAGCTAGCTCATTTATTTATTTATTTATGTTTTTTTAAAATCGTCAGTCCTTTACCCTAATTAATATTGTTTGAAGAACGTACGGAGAGTTTGGTGGTAGTGCTCTTCGTGAAGATGACGTGTATTCGCCAAGTCTTGACGAACAGCGCTCCGTAGCTCAGCGTAAAACCCAAACTCACCAAGCACAGTTTGAACTAACATTCACAAACAAACCAAAAAAAAAAAAAAAAAAATTCCACAAACAAACAAACAAAACTGATAAGAGCGTAATAATTGTAAGATTCAGCATTATTGAATGAATCGAAATGAAAATGGTGTAAAGTTAGGCTGATATATTTATATATTTGCTGTGATTAATATGCTCATGGTTTGATTTGAATAGTGTACACAACACTAGTGAAGGTAATATATACAATTGTTGTCCAGAGTTTTACGCATTTAGTCTTGTTCTACCTTGAGGAAAGGTTTCTTAAATATACTCGACAGCTTGGATTTTTAACTGAAGATTTGTATTGATTTTATCTCCTCCAGATGATCGTTTAACCTTATATATAGTTTTTATTTATTTATTTATTTATTTATTTATATTTAACTATTCCGGAGTTGCGTTGGCGAAGAAATAAATATAAATCCAGTACAGCTATTTTAGACGTGCAACATCCTGTGTCAAAAATTAGGCATGAAAATAAGGCCTCGTTCCGGTGTACTTCCGGTAAGAGACTTGGAAAACAAAGAGTGTGGCATTACAGTCAGAACAGTGTCACCTGGCATCCGAGCACGCCGTGGTCGCCACTATCCAGCACTGCCACAGAGATGAAACACAGCATGCAGCCTAGCAAGAATATATTGTTGATGGTCGGCGATGACATTCTCACCATCCTGCAACACACGACGCAATAGTAGCAACGATAATATTAGAAAAAGTCTCCCCTTTCAACAAGCTCTTATGGTAGCACGAAGTTAGTGTCCCAGGATTTCTGTAACATATTCGATTTTACAACATTTCACGAGATATAAATATAAACGAACTGTAATTTATCAGTAATAGTAGTAGTAGTACTAGTGGCGGTGATGGTGGTGGTGGTAGTAGTAGTAGTACATTACATTACATTACATTACATTATTATTGCTTTAGGTCCAGCGGACTCTTCCGAGCCAAATCAGGACCGGACAACCCCCGATCCGCATAAAAGATCTGCTGAAACAACCCTAGTGGTAAAACCGAAAGCTCTCCACCAGCCAGTCACTTTACAATAAAGACATCCCACGCAGGGGACGGCTGAGGCTTCACCCCAACTTATGGAACCCCCGTTTACAAAAACAAAATAGAATACAAACATCATTATAAATTATCAACAAAACACATACATATATAATTGCCTACATTGCTAAATAATAAGAAGCCCTAGTGACCACCTGGCAGAAAGCGTCCAATATTCCCAAGCTGATCCAACAGACCTCATACACAAACAAGGAGTCTTGTCCCGGAAGAGTTTTCAAGAAAAAAGGTAGGAGACTGGTCTAGCGAAGAAGAAGATAGTATAGCAGATTGATAGAAAAGAGTAGGAATGAGAAAGAGCAAATGAGAAAGACAGCGACAGTGGGAATTTAAAGCACTAAATTTCCAGAAAGTGGGGATACTATTTATACTGAAACCCCCGGCACCCCAACGGGGGTAGTAGTAGTAGTAGTAGTAGTAGTAGTAGTAGTAGTAGTAGTAGTAGTAGTAGTAGTAGTAGTAGTATCATATATTTTAAAAATTAATCTCATTTAGCGCTTTTCCAGCTCAAGAGCTGCTCAAGGCGCTGGTCCACACAGAATCTAACTCAAGTTGCCCGAGGCGCCCACTTGCAACCTTTGGGCGCACAGTCTGACTCCCAGACGACTGAGCACAATCCTGGGCGATCGGGGATGGCGTGAAGGGACCTAGTGCGTGCTGGGTTTTTGTGTAGCCGGCACTCACGTGTCTAAGACATAAATCAGGATCTTTAAAGTCCATGCGATGGAATACGTGCGTGCACAAACTAGACCTCGGTTTATACTCTCAACCGAAGGAATAATAAAAGTCATCGTTGGTGTTGTTAGTTCTTGTTGATCAAGTTTTTGAGCTGGACAGTGCGCTATAAAAAGAACAGTTCATTTTATTAGTTATTGGACATAGTATATCTACTTTTCGTAGTTTTGTAAGCCGATCCTAGGAAGCAGTGCACGAAGTACTGCCTGTACCCGACCAAACTTAAAGTGCGTCTGAGGTCAACTTATAATTTGCGCAGTTGTAAAATCTTGCCTGACCTTTTAGGACTGAAGCAAATACAGTCGCACACACCCCGCCCATCACACCAACACACAGCCCCCCTCTTACCCTCTACCCCCCTACTCTACCCCAGGTCATACACACAAGACACATACACGCAAGTGTGGAACTTTCCTGAGTTTTTTGTTTAAAAACAAGACGTCGAAAAGATAAAAGAACAACATGAATTACCAGTAACATCCACACACACTCACGCCCATCTTCCACCAATCCTCCCCCCTAACTCCCACCCTCCCCACCTCCATCTTCTCATTCCATCCACACACACACACACACACACCCACACACACACCCACACACACACACACCCGGCAGTTTAAAATCTACCTGAGTTTTTTAAACATGACGTTGAAGATAAAGAACGCGATTGACGTGCAGATGCCCAGCGAAGCCAGTAAGCACATAGAATAGTAGGTCTCCAGTGACATACGCTTGAAACTGCTGTACTGCGAATCGACAGGCGTGTCTCCTTCAAAACAGAATACAGAACAGAAGAATTATCCTGTTATCCTCCCTGGTCCACCTTCTCCGGTTTTATACTACCACCAAGTCACATTCCCAACTGGGTGTACCTTGGTGTGTAGTGCGCTGCTCCTTCTGAGGTTCAGCCCAAGTCCATAGCCAAGGCTCGTTGATGCTCAACCTCGAAACAGTGAAATGGGACATTTGCACTACGCTGTGATGCTACCGCGTGCGATAAGAATAGCAAGAACAAAATGGCAAGACATTCAAATGTATTTCCAAACAATCACACATAGCTTAAAAACCAGCATTTTTGAAAGTGTTTGTGACGAGTTTATCCTACAGAAAAAATATGAAAACTTGGAAAGATTTTCCTCTATCTGAACTATTTGCAAGCTATATATTATCAAAATCTGTCTAGACTGTTTTAAGATTCAGCAAATGAAAACGTGTTTTAAGTTTAGAAAACGATGGACCTCAGCAACCCTATCTTTTGAGAGAATCAAAATATGAATGACAAAGAAGGCTGAGTAGTAAAAGTATATGAGTAAGTGCAATACCGACCCACGGTGGGACCGACTGACCAGCCTGCGGACCGCCAGGGAATGTTTGGCAAAGATCTGAAGCAAGCTTACCTAAATTCCAAAAATCATCAAAACCGCTTCAGCCGTTTTTGATCTTTTGGAGCTAAACGTGTTTGGCATAGAATCGACTCCAAGGACCTTGATCTTTGAGATAGAGCAATGCGGTGGCGCATGAAACTGACCACTAAGCCCGGTAAGGATCCTGTGAAGTTTGAACAAAATGTCCAGAGGCTCTTGAGATATGGAGTCCGATGGACAGACGGATAACAGTTGGCTCGTTCTGATTTCAAAGTATTTCCAGATGAGTATGGAAAAATTGCGCCCCACATGTTGATATTCTTGTGAAGACGCCCTCCACGGTTTAAAACGAACACAAGAACCAATCAGACATCTCTACCTTTCCATCTGAGGACTCCATCAAAAAGGGTAATGTGGACGTCCGCTTGACTTGTACCCGTGTGGTTGCTCTGGTTTGCATACTTTACCTCCACACGGCCAATGTGTACCTTCACCCCGTCTGCAACATCATGATCATACATCATCTCATCTTCTTCGACCAATCATCATCATCATCATCATCATCATCATCATCATCATCATCATCATCATCATCATCATCATCATCATCATCATCATCATCACTTCCATCCCCACCACCATCATCTTCCTCCTCATCCTCATCATCATCATTATTATTATTATGAACATTTCGTAACGCCGCCTAAGCTAAGCTGTAAGCGTGTACAATAAACAATAACACACGCAAAGTCAAAGCTTTGTAACAATGACAATACTAAAGATTCAAGCAGATACAAAAGTAACAACCATGGAAGGCAAGGACTGTCCTATCCTATCATTTCATATCCTATCCTATCCTATCCTATCCCGTAACTTGAAAGTAGTTGGTGCCATTGGGGCAGCGTACTCCATATTTCTCTGTTTGTTTCTTTTGTTATAACGTTTTTTTCCCCTTTGTGAAAATAAAAATTTCTTGTCCTCGGTTGGTTAAAGATTTTTTTTTTTAATGGGAGAAAGGGGAAGTTGTCACGAAGTGAGTTGGCAAATATTTACATGTGTGTATATATCACGTGTTTATAGAGTTAAGGCACTTGCGAGGGCTATTGGCATGTGTATTCGCTTTGCCTGGGTAGGCTACTATATTTCCTAGTTCAGTAATATTTTGGTAAAGTGTAATTGTAGATTATAGTCACACGACACAGGAGCGTATAGGCGACTACTAGTCACATTATTCTGACACCAGCGAACCGGTTGATGGTAAGGGGAAAATAATATGGTCACACATTGACTAATCCGTAAGCCGCTCTACCAACTGAGCTACCCGGCCCCGCAATATTTTGGTGATGATACTCGGCTATCTAAAGACTGTTTGGAGAACAGAAGGCTGCGAAGTCCCCTATACGCCATGTGTCCGGGGACGTTAATCTATTCAAGCAAGCAAGCAGAAAGCTGTTCTCGTATGCATCTGAGAGTGCCTGTGATTGGATGGATAAAATGAGTATTAGTGGAATGAAAGATAGATTGTGAAAAAAGAGAGAATGCTACTTTGTGTCACTCCGGAAATACTGTGGTACTATGTAGGCTACTTTTGTTTTTCACTGCGGTGATTCTGGATTCTGTTCATGACAGACACGGTAATAGGAATATTTATATTTTAAGATTTACGTGTTGAAATAATAATACTGAAACTAGTTTTGTAAATGCATAAAATATTTTCATAATTTGATAAATATAATTGTCTGTCGGACCAGGAGCGGGATTGCTTCAGAGAGAGATAAACTCATATTATAGTTCAGCTATTTCTTATTTTATTACTCTAGGACTTATGGTTTTCTTGAATATAGTTTTCTTGAATTCCGTTTAAATTACTATTCTACCTTGAGTGAGAAAGAAGAGAACCATACAATTAGCAAAACGTATATTGGTGTTGTGTTCCAACTTTTGTGTATTTTACGTCTTCAATGTTTCAAGTTTATCTCTCTGTCTCAACTTGTGTAATTGTATAAGAAAGGCCTTTTGATGAATGCGTGTATACGTGAAATTGGAACATTAAAAACTGTTTACCAACTAATATCAAGTTTGTAGGAATCTTCTGAGAACAAAGCTAATTATTTTATAACACGCACGAGAAGTTTATAACACAAGACCTAATGCTCTGGTGACGTGGCCATACCATCGGAGCTTCCGTTTCGTTACCACTGATGCATACTATGGGATGGTCTTTGAAAGACATGATGCTCTGGTGACGAAGTCATACCATCGGAGTTTCCGTTTCTTCACCACTGTGAGCATGTCATTGTGTTGTCCAATGGCTAGTGTGATGGTCTGTCGGACTTCGTCGTTGGTGATGTGCTGGGTATAGGAAATGCCCAGAAGTCTTCTGTAGCACATGGGCAGCAATCCATGGCAGTGGCTAGAATGTCTTTGTGGACCAAGAATCCAAGCCGTGTCATCTCTCCCGCTTAAATAAATTTTGTGACCTTTGTCAATCGTTGTTTCACATAGGCCTTTCCAGCGCAGTTCGCTGATACCTAAAATGTTCCATCGACAATGGTCTAGCTCTTGGACCCCGGTATCAGTAACACACTTATTACCACCGTCCTGGTGGCCAACAGAAGGCGCGGTCTTTGGTGACGCGAGCAACGACCGATCCGGTAAGGAGTAATAATAATAATTTATTTTGTATAGCGCAATTCAAACATAAAATGCTTCATAAAGCGCTTGATCACACGCAGCCACACACAGATACACACGCATAATAAATCTAGTCTGCATTTAAAAACAAGACAACATGTAAACCTAGTAAACTGCCGTGATTTGACAAAACCGAGTAAGTCCACCTAAGGTCGAAAATGAGTTTTTTGCGCCATCAAACTTGCAAGAGAATGACGCATCTTACCTGTAAAAATCAAATCCGAACTATGTTTAGATTTGGAGATATCATAGAGTAAGTCCTTGTTAAAAAATTTTTAAGTGGGGGAATAAACTGATAAAACCAAGCAAGTCCCCTGCGATTTTGTTTCGGCGATCCTCTGGCTGATGCTCGAGTTGGAATGATGACGTCATTTTCTACAATAAACTGACAAAGAAAAGTAAGTCCTCCCGACCAATGAGAAAGCGCCTTAAGATGAAGCGGACCAGTGAGAATCCATGTTATTGCTGCTGTGCAATATTATTTTCCTGTGAAAATGATGACGAAATTTCGGTCAGCAAAGAACGTGTTCGGCTTTTTGAAAAAGAGTTTTCTTCATGTACTTTCCTGCCCACCATGAAGGATCCTGTAGATCTTCCGCCTACGCGGCAACTTCCACGAGGTGTGGAAATAAACAAACAAACTATCCTATCCTATCCTATCCTATCCTATCCTGTCCCGTAACCCTGAGGTCGTAGGGGCACCACAGATGATCGTTTAACCAGCATACTCCATCTCTGTCTGTCCTCAGCAGCCCTGATGGCTTCGCTCAGTGTCAAACCAGTCCATTCTCGAATGTTGTCCTCCCACCTCTTTTTCGGTCTCCCTCTTCTTCTACCTCCTTGCACTGTGCCTTGCAGAATAGTCTTTGCAAGGCCTGATGATCTGGTGACGTGGCCATACCATCGGAGTTTCCGTTTCTTCACCACTGAGAGCAGGTCATCGTGTTGTCAAATGGCTTGTGTGATGGTCTGTCGGACTTCGTCGTTGGTGATGTGTTGGGTATAGGAAATGCCCAGAAGTATTCTGTAGCACCTCATCTCCATGCTTTGTATTCTTCGTTGTAGATCTGCTGTGAGGGTCCATGCTTCGCAAGCATATAGGAAGATGGAGATGACAAGGGAGCGCAGCAGTCTTACTTTGGAATGTAGAATGATGGTCCTGTCTTTCCAAATGGCTTCAACCTTGTCAGGGCAGCAGTTGTTTGTGCGATCTTGGAGAGGACTTCCTGTCGGGACCCATTGTCTGATACAATGGCTCCTAAATATTTGAAGCTATGCACTGTGTTGAGGGATTGGCCTTGGACTTTGATGTCCGTGTTGATGCCATTGGTGTTGTTGGTCATCATTTCGGTCTTCTCTGCACTTATTTCAATTCCACAAGCTTTGGAGGTGGTGTCAAGCCTCTGTACCAGCTGTTCAAGTTCTTGTTCCTCTCCAGCCAATCCATGAATGTCATCCGCAAAACGAAGATTGGAGATTGCTCTACCCCCTATGCTGACTGTGCCTTCGTGATATGCAAGAGCATCTGACATGATGCGCTCTAGGAAGATGTTGAAGGGTGTTGGGGAGAGTAGGCATCCTTGACGCACACCGATTGTTGTTCTGAACCAGTTCCCGATGGCGCTGTTGTGGAAGACTGCACTGGTAGCCTTGTCATACAGGTTTTTGATGTCTTCAATAATTTTAGGTCTGATGTTGTACGCTTTCATTGTTGCCCATAGAGCTGCATGCCAGACTCGGTCAAACGTTTTCTTGAAGTCTATGAACACATGATGTTGGTGATGTAGGTATTTCTCACAGATTATTCTGAGGTTGAAAATCTGTTCAGTGGTACTTCGCCCTGCCCTGAATCCTGCTTGTTCTTCAGCTATGATTTGTTCAGCTTGGGGTCTCAACCTGTTGAGTAATATTTTCAGGAGGACCTTGCTGGGATGGATGATGAGGCTGACGGTGCGGTAATTTTCACACTCCTGAAGGTTACCTTTTTTGGGAAGAGTGATGACAAGCGACTGGGCCCATGGTATAGGCCACTCTCCACTCTTCCAGATCTTGTTACAGATAATGGTGAGGGCATCAATCATCGCTTCTCCTCCTGCTTGTAGCAGTTCCGCGGGTATGTTGTCCACTCCCGCTGACTTCCCTTTCTTTAGCGATTGCACTGCTGCCTCAACTTCTTCCCGGAGAATTGGGAGGATTTCTTCTTCTCTGTTCTCGGGACATGCTAGAACTGATGGGTCTCCATTTGGTGTATGGTTGTAAAGGTCAGAGCAGTACTCTGTTCATCTGTCCAAGACTTCTTGTTCTTCTGTAAGGCATATGCCAGACTTGCTTTGGATCGTGGAGACTTTGGGCTGTTTGAAACTTGTCAGCCGCTTTACAGTCTGGTAGGCCTTCTTGCTGTTGTTTTTGTTCAGACTGTTCTCTATTTCCTGGCATTGATCTTCTATCCAGTTCTTTTTTGCTGTGCGCATGCCTTTTTGGATGTCATTGTTGATTTTTCGGTAGACATCAGCTCCCTGTGTGTTCTTTTTCTTTCTTTTTTTAATCTCTCTTCGTTTATCACACAGATCCAAAAGTTCAGGTGTGATCCACGGCTTCTTCTTTGGTCGGTGCTTGCCAAGGATCTCAGTGGCGGCATCTGTCACAGCTGAGTTGAAGGTGGTGGTCATGGTGTTGACATCTACTTCACCAGCCCCCAAAATGAGCAGTGGTGCAAATTTCCCTTTAATTGTGGCCTGAAATAGTTCTGCCACCTCCGGGTCTTGCAGTTTGTCCAGGTCGAACTTCAGTCTAGTGCAGTATTTACTGTCTTCAAGTGGAGCCGGAAAGACATCATCAAGAGATCGTGGTCACTTCCGATGTCTGCTCCTGGAAAGGTGCGTGTCCTGCCAATGTTGATGCTTGATCTGAAGCGTTTCTTGACCATGATGTAGTCTATTTGGTTGTGATGCTCCCCCCCTGGGACTGTGCCATGTCCATCGTCTGGAGTTTTTGTGGAGACCAAGCGTGTTTGCCAGTACCAGATTGTTGTATCTGGGAAACTCCAAGAATCTCAGACCCCTGTCATTTGTCTCGTTGTTGCAGTGGGGTCCACATGTGTCTCCCCAGTTGTGGTGCGCATCTTGGCCAACCTTGGCATTCCAGTCGCCTTGCACTATGACTATGTCCTTCTTCGGCACTTGGTCAAGGACCGCCTGTAGATTTTCATAAAAATCCTCCACTTCGCTGTCGTCATAGTCTGATGTTGGGGCATAGGTCTGGATGATGGTGATGTTGAAAGGGGCTGCTCTCAGGCGGATGGTAATGAGTCTACTGGGCGGCAACCCATGACAGTGGCTAGAATGTTCTTGTGGACCAAGAATCCAACGCCGTGTTCGTGCCTGTCATCTCTACCGCTGAAATAGAGCTTGTGGCCTTTGTCTGTCGTTGTTTCACCTAGGCCTTTCCAGCGCAGTTCGCTAATGCCTAGAACGTTCCATCGATAGTGGTCCAACTCGTGGGCCAGTTCTTCTAATTTTCCTTCCGCAGTTAGGGTCCTGACATTCCAGGTTCCTATGACGATGTTGTTTCTCGTGCGGATCTTGCTAAATTGTCCATCAGTAGCATACTTAACACCTCCGTCCTGGTGGCCAACGGAAGGCGCGGTCCTTGAGCCGGGCGACGACCTATCCGGCATGGAATTAGTGGATAGTGTCATTATGCATGTAGTGTGTCTTGGGCAAAAAAGGACCTGGCGGTGCCCAATCCTCTTTAGGCTGTTGGCCACAGCCGAAATCCACGAATACAGTGTGGCTCGCCTTGGCCCCGAGCACGTGGTCGTTGAACATGTAGCAACGTGAGGTTCCTCGCCCTGGCCGGTGACTTCTGTGTAGAAGACTTTCGCCCAGTGATGCCGTGCTAACATTACCCCTGTTAGTCGCCTCTTACGACACGCCGGGAAACGTTGGGCCTATTCTATTCAGTGCCCGAACCCACAAACAAACAGCAACAAATATATTACAGACACACAACAAGGGCAACAAAATACAAGACATACACGTGGTGTAAAGGCAGGAAGATCGCTATAATAGGAAACTGAAAGGAAAATAGTTTTGTATTTTTAAAATTAAATTGGCTGCATCTAATATTATTTTGAAGGGAGAGCAAAAAAACCCATGACTCCTGCATACCAACCCAGGAATATTAAGTGAAGAATGGCTAAAAACAATAAACAGGCACACATATACACTCACTGTAACTGCCGCACCCACATCTTACAAAACCCAACTTATGTGACTCATCTCGTCAGACTTTTTAACAAAGAAACGAAACGGCCTATGCGACTTACTTGGTTTGTTGAATTTTGAAAACAAGGATTTACTTAATAATAAACTGACAAAACCAAGCGGATTTGACTTACTTGGTTTTGTGAATTTTTTTTAACAAGGATTTAATTCAATAATAAACTGACAAAACCAAGCGGGTGACTTGCTTGGTTTTGTCATGTTCTCAACAAAGATCTATCTCACAAATAATCTGACAAAACAAAGCAAGTCCACAAATAGTCTTAAAACATCAAATCTATCAAACATTTCTTTAACATTCAAGGTATGCACTCTTAAATCGAGGAACTGCATTATAATATGCCCTTAAACTTCCAGAAACGATCGCGTAATATAGCGCAACACAAAACGTCGATTTTCTCGAAAGTAGGTTTTGTGGACTTGCTCGGTTTTGTCAGTTCACGGCAGTAAAGGTAACAAACCAACAAATAAAAGTATAAAATCAGTCAATCAATCAATAAACTTATATAAAATAAATGAATAATTTCACAGAAAAAATTTAAGAGAGGGACGTTAATACCAAAAGAGGCAGATCAACAATGCCTCATCTAAAATGTAAAGTGTGAATGGTGGTGAAATACAGCAGTTATAAAAGTAGAATAATCGTTGAATAACTAAACATCGTTACAACGTATGACAGGCCAGATGAAAAGAATAAAAGCTTGTGTAATGGCATTAATCTGGTTTAAAAAGAAAACATATTTGTGATTCACATAATAATAGTAACAACACCAATAACAATAATAATAATAATAATAATAATAATAATAATAATAATAATAATAATAATAATAATAATAGCAGTTTCTAATTTCATTTACATTGAAAACAAGTTAAGAGGGATCAAATGTCGTTTAAAAAAAGCAAAACAATTTTAAGACAAGTACACGCATACGCACATGCATCCACGTACACACGCATTCACCCACACATTCACACACACACACATTCACACCCACACACACATACACACACACACACACACACACACCTACACACACACATTTCAGGTATCAGCGCAACAGGGTGTCCGCAAGTGAGGATGTTCTACAGGTGTAAGAGGAAGAGATAGGTTTTCATTTGGGCTTTGAAAGAGTCAAGAGATGGAGATTGGCGAAGGCTGCATGGGAGTTTGTTCCACAGGGTAGGAGCATAGACGGAAAAAGCTCTTTTGCCAAATGTTCCAAGAGAGTAGCGAGGAACTGTCAGAAGAGAAGCGTCTTGAGAGCGAAGAGTGCGGGTTGGCTTGTAAGGGTTGAGAAGTTCAGAGAGGTAGACAGGAAAATGTTGGTCATGAAGAGACTGATAGCAAATAGAGGCAACTTTGTAGTCAACTCTGGCTTTCACTGGCAGCCAGTGAAGAGCAGTCAGAGCGGAAGTGGCGCTAGCGCGTCGGGATTGTTGGAGCACCAGCCGAGCGGCATGGTTCTGAATGCGCTGAAGTTTTTGAAGTTTGTTGTTAGGAAGACCAGCCAAGAGAGAGTAGCAATAGTCAAGCCTAGAAAGGATGAAGGAGACAGCAAGCTTGTTGGCAGAATCAACAGAAAGATATTGGCGGATTTTGCTGATACGACGAAGATGGAAATTCAGAGATTTGCAGAGATTGTTGATGTGAGATTCCATGGACAGACTCTCATCTAGATGTACACCCAGATTCCGAGCAGAAGTTGAGAAAGGGATAGAGTCATCATTGACTTGCAGAGAGTGTGTCGAGAGCTGGCGGAGCTTGCTGTTGGTACCAATGGCGATGACTTCAGTTTTATCATCATTCATCTTCAGCTTGTTTTCTGCCATCCAGTCTGCGACAGAGCTGATGCAGCGCGACAAATCACCAGCAAGGCTGGGGATGTCAGCTGGAGGAGCGGAGTTGTGAATTTGAGAGTCATCAGCAAAGAAATGGTACAGATGATCAAAAGTTTTGATGATTGAGCTGAGAGGTTGAGTGTACATGGTGAAGAGGATAGGTCCAAGAACAGAACCCTGTGGAACTCCGAACCTCAGAGGAAAAGAAGAAGACTGAGTGCCATTGACAAGAACAGATTGAGTGCGGTCAGAGAGGTATGAACGGAACCATGCCAGAGCCGTCCCGGTGCAGCCAAACACCGACTGGAGACGTGCACAAAGAATGTTATGGTCTATAGTGTCGAAGGCTGCGGATAAATCCAGCAGCGTCAAAATGGACACCCGGCCTCGGTCAGCCGCCATGAGCAGATCGTTTACTACAAGCAGCAACGCGGTCTCAGTGCTGTGGCTCTTTTTGTAGGCTGATTGAAACGGCTCAAGCAGGTTGTGGGTCTGGAGATGAGAAAGGAGTTGAGAGAGAACGATTCGTTCAAGAACTTTAGAGAGAAACGGAAGGTTGGAGACAGGTCGGTAGTTTTTTAGTATTTCGGGATCGAGAGTAGCTTTTTTCAGAAGAGGAATGATGAGAGCATGTTTGAACGAAGGAGGAACAGAACCAGACTGGAGTGAAGAGTTCATGATGGAGGTGATGACAGGCAAGAGATCATCAAGACATTCAAAGAAAAACTTGTAGGGCAGAGGGTCGAGAGAGCAGGATTTCTTGGGCATGTTGAGAATGACTTTTTTGACTTCGTCAATGGTGACTGGTTGAAATGCACAGAGAGGAGTCCCAGAGAAGCTCGGCAAGTTGGCAGCACCAAATGAGGAGTGAGTGGTTCTTTTATTTCTCTTTTCTTCATCATGGGCAAGAAATGTATGTATGTATCAGTTTATAGTCCCCTCTCTTCCCGATAAGGATTTTCAGAGAGGAGACTTATAGGGCAAGAAAGATCTGGCGGCCGCAGTCCACTCCAGGCTGTGGGCCACAGCCGAAATCCACGAGTACAGTGCGACTCGCCTTGGCCCCGAGCACGTGGTCGTTAAACCTATATTAACGTGAGGTTCCTTCCGCCCTGGCCGGTGGCTTCTGTATAGAAGACTTCGCCCAATGAAGCCGTGCTGACATCACCCCTGGTAGTGGCCTCTTACGCCACACCGGAAAACGATGGGTCTATTCTATCCAGTGCCCGAACCCACAGGACAATTACAGTAGACAGAAATTTACCGATAAATACAAGTAGGAAAAAAACACAATATAAAAACAGCAAAACACATTCGAGGGCGATAAATCTTAAACAAACAATGAACTAATATTTGACAAAAAAGGAATGAGACATAGTGATGTATGATTGAATTGTCCAAATACTCTCTCTCTCTCTCTCTCTCTCTCTCTCTCTCTCTCTCTCTCTCTCTCTCTCTCTCTCTCTCTCTCTCTCTCTCTTCCTGCATATCTTGATACATTTTTTATTAAACCAGTTGATGGGCATAGACTGTATAATTATAAACTACCCCTCCCTCGCATTGATTTATACAAAAATAGCCTATCGTTTAATGGAGCTAGTGTATGGAACTCTCTCCCTCTGGAGTGTAAACATTGCGACACACTGTTTTCTTTCAAATGTAAAATATGTAGGCATCTGCGAAATTAATTATAAAAGTATAATAATATATATGACAACATAGTCATTCATGTAATTATTAACTTATTTATTTACTTTATTATTATTATTATTATTATTATTATTATTATTATTATTATTATTATTATTATTATTATTATTATTATTATAAGGGTGATGAATATGGGGAGGAAGGATGTTACCTAAAATTGTTTAAAGATAATGATGATGTTGGTGTGATTGTGTGTGCATGTGTGTGTGTGTGATGTGATTTCCAAGTTAAAGTTAAAGGTTAATTATTATTATGTTAATTTCTTAAGGGACAGAATGGAAGATTAGACTGTATCATTAGTCTAAAATCTTTATCCCTAATAAAAAGGTTTCAAAAGGTTTCAAAGGTTTCCTCTCACACACTTTGCAGATTAAGAGGGAGAGGGACATGATTCATCATCATAAACATCATCAACATCGTCGCGGTCTTTATCTTTGTGGTCGTCGTCGCCATTTATTTTGTGACGAGCAAATTCTCAAGTGAGTTGTCAGGTACCCAATGACGTCTGGGTTAACAATGATGATTGTTGTAAAAAAAAAAAAAGGTAAAGGTAGTCCCATAGCCTTGTGGCCGTAGGGGAGCGTGATGTTGGAGATCACACTTATCTTGGGCCAGCGTAATGAGGGTGATGCCCAACTCTCTCCCTCGCTGCTTTACCTTCCCCACCCTCAAGAGAGTAGGTACTCAATCACAGTTGAGTCAACTGGGGGCGTTGTTGTTTGTCGCTTCACACCTTAGCGGTCACCCATCCAAGTGCTAACCGCACCGGACGGTGCTTCACTTTCGACACAGTAGCGAGTGCTCCAACCACTGCACTATCCGACACGATGATTGTTGTGCGCTGTTTATTTGTTTTTTTTCCTGTACCTACCCCGGCACTGAAGTGAAACAAAATACTCATTCACAGCTGGGTAGATTGGGGTGATTGTTCGGAATCGTTGTATTCATTTCTGGCATTTCGAGACGGTTGCAACTAGAGCTTACCTTGAATGCGGTAGAACTCGGTCTGACTGACGCCATCGCCGTTAGAGTCGAAGCTGCGTGGCCCCTCTATTCCTGTGAAGGATACGTTCAGCAGACTCTCGAACAACACATCGGCCATTCTGTTGTTTTTATAATTCTTGTTTTCCAGAGTCAAACCTGCAAACAAAGCGTTGCAGAGAAAAGTGATTATTATATACTGAAGCAGCTGTAGATCTAAAAATCAGTTTGCATGATTATAACCACAAAGGCACAGAACAAAGACTGAATGACGAGCATAGTTTCAGGCAGTTATGTCAATGGGTTCAACTTTCCGCTGGTTTGAATATATCCGATCTTTGAATCTTTGATGGGGTGGCTCTGCCAGTAAATTGCCGATATCGTGTGTCAAGAGATCATGAATTCAACTTATCTACATAGGCTTACAAATGAAAAGGTGTACGGGCCATTTTAACGGCTTCAGTTAGTCTGAGGATTGTTTCAGTGCATGCAGATTGGGTGATATATTTTATTACCAACCAACCATAGTCCTGAAGCCTGGGCAGAGCTTTCCGGATCGCCAACGCCATGGCCCAAATAGCATCGAAGCCTTCCTGAGCCCAGGGCTGGTCTATTAACGCATTGTCGTGCATCAAGTGGTTGATTGCCTCCATAAACTCCTTGGACGTCAGGCCAGACTGTGTTCTCATCGTTTGATCCACGTCTCTTCATACAGAGTAAGTAACAAGAATGAGGACGGAACAACCTGTACTATCTTACTCGGGAGACAAAAATGTGTGTAGAGAGATGGGACTGCAGTTTATTGATAACATCGATATAATCCTTACTTAATGCTATCCTCTGTGGACTGAGGGAATGATAGAAGAGATGTTTGGAGCTGGTTTGGACTTATCTGGTATTCAGAGAAGTTGTAACTGCCCTGCCACTCGGCCAAACGGCCGAAAATTTAACCGACGCTAACCCCCTCCGGTAACTCGTACCTTGCCGAGGTCAAAATGGCTTGGAATATTTCTGCCACCTCCAGAGCTTGCAGTTTGTCCAGGTCGAATTTCAGTCTGGTGCACTTTGCTGTGTTTATTCTTGTCAAGCGTAGCCGGAAAGACCTCATAACGAGATCGTGGTCACTTCCAATGTCTGCTCCTGGAAAAGTTCATGTCCTGCCAATATTGATGCTTGATCTGAAGCGTGTCGTGACCATGATGTAGTCAACCTGGTTGGGATGCTCCCCGCTGGGACTGTGCCATGTCCATTGTCTGGATTTTTGGTGGAGACAAGCGTGTTTGCCTGTATCAGATAGTTGTATCTGGCAAATGCCAAGAGTCTCAGACCACTTTCATTTGTCTCCTTGTTGCAGTGGGGTTCACATGTGTCTCCCCAGTTGTAGTGCGCATATTGGCCAACCTTGGCATTCCAATTGCCTTGCACTATATGTTCTTCTTCGGCACTTGGTCAAGGACAGCCTGCAGGTGTTCGTAGAAATCCTAGACTTCGCTGTCATCATAGTCTGATGTTGGGGCATAGGCCTGGATGAAGGTGATGTTGAAAGGGGCTGCTCTCAGACGGATGGCATTGAGTCTACTAGAGTCTGGGCGGCAACCCATAACAATGGTTAGAATGTCTTTGTGGACCAAGAATCCAACGCCGTGTTCGTGCCCATCATCTCTCCCTTTGAAATAAAGCTTGTGTCCTTTGTCGGTCGTTGTCTCACCTAGGCCTTTTCAGCGCAGTTCGCTGATATCTAAAATGTTTTATCGATAGTAGTCCAGCTCGTGGGCCAGTTCTTCTAATTTTCTCTCCTCATTTAGGGTCCTGTTCCTAGACGATGTAGTCTCTCATTCGGATCTTGCTAAGTTGTCCATCGGTATTACCTCCGTCCTGGTGGCCAACGGAAGGTGCGGTCCTTGGTGATCCGGGCGACGACCAATCAGGTATGGAGTGAGTGGTTCTTTTCATCATACGGTTTGTCTTGGGCGAGAAAGCCAGGCGGGGCCCAATCCTCTCCAGGCTGTTAGCCATAGCCGAAATCGATGAGTACAACGTGGCTCGCCTTGGCCCCGTGGACGTTGAACCTGTAGTAACGTGAGGTTCCTCCGTCCTGGCTGGTGACTTCTGTTTAGAAGACTTTCGCCCTGTGATCGCCGATTGATGCTGTGCTGACATCACCCATGTTAGTCGCTTCTTACGACACGCTGGGAAACGTTGGGTCTATTCTATTCAATGCCCGAGCCCACAGGGTAAAATGAAGATTCTAAATAAAACCAGGTAGGCCTACTCGTTCACAGCTGAGTGCGTGGACTGGCGTGCGCTGTGCGCTTTGGTTCGGTCTTTGTGTAGTTCAAAGACCCTTGATCTGTGGACAACGATGCCATGCTTCGGTGAGACATCTGGGCACATGATAGCCGTGGAAAGGAATTCGAATACTGACGATAAACTGTGTGCTTTCCGTTAACCAGCACATTTGTGAATTAGATATTGGTGATCGGTTACTGTGACCTTTTGGCATTAGTCTTAATTTAAACACAAGGCAACCTCACCCTCCTAAGGCGTATGTAATTATGTCTACCAAAATGACTTACATCTTCCCAGCAGTGTGCATAATACGCGAACACACACTACACACCAACGGACGGTCCCACCCCACCCCAGCACAACTCATTATGTCACTCACTATCCTAAGGTTGTCGACTGGAGCAACAAAAATTGGAACAAAACCAAGTAAGCCTTTCGGCTGTTTTTGTTACGAAGTTTGACGGTCTCGGATCCCTATGCAAGTAATGAACAAGACTTGGCTCTACTTAGCTTCTCGAAACAAGATCGACAACTGTATATAATTATATTAGTTAATTGATTAATGTATTAAATTGTACGAACGTTAGGTACGGGCTGAGGATGTAGATGTAACCTTCTACGGCAGCGTCCATCTCCTGTATAGAACAACCCGAGTCATTCTTTTGCCACCAGTGTCTCTCGAACCAGCCTGGCAGTACCCACACTCTGTTCCTCCCCGTAAGCTTTGCCTTGTACGCCTACCACAATCCAATAAGCTTACAGCCATTACATGGGCCCCTGTATTTGGATGTAAGGAAAAGCTAGCATTGGACGGTTCGCGCCACTAGTAAATGCTTAATATGGTGAAGGTAAACTCGTTGAAGCGAGCCCAGCTGCGACAGGACGGACGTTAAAGTCACACAGATGATCTTAGGGTCCAAGGCATAGCGGTAGACTTCACACGAAGTAATCAACTAGTTCGCAAGTTACGAACTTTGAGCGGTAGTTCGTAATGCCTGAGCCAGTAGGCCGCACCTAAGTTACCAACTACGTAGTCCACATCGAGGTCTTCTGTGGACATTTGAATCGGCGTATGCCTCAGCAAGCTTAGGTAGGTACTCTGTATAAGTGTAACGTTCTTCCGCATATGACTGCCCAGAGATGAATAATATATAGTTTTCAAAAAAAAAGTACGAAGTTTCTAGGATATGTTGTTTTTTTGACAGAGAGTTTACCTGGGAATTTGCATTGTTTTCCATAGTGAGCACACGTTTTCAAACCGACCAAAGAGCTTTAATGTAGACTATCCATCGTATGTGAACAAGAGTTTATTTAATTATTTTATTACATTTAATTTATTGATTTAATATTAATTTTAAAAAAAAAGAATAAAATAATTCGCAAAGCAGTGATAGGCCTACTTAATGGAAATAAAATCAAGTAAACTAAACCTTAAGGAAACATCAACCACCACATAAACAAGACTGAAGAAACCATTCTCGTGCCACTAGGTAGTGCTTACCGAACACATGACCTTGCGTGCAAGCTTCGGAACGAACATGCCTATGATGATGCGGCAGCTGAAAGCCTGTAAACACGCCGTCGACATTAACATACACTTAAGTACTTTACACTTGACTACTTTACACTTGACTTCTTTACACTGGAATACTTTACACATCAATAACGGTACTGGAAGCAATCATTCTGAAATTTCAAAATTAAAAAAATTCGATTTCCTTTCCGTCTTCTGATAGCGATCTCCCTGCCTTTACACCACATGTTTCAATGATTGTGTGTGTGTGGGAGGGGGAGGGTGGAGGGGGAGAGGATGAAACATGTGAGCGTGTATGCTGGTAAATGATTTGGGGGAAAGCACGTATAAGCGTATAATAATAATAATAATAATAATAATAATATTATTATTATTATTATTATTATTATTTATGGTGGAATATATCTTTATATAAATAAATGCTAGTTATTATTATAATTTCAAAACATATTAATAGACCAATATAACGTAGTGTTTTATAACGTCTCTAGCGAGTTGTCACTGTGCTGTGGATGAAAACGATGCGAACTTATTGGAGGGTGAAAATAGAACACCGACCAATTTACAGCAAGAAAGAAAGTAAAATAAATGGAGAGAGAGAGAGAGAGAGAGAGAGAGAGAGAGAGAGATGTTGTTGTTGGTAGATTATAGTCACACGACACTTTCGCATATAGGTGACTACTGGACCGATTTATACTGACACCAGCGGGCCAGTTGTTGGTGAAGGGGAAAATAATATGATCACACGTTGACCAAACCGGGATTCGAACCAGCGACCTTTCGGTTACTAGCAAGACGCTCTTACCAACTGAGCTACCCGGCCCCACTAGGGAGAGAGAGAGAGAAGTCCCTTATACGCTACTGTGTCCGGGGACGGTAATCTACCCACTGAACTGAACTGAACTGAGAGAGAGAGAGAGAGAGAGAGAGAGAGAGAGAGAGAGAGAGAGAGAGAGAGAGAGAGAGAGAGAGAGAGGGAGAGAGAGAGAGAGGGAGAGAAGTCCCTTATACGCTACTGTGTGCGGGGACGGTAATCTACCCACTGAACTGAACTGAACTGAACTGAACTGAGAGAGAGAGAGAGAGAGAGAGAGAGAGAGAGAGAGAGAGAGAGAGAGAGAGAGAGAGAGAGAGAGGTAGGAAGGCAGGTAGGCCTAACTAGACCTGCAGTCCTTACCTTCAGGTCGGAAATTTCACTGTTAGGACTTAAACGGAACACTTCCGAAGTGGCCAAGTTGATGTTTGCTTCGCGGAGTTTTTTGATAAGCTGTTCAATTGGCTGTAAAATACATGATAAAACATGACTTGAAACCTTACCGTTTAAAAACAAAACTGGATTGCTCCAATGACCGAGCACAGGGTACTGGTTCAGTTGTCCTGCGCATTTGCCAGTGTGCTTGATGCTGCAAGTTGTCGACTTGAGCATCTTGAATGACTTATACCAGCGTTTTGAGCTGAGCCTCGCTTTCGAGTTGGTAAGTGCCCCATATAAGGACTGATAATTTAATTTCCCCGTGGTTTTACTGTATTTCCAGATTTCCAGTCATATTTTAAAATAATCTGGAATCAGAAAGAGCCAAATGTCTGTTTCTCTGTCCCTCCGTCCGTCGGTCTGTTATATCTCAAGAACCACCAAACGGATTATGACCAAACTTCATAGGAACGTTACGGTCAGTGGACAGACTCCCGTACGGTCAGATTTGATCAAAAGGTCAAAAATTGCCTGGTTCTCCTTGTTTCCAAACACGTTTTGCTCATTATCTCAAAAACGGCAGAATCGATCTTGCTGATTTTGGGTAAACAAATACCTCAAGTCATGGCCAATCATATTATAGCAGTTCGGTTGCACAAGCCATTGGACAACACGATGACCTGCTCACAGTGGTGAAAAAACGTAAACTCCGATGGTATGGCCACGTCACCAGATCATCAGGTCTTGCAAAGACCATCCTGCAAGGCACAGTGCAAGGAGGTACTAGGTAGAAGAAGAGGGAGACCGAAAAAAAGGTGGGAGGACAACATTCGAGAATGGACTGGTTTGACACTGAGCGAAACAATCAGGGTTGCTGAGGACAGAAAGATGGAGTACGTTGGTTAAACGATCATCTGTGGTGCCCCTACGACCTCCGAGTTATGGGATAGGATAGGATAGGATAGGATAGGATAGTTCGGTTGTCGGTCGGTTGGTTCGAGCTTTTTGTTCAAAACACATTTTTCGCCTGATCTGCTATTTGTACTATGCAGATACCTTTTCCACTGCTAAGCATTTTAGGTCATTCAGTTTTGTATTTATTTTCTCAAAGGTCGAGGTCGCTGTGCTGTATCATTTTCTGAACACGTTTTGCGCAGTATTGCAAAATTGGCTCAACCGATTTTGTTTGCATGCAGATAGGTCAGATAACGTCCCATCATTCCGTGCTTTCATTTTGCGTTGTTAGGACAAAGCAGAGTCACAATACTGGCAAGAAAATTAAAAAAAAAATGAATGAATGAATGAATCAATAATTTATAAAGCGCATAAATATCTCCACGCTGAAGGACATGATAGCGCTGATGGGAGGGAGGTGGACACAACCATCTCTCGACCTTCCTCCCAAACCTCCACACACGCACACACATAGAGGAGGCGTAGGGGCCTAAAACCTAACATTTACTTCTTCAAGATCACTCAACACATTCTCGCAAGCAGACCGGACATACACAGTGAATTTTGCGACAACAATACTTATTTTTCGGGTATGTACGTGTGTTTGGAAATACATTATTATTATTATTATTTGTTGTTGTTGTTGTTTATTGTTGTTATTATTATTATTATTATTATTATTATTATTATTATTATTATTATTATTATTATTATTATTATTAGTATTAGTATTAGTATTATTTTTATTATTATTATTATCATCCAACCCTAAAGAAGCCGTGTCTGGCTTGGTGAATAGTGCAGATTTTCCTCCATCCGAAGTGCTGCATCAGCTTGGTGAGGGCCATGTTGTAAATGGTGTCGGGGACGGTCATGCGGGCGTACAACGGATAGTTGGTTTTGTTGGACATCCTTGAAATGCGGGTCTTGAAGCCCAACTGTAACATAAATCTGTGCTTTTCAGTCACGTTGATAAACAGGTTTAAACTTGTCCACTCCAAGGATAACGGGTACACTGTCATGTGTAAGGTATCGCGTTCTGTTAAAAAAAAAAAAAAGGCATCAAGCAAATGTGTTTAAATCAATTTTTTTGTTAGCGGTTCACATAACTGTAAACGGTTTAAGTGTAAGTAATTATTGGATAAATCGGTTTGTCAGCAGTCCATCCTACTAATTCTTCCCATGCTTTTAAAAAGGTTAAGACAGGTTACAGAATCAGTTTACGCAAGGTTAGATGTGTCATGAATTGGCTAGTTTTAACCCTGCCCATTGACTATGTAGCCATGTGTAGTCTTTGTAACAGTAGAGAAGTTAGACTAGTACACAGCAGCAATTAAATTACACAGCAGACCACACACAGCGAGCGAGCCACCCACATAGCAGTGAGTCAGCACTTGAGCTTTGAATCGGACCGTTTTAACCAATCAGAGCAGGCTCAGTGGGTAGAGCAGTTCTGACTGTGTCAGTCTTAACACAGTTTGAATCAGTCGTGTGTGAGAAGAGGTAGAGTCAACATCTCCACAGCTAGAGAAATCTCTACACTCATAGACCAGGAAGCAGGACTTTGAAATCTTAGAATTCTCTCAAGTCATCACGGGCCTGAACTTGTCAAACAGGTAAATGAACACCCTTCTGTTTCATCGTGATATCTTTATATTATTGTTGAAATTATGTTTGTGGAATTTGCTATGCATAAATGTGAATTGTTAATCCGAATTTGCGGGACCACGTGGAAGAGCCGACCACGAGGCGAAACACGACCGGTTGCGCCGCCATGTTGTATCCCGTACGGAACCACTGTTGTTTAACTTATATGTATGTTTGCAGACCAGTGGCTGTACCACTGAATGTTTATATTATTATTAATTCTGTATGTGTATAGTTAGCCACGATTGATATTTATGTATGTCTAGGAATTTAGAGTGAGATTCCAGTGGAACCCGGAAGTAGCAGAATGTTCGTCGCTTATGTATAGAGATGTGGAGCTATCACTGAGGGCTACTTGGCTTTCAGTGAGACGCTCTGCACAAACCGATTATTCAGGGTTGTGCAGAATTTCGTCTCTTATATTACAGACGAGCAGGCGAGCTATCCCGAGCTATCCCGAGCTATCCTGTGCGTCCCACTCCACAGAAACGACTATAGTTGGTTGAGGAGACTCTACCGCACAAGACGGAAAGAGCTACCCGAAGAAACACCCTGTCAGACCCCACAGCGTGGCAAGGGAACCCAACTACACAACGACACAGGTGGACCAGAAGCTACCTCACAGAAGGACTTCGAACACCCCACACATGAGTTAAGTGCATAAGGCGAAGGTGCACTTAAACTGATCAATACAGGACCACAGTAGTCCAACTCTTCAGAAACTGTAAAGCGGACCACAGTAGTCCAAATCTGCATGAAATATACTAGCAAGTGCCCGAGGAAGAAATAACAGCTGCCTAGACTATCAGCGATCGAACTATTAGCATTGACAGAGACATTTTAAGTTAGATTAGTACTTGGAGAATCTTGTATAGAGTAGAAGAAATAAATGTGTGATTTTAACTGTTATCAAGGGGCTGGACTACATATGATTCATAGCCGTGTGAAAGCTAGTGTGACAGTAATCTTTTACCATTTTTCTATCTATTTCTGTACCCCAACCTTAACACAGAACGAGCTAAACAAATAAATTTATTAAAGTTATTCATAGGGTGACTTACTAGCAGTTCCCACAGAATAAACGTGAGGGTCCATAATTCCATTGTGCAGAGCCCATAAACCCCACGTGACACTTTAATTGGCGAGCCTAGCTAGGATCTGTGGATAATAGGAATTGGGTATAACCGGATCTAAGTACAATAAAATTAGATAACAGTAGGAGTAGTAGAATAACTTAGAATAGTGGTAACAAGGACTAATCAGTTTGGGTGCACTATTCTTTAGTTAAAAACTTTTTTGCTTCAAATATTTTTGTGCCTGTATGTTGCATTGTTCTTTTGCAGGGTTTGCTTAAATAACTGTTGTATGCCATTTGACTCTTGTTGTATTCTATTATTGATTACGAATTTTATGGTCTTTGCATTGTTGTTATTGAATTGCAATATTGCTAGTGTTTTGGTATTCCACGTGATTCAGAGGTTGTTCATAGACACGTTTGGCAATGTCGGACCCAGTGGCCTTGAGATTGCGCTTCAAGGAATTAGGGGAAGCTTTACACTTAGCAGGGGGAGACCTAATTGCGTATATCAATGCAGAGGTAGAGAAGCAGAGAGAGAGGCGAAGAAACTCGAAGCGGCAGAGAGAGCTGCAGAGAGAGAACAGAAAAAAGCAGAACTAGAAGCAGAGCAAAAGAAACTAGCATTAGAAGCAGAGCAGAAGAAGCTAGCATTAGAAGCAGAGCAGAAGAAATTAGAGGCAGAGAGAGAAACGAGGAAATTAGAGCTAGAAGCAGAACAGAAGAAGGTAGCAGCAGAGAGAGAAGCAGAAGTTAGGAAATGGGAGTATGAGCGGGCAGAAAAAGGAAAAGAGAGGGAAGAAAAGGAAAAAGAAAGACAGCATGAGTTAGAGCTAAGAAGATTGGGATCAGGAGCTTCAAGTTCTTCCTCAACCCCTCCCCACTCAGATCAGCTAGAGGTAGCATCCAACCCTGTACAAGGAATGTCATTTCCACTGGGAACATTCAATGAAAGAGAAGAAGGTTTAGATCTCTATCTGACTAGGTTTGAGCGTCTAGCAACAGAGTACAAACTAGATCCCACTCATTGGTCTTTTAAGCTTAGCCAAGGGCTTAGAGGAAAGGCTTATGACATCTACAGTAAGCTACCGACTGACAGAGTGACTGACTATCACAAAGTAAAAGAGGCACTCCTAACGGGATTCGAACTGACAGGAGAATGCTACCGGCAAAAGTTCCGCACCAATCGGAGAGTGAAAGGAGAGAGCTATGCGCAGTTCGCGGATCGGTTGTCCACAACGCTGGATAAGTGGATTAGCCAGTCAGCCACGGCAAAGACGTATGATGGACTGACAGAACTGTTAGTATGGGAACAGTTACGGGAAACCATGACCCCCGAGCTGAGAACCTTCTCAGTAGAGCAGGGCGCGGAAAGACTAGAAGATCTGGTCAAGGTCGCAGATAGGTACGTGGCCGCCCACGGAGAAGCCAAGAGCTTCAGGCGAGACCTAAAGCCTAACGGGCAAGAGGCACAGAAACGAAGCCCTAACCGGGAAGAGCGCACCGCGAATAAGCCGAATAACCCCAGACCTGGGCAAAATAAAGGACCCAACGCGGAATTCGGGAAAAGAGGTCCCGCAGAACAGAGACGGTATTGTTCGTTCTGCAACAGAAACAATCACTCCACCGCAGAATGTTTCAAGTTGGCCGCACAACGTAGGGAAGAGCGCGAAAGCCGGCCAGCGCACAGAGTTCTAACTCAAAGCAGCGGTAACAAGCCACACACAATCGGAGATCACCCATCGGTGACAGACACGGTCAAGGTCAACGGTAAAGAAGCGAACTGTCTGTATGACACAGGTCTATCATACGACGCGATAGTTAGCGAATCTCTTGTATCGCGCGCAGACTTGACAGACAAGACAGTCGACTTACAAGGAGCAGACTTGACGAAACCGACGACTACTTGCCCAATAGCCTGGATCGAAGTAGAGAGTAGGTACGTCACAGGACGAATCCAAGCAGCTGTTTTACAGAAACCCCTGTATGATCTAGTGCTAGGTTGTAGGTATGTGTTCTTAGGCACGCCCCCTAAAACTGTAGAGATAGCTGCAGTGCAAACCAGGGCCCAAGCTAAAACCCAACCACCCCAGCCCGAGTTCGCTCCGAATCCAGGACTCGAAGAGATCAAAACAGCACAGAAAGAAGACACCTCGATAGCGAAGTGCTTCCAGAAGCTACCCAAGGCGCACACACCCCCGCACAAGGGAGACTTCTACATGGAAGAGGGAGTTCTACATCGACAAGGAGATGGAGATCACACCCAACTAGTACTGCCAGCCACCCTTCAAGCCCAAGTACTAGAACTAGGCCACAGCATGCCACTCAGCGGACACATGGGAATTGGAGCCACAGTGCAGAGAATCAGCGCACACTACTATTGGCCAGGAATCACGGAGGATGTCAAGCGCTACGTGAAATCTTGCCACCAATGTCAACGATATTCCCCGCGACATCACACCGTACCAGTTACCTTAGGACCATCAGTAGTAGTCGGCGTGCCATTCCAGCAAGTCTCAGTAGACATATTAGGACCACTGCCCATGACCAAGAAGCGGAACAGATTTCTACTCACACTCGTCGACGCATGTACGATGTGGTGCGAAGCAGTCCCGTTTCCAGCGATCGACACCAAGAAGATTGCAGATGCACTCATCGCCATCTTTACCAGAGTCGGATTCCCGGACAGCATTAGAACGGACAACGGATCTCAGTTCACCGGCCGCCTGATGCAAGACGTGTTCGAGTTGATACAAGTTCATCACATTCGCACACCACCATACCACCCAGCCAGCAACGGACAAGTAGAAAGACTGAATGGAACCCTTCTCACCATACTCAGGAAAGTCGCAGACGACAATCCAGAAGCGTGGGACACCTACGTGAATGCGGCACTGTTCGCATACAGAGAAACGCCCCATGCAGCCACAGGCTACACCCCGTCAACCTTGCTATTCGGCAGACCTCTAGCAGGACCGCTAGAAGCCCTACGCAGAAGTTGGACGGAAGCCAAGATAGACGACACACCAAGAGGTGCCACCAAGTACGTCGCAGACCTGCAGGAAACCCTCAAAGCAACGTGGAAGAAAGCTGGTGAAGCACTGAAGAAGGCAAGAGCCAGTCAGGCGAAGTACTACAACCGCCACGCGAAGGACAGAGAACTGCAAGTCGGCGATCAAGTGCTACTCTTACTTCCAAGTGGAACCAACAAGCTGGACATCGCTTGGAGAGGACCGTACCGGGTGACTGCCAAGAAATCCAAGACAGTCTACCAAGTAGAGGTGAACGGGAGAGCCCGATACCACCACATCAATCTCCTCAAGAAATACACGGACCGACCAGCGACTCCCAGCACTCACAACTTGTTAGCCATCGCCATCGCGGAAGAAGGAGAAAGCATGGAGACCAATGCAGTAGAGTATCCCCTGCACTCCAAAGAAACCTACAAAGACGTGATACTCAACGGAGACCTAGCCGCTAAACAGCAACAGCAAGTACGACAGGTCATTCGACAACATCAGACTGTGCTCACAGACCGACCAGGGAGGACAGACCTCGTCGAAGTAACCTTAACGGTGACCGACCCAACACCCGTCCGCCAGAAGCTCTACCCGATGCCACTGTCGCAACAGCGAGCCATCAAGGAAGAGATAGACACCTTACTGGCAGCCGGAATCATCTCAGAGTCTACCTCACCCTACAGCGCAGGCACGGTATTGTTGCGAAAACCCAACGGAGAGCACCGACTGTGCATCGACTTCAGACTCCTGAATGCCGTAACGCAATTCCAGCCAGAGCCACTCCCGGACCAGACAGACCTATTTGCCAAGCTACAGCGAGCGAAGTACTTCTCACGCATCGACCTCAGCAAAGGATACTACCAGATACCAGTACAACCACAAGTCCGAAAGTACCTAGCGTTTAGCACTATGGAAGGACACTTCGAGTTCAACGTACTTCCATTCGGACTCCACAACGCACCCAGCATCTTCAGCGCCATGATGCGAAAACTCCTGGCACCCCTGAGCAGCGAGCACCTACATTCGTTTATGGACGACATCCTCATCGCCACACCTACGTGGGAGGAACATGTCACGCTCCTACAACAACTACTCGCCCGCCTCAGAGACACGGGATTGACGGCAAGACCCACCAAATGTCAGATTGGATTCACCGAGCTAGAATTTCTGGGACACACCATCAGTCAAGGAAGCCTGCGACCGGTAGAAAAGACAGTGAAACGCCTACTCGACGCTCCTAGGCCCAAGACCAAGAAGGAAGTGCAGTCGTTTCTAGGACTCTGCGGCTTCTACCAGAAGTTCATCCCCAACTACAACAGCATCGCCGTACCTCTGACAAATGGAACCCGGAAAATCGCCCCGGACAAAGTCGTATGGACAGCGGAATGTGAGACGGCATTCCAAACACTCAAGGACAGAATGACATCGGCGCCAGTACTCCACCTACCCGATTTGACTCAGCCATTCGTTCTTCGCACCGACGCAAGCGACTTAGGCCTCGGAGCAGTACTGCTACAGCGCGACCCCAAGAATGCAGAGACGCTATTCCCTGTCGCCTACGCCAGCAGAAAATTGAGACCCGCCGAGACCCACTACGCCACGTCGGAGAAAGAATGCCTTGGACTAGTCTGGGCCATACAGAAATTCCAACTCTACCTGTATGGGACCCACTTCACAGTTCAGGTGGACCACCAACCACTATCGTTCCTGGCAGCCTCCAAGTCTTTGAACTCTCGCCTGATGAGATGGGCACTCACCCTTCAGGCGTACTCATTCCAGATCGAGTACATCCCCGGCAAAGAGAACCACGGAGCCGACTACCTCAGTCGCCATCTCGTGGAGGACACAGCAGCTGTCGCCCACCCAACACAACTAAGGGCCACAGCACCAGAATTCGTCCCCGCCCAATAAAAACCCTGTCACTAGTGTCCATAGCTACCTGGCACAGCATTGCCGCTCAGGTAGAGCAACTTAATTAGTTTGTAAATAGGACCCTAGGATAGTGCAGCGTTAAACTAGGCTCTGTAGTAGAAAAAGGTCGAATCCAGTAGTCATCGCCTTTTTTCAGTTGAGGGAGCCTGTCATGAATTGGCTAGTTTTAACCCTGCCCATTGACTATGTAGCCATGTGTAGTCTTTGTAACAGTAGAGAAGTTAGACTAGTACACAGCAGCAATTAAATTACACAGCAGACCACACACAGCGAGCGAGCCACCCACATAGCAGTGAGTCAGCACTTGAGCTTTGAATCGGACCGTTTTAACCAATCAGAGCAGGCTCAGTGGGTAGAGCAGTTCTGACTGTGTCAGTCTTAACACAGTTTGAATCAGTCGTGTGTGAGAAGAGGTAGAGTCAACATCTCCACAGCTAGAGAAATCTCTACACTCATAGACCAGGAAGCAGGACTTTGAAATCTTAGAATTCTCTCAAGTCATCACGGGCCTGAACTTGTCAAACAGGTAAATGAACACCCTTCTGTTTCATCGTGATATCTTTATATTATTGTTGAAATTATGTTTGTGGAATTTGCTATGCATAAATGTGAATTGTTAATCCGAATTTGCGGGACCACGTGGAAGAGCCGACCACGAGGCGAAACACGACCGGTTGCGCCGCCATGTTGTATCCCGTACGGAACCACTGTTGTTTAACTTATATGTATGTTTGCAGACCAGTGGCTGTACCACTGAATGTTTATATTATTATTAATTCTGTATGTGTATAGTTAGCCACGATTGATATTTATGTATGTATAGGAATTTAGAGTGAGATTCCAGTGGAACCCGGAAGTAGCAGAATGTTCGTCGCTTATGTATAGAGATGTGGAGCTATCACTGAGGGCTACTTGGCTTTCAGTGAGACGCTCTGCACAAACCGATTATTCAGGGTTGTGCAGAATTTCGTCTCTTATATTACAGACGAGCAGGCGAGCTATCCCGAGCTATCCCGAGCTATCCTGTGCGTCCCACTCCACAGAAACGACTATAGTTGGTTGAGGAGACTCTACCGCACAAGACGGAAAGAGCTACCCGAAGAAACACCCTGTCAGACCCCACAGCGTGGCAAGGGAACCCAACTACACAACGACTGTCAAGTGGGGTTTATGGGCTCTGCACAATGGAATTATGGACCCTCACGTTTATTCGGTGGGAACTGCTAGTAAGTCACCCTATGAACTACTTTAATAAATTTATTTGTTTAGCTCGTTCTGTGTTAAGGTTGGGGTACAGAAATAGATAGACAAATGGTAAAAGATTACTGTCACACTAGCTTTCACACGGCTATGAATCATAAGTAGTCCAGCCACTTGATAACAGTTAAAATCACACATTTATTTCTTCTACTCTATACAAGGTTCTCTAAGTACTAATCTAACTTAAGAAGTCTCTTTCAATGCTAATAGTTCGATCGCTGATAGTCTAGGCAGCTGTTATATCTTCCTTGGGCACTTTGCTATAAGATTTCATGTAGATTTGGACTACGGTGGTCCGTTTTACAGTTTCTGAAGAGTTGGACTACTGTGGTCCTGTTATGATCAGTTTAAGTGCACCTTCGTGTTATGCACTTAACTCATGAGTGGGGGTTCGAAGTCCTTCTGTGAGGTAGCTTCTGGTCCACCTGTGTCGTTGTGTAGTTGGGTTCCCTTGCCACGCTGTGGGGTCTGACAGGGAGTTTTCCGGGTTGCTCTTTCCGTCTTGTGCGGTAGAGGATACTCCGCCAACTAGTCGTTTCTGTGGAGTGGGGTGCACAGGATAGCTCTGGATAGCTCTGGATAGCTCGCCTGCTCGTCTGTAATATAAGAGACGAAAGTCTGCACAACCCTGAATAATCGGTTTGTGCAGAGCGTCTCACTGAAAGCCAAGTAGCCCTCAGTGATAGCTCCACATCTCTATACATAAGCGACGAACATTCTGCTACTTCCGGGTTCCACTGGAATTTCACTCTAAATTCCTATACATACATAAATATCAATCGTGGCTAACTATACACATACAGAATTAATAATAATATAAACATTCAGTGGTACAGCCACTGGTCTGCAAACATACATATAAGTTAAACAACAGAGGTTCCGTACGGGATACAACATGGCGGCGCAACCGGTCGTGTTTCGGCTCGTGGTCGGCTCTTCCACGTGGTACGGCAAATTCGGATTAATAATTCACATTTATGCATAGCAAATTCCACAAACATAATTTCAACAATAATACAAATATATCACGATGAAACAGAAGGGTGTTCATTTACCTGTTTGACAAGTTCAGGCCCGTGATGACTTGAGAGAATTCTAAGATTCCTAAGTCCTGCTTCCTGGTCTATGAGTGTAGAGATTTCTCTAGCTGTGGAGATGTTGACTCTACCTCTTCTCACACACGACTGACCAAAGCTGTGTTAGGCTCTGACACAGTCAAAACTGCTCTACCCACTTAGCCTGCTTCTGATTGGTTAAAACGGTCCGATTCAAAGCTCTCATTGGGTAAAATGTTTACGACTCTCGCACACAGTGCTGAGTCACTAAGCTGTGTGGGGGTCTGGCTCGCTGTGTGTACTTTTATTGCTACTGTGTAATTTACTGACTCTCTACTGTTACAAAGACTACACAAGGCTAAATAGTCAACAAGCAGAGTTAAAACTAGTCCTAACGCGACAGGCTCCCTCAACTGAAAAAAGGCGATGACTACTGGATTCGACCTTTTTCTACTACAGGGCCTAGTTTAACACTGCACTATCCTAGGGTCCTATTTACAAACTAATTAAGTTGCTCTACCTGAGCTGCAATGCTATGCCAGGTAGCTATGGACTCTAGTGACAGGGTTTTACTGGGCGGGGACGAATTCTGGTGCTGTGGCCCTTAGTTGTGTTGGGTGGGCGACAGCTGCTGTGTCCTCCACGAGATGGCGACTGAGGTAGTCGGCTCCGTGGTTCTCTTTGCCGGGGATGTACTTGATTTGGAATGAGTACGCCTGAAGGGTGAGTGCCCATCTCATCAGGCGAGAGTTCAAAGACTTGGAGGCTGCCAGGAACGATAGTGGTTGGTGGTCCACCTGAACTGTGAAGTGGGTCCCATACAGGTAGAGTTGGAATTTCTGTATGGCCCAGACTAGTCCAAGACATTCTTTCTCCGACGTGGCGTAGTGGGTCTCGGCGGGTCTCAATTTTCTGCTGGCGTAGGCGACCGGGAATAGCGTCTCTGCATTCTTGGGGTCGCGCTGTAGCAGTACTGCTCCGAGGCCTAAGTCGCTTGCGTCGGTGCGAAGAACGAATGGCTGAGTCAAATCGGGTAGGTGGAGTACTGGCGCCGATGTCATTCTGTCCTTGAGTGTTTGGAATGCCGTCTCACATTCTGCTGTCCATACGACTTTGTCCGGGGCGATTTTCCGGGTTCCATTTGTCAGTGGCACGGCGATGCTGTTGTAGTCGGGGATGAACTTCTGGTAGAAGCCGCAGAGTCCTAGAAACGACTGCACTTCCTTCTTGGTCTTGGGCCTAGGAGCGTCGAGTAGGCGTTTCACTGTCTTCTCTACCGGTCGCAGGCTTCCTTGACTTATGGAGTGTCCCAGAAATTCTAGTTCTGTGAATCCAATCTGACATTTGGTGGGTCTTGCCGTCAATCCCGTGTCTCTGAGGCGGGCGAGTAGTTGTTGTAGGAGCGTGACATGTTCCTCCCACGTAGGTGTTGCGATGAGGATGTCGTCCATAAACGAATGTAGGTGCTCGCTGCTCAGGGGTGCCAGGAGTTTTCGCATCATGGCGCTGAAGATGCTGGGTGCGTTGTGGAGTCCGAATGGAAGCACGTTGAATTCGAAGTGTCCTTCCATAGTGCTGAAAGCTAGGTACTTTCGGACTTGCGGTTGCACTGGTATCTGGTAGTATCCTTTGCTGAGGTCGATGCGTGAGAAGTACTTTGCTCGCTGTAGCTTGGCAAATAGGTCTGTCTGGTCCGGGAGTGGCTCTGGCTGGAACTGCGTTACGGCATTCAACAGTCTGAAGTCGATGCACAGTCGATGCTCTCCGTTGAGTTTTTGCAACAATACCGTGCCTGCGCTGTAGGGTGAAGTAGACTCTGAGATGATTCCGGCTGCCAGTAAGGTGTCTATCTCTTCCTTGATGGCTCGCTGCTGAGACAGGGGCATCGGGTAGAGCTTCTGGCGGACGGGTGTTGGGTCGGTCACCGTTAAGGTTACTTCGACGAGGTCTGTCCTCCCTGGTCGGTCTGTGAGCACAGTCTGATGTTGTCGAATGACCTGTCGTACTTGCTGTTGCTGTTTAGCGGCTAGGTCTCCGTTGAGTATCACGTCTTTGTAGGTTTCCTTGGAGTGCAGGGGATACTCTACTGCATTGGTCTCCATGCTTTCTCCTTCTTCCGCGATGGCGATGGCTAGCAAGTTGTGAGTGCTGGGGGTCGCTGGTCTGTCCGTATACTTCTTGAGGAGATTGATGTGGTGGTATCGGGCTCTCCCGTTCACCTCTACTTGGTAGACTGTCTTGGATTTCTTGGCAGTCACCCGGTACGGTCCTCTCCAAGCGATGTCCAGCTTGTTGGTTCCACTTGGAAGTAAGAGTAGCACTTGATCGCCGACTTGCAGTTCTCTGTCCTTCGCGTGGCGGTTGTAGTACTTCGCCTGACGGGCTCTTGCCTTCTTCAGTGCTTCACCAGCTTTCTTCCACGTTGCTTTGAGGGTTTCCTGCAGGTCTGCGACGTACTTGGTGGCACCTCTTGGTGTGTCGTCTATCTTGGCTTCCGTCCAACTTCTGCGTAGGGCTTCTAGCGGTCCTGCTAGAGGTCTGCCGAATAGCAATGTTGACGGGGTGTAGCCTGTGGCTGCATGGGGCGTTTCTCTGTATGCGAACAGTGCCGCATTCACGTAGGTGTCCCACGCTTCTGGATTGTCGTCGGCGACTTTCCTGAGGATGGTGAGAAGGGTTCCATTCAGTCTTTCTACTTGTCCGTTGCTGGCTGGGTGGTATGGTGGTGTGCGAATGTGATGAACTTGTATCAACTCGAACACGTCTTGCATCAGGCGGCCGGTGAACTGAGATCCGTTGTCCGTTCTAATGCTGTCCGGGAATCCGACTCTGGTAAAGATGGCGATGAGTGCATCTGCAATCTTCTTGGTGTCTATCGCTGGCAACGGGACTGCTTCGCACCACATCGTACATGCGTCGACGAGTGTGAGTAGAAATCTGTTCCGCTTCTTGGTCATGGGCAGTGGTCCCACTATGTCTACTGAGACTTGTTGGAATGGCACGCCGACTACTACCGATGGTCCTAAGGTAACTGGTACGGTGTGATGTCGCGGGGAATATCGTTGACATTGGTGGCAAGATTTCACGTAGCGCTTGACATCCTCCGTGATTCCTGGCCAATAGTAGTGTGCGCTGATTCTCTGCACTGTGGCTCCAATTCCCATGTGTCCGCTGAGTGGCATGCTGTGGCCTAATTCTAGTACTTGGGCTCGAAGGGTGGCTGGTAGTACTAGTTGGGTGTGATCTCCATCTCCTTGACGATGTAGAACTCCCTCTTCCATGTAGAAGTCTCCCTTGTGCGGGGGTGTGTGCGCCTTGGGTAGCTTCTGGAAGCACTTCGCTATCGAGGTGTCTTCTTTCTGTGCTGTTTTGATCTCTTCGAGTCCTGGATTCGGAGCGAACTCGGGCTGGGGTGGTTGGGTTTTAGCTTGGGCCCTGGTTTGCACTGCAGCTATCTCTACAGTTTTAGGGGGCGTGCCTAAGAACACATACCTACAACCTAGCACTAGATCATACAGGGGTTTCTGTAAAACAGCTGCTTGGATTCGTCCTGTGACGTACCTACTCTCTACTTCTATCCATGCTATTGGGCAAGTAGTCGTCGGTTTCGTCAAGTCTGCTCCTTGTAGTTCGACTGTCTTGTCTGTCAAGTCCGCGCGCGATACAAGAGATTCGCTGACTATCGCGTCGTATGATAGACCTGTGTCATACAGACAGTTCGCTTCTTTTCCGTTGACCTTGACCGTGTCTGTCACCGATGGGTGATCTCCGATAGTGTGTGGCTTGTTACCGCTGCTTTGAGTTAGAACTCTGTGCGCTGGCCGGCTTTCGCGCTCTTCCCTACGTTGTGCGGCCAACTTGAAACATTCTGCAGTGGAGTGATTGTTTCTATTGCAGAACGAACAATACCGTCTCTGTTCTGCGGGACCTCTTTTCCCGAATTCCGCGTTGGGTCCTTTATTTTGCCCAGGTCTGGGGTTATTCGGCTTATTCGCGGTGCGCTCTTCCCGGTTAGGGCTTCGTTTCTGTGCCTCTTTCCCGTTAGGCTTTAGGTCTCGCCTGAAGCTCTTGGCTTCTCCGTGTGCGGCCACGTACCTATCTGCGACCTTGACCAGATCTTCTAGTCTTTCCGCGCCCTGCTCTACTGAGAATGTTCTCAGCTCGGGGGTCATGGTTTCCCGTAGCTGTTCCCATACTAACAGTTCTGTCAGTCCATCATACGTTTTAGCCGTGGCTGACTGGCTAATCCACTTATCCAGCGTTGTGGACAACCGATCCGCGAACTGCGCATAGCTCTCTCCTTTCACTCTCCGATTGGTGCGGAACTTTTGCCGGTAGCATTCTCCTGTCAGTTCGAATCCCGTTAGGAGTGCCTCTTTTACTTTGTGATAGTCAGTCACTCTGTCAGTCGGTAGCTTACTGTAGGATGTCATAAGCCTTTCCTCTAAGCCCTTGACTAAGCTTAAAAGACCAATGAGTGGGATCTAGTTTGTACTCTGTTGCTAGACGCTCAAACCTAGTCAGATAGAGATCTAGACCTTCTTCTCTCTCATTGAATGTTCCCAGTGGAAATGACATTCCTTGTACAGGGTTGGATGCTACCTCTAGCTGATCTGAGTGGGAAGGGGTTGAGGAAGAACTTGAAGCTCCTGATCCCAATCTTCTTAGCTCTAACTCATGCTGTCTTTCTTTTTCCTTTTCTTCCCTCTCTTTTTCTTTTTCTGCCCGCTCTTTTTCTTTTTCTGCCCGCTCATACTCCCATCTCCTAACTTCTGCATCTCTCTCTGCTGCTAATGCTGCCTTCTTTTGTTCTACTTCTAACTCTGCTTTCTTTTGCTCTGCTTCTAATGCTAGTTTCTTCTGTTCTGCTTCTAGTTCTAATTTCTTTTGCTCTGCTTCTAAGGCTAGTTTCTTCGCCTCCCTTTCTGCTGCTCTCTCTGCCTTAGCCTCCTGTTTCTCTACCTCTGCATTGATATACGCAATTAGGTCTCCCCCTGCTAAGTGTAAAGCTTCCCCTAATTCCTTGAAACGCAATCTCAAGGCCACTGGGTCCGACATTGCCAAACGTGTCTATGAACACCCTCTGAATCAAGTGGAATACCAAAACACTAGCAATATTGCAATTCAATAAAAACAATGCAAAGACCATAAAATTCGTAATCAATAATAGAATAAAACAAGAGTCAAATGGCATACAACTGTTATTTAAGCAAAACCTGCAAAAGAACAATGCAACATACAGGCACAAAAATATTTGAAGCAACAAAGTTTTTAACTAAAGAATAGTGCACCCAACTGATCAGTGTTATACCCTTACACTATTCTAAGTTATTCTACTTCTACTGTTATCTAATTTTATTGTACTTAGGTCCGGTTATACCCAATTCCTATTATACACAGATCCTGGCTAGGCTCGCCAATTAAAGTGTCACGTGGGGTTTATGGGCTCTGCACAATGGAATTATGGACCCTCACGTTTATTCGGTGGGAACTGCTAGTAAGTCACCCTATGAACTACTTTAATAAATTTATTTGTTTAGCTCGTTCTGTGTTAAGGTTGGGGTACAGAAATAGATAGACAAATGGTAAAAGATTACTGTCACACTAGCTTTCACACGGCTATGAATCATAAGTAGTCCAGCCACTTGATAACAGTTAAAATCACACATTTATTTCTTCTACTCTATACAAGGTTCTCTAAGTACTAATCTAACTTAAGAAGTCTCTTTCAATGCTAATAGTTCGATCGCTGATAGTCTAGGCAGCTGTTATATCTTCCTTGGGCACTTTGCTATAAGATTTCATGTAGATTTGGACTACGGTGGTCCGTTTTACAGTTTCTGAAGAGTTGGACTACTGTGGTCCTGTTATGATCAGTTTAAGTGCACCTTCGTGTTATGCACTTAACTCATGAGTGGGGGTTCGAAGTCCTTCTGTGAGGTAGCTTCTGGTCCACCTGTGTCGTTGTGTAGTTGGGTTCCCTTGCCACGCTGTGGGGTCTGACAGGGAGTTTTCCGGGTTGCTCTTTCCGTCTTGTGCGGTAGAGGATACTCCGCCAACTAGTCGTTTCTGTGGAGTGGGGTGCACAGGATAGCTCGGGATAGCTCTGGATAGCTCTGGATAGCTCGCCTGCTCGTCTGTAATATAAGAGACGAAAGTCTGCACAACCCTGAATAATCGGTTTGTGCAGAGCGTCTCACTGAAAGCCAAGTAGCCCTCAGTGATAGCTCCACATCTCTATACATAAGCGACGAACATTCTGCTACTTCCGGGTTCCACTGGAATTTCACTCTAAATTCCTATACATACATAAATATCAATCGTGGCTAACTATACACATACAGAATTAATAATAATATAAACATTCAGTGGTACAGCCACTGGTCTGCAAACATACATATAAGTTAAACAACAGAGGTTCCGTACGGGATACAACATGGCGGCGCAACCGGTCGTGTTTCGGCTCGTGGTCGGCTCTTCCACGTGGTACGGCAAATTCGGATTAATAATTCACATTTTTGCATAGCAAATTCCACAAACATAATTTCAACAATAATACAAATATATCACGATGAAACAGAAGGGTGTTCATTTACCTGTTTGACAAGTTCAGGCCCGTGATGACTTGAGAGAATTCTAAGATTCCTAAGTCCTGCTTCCTGGTCTATGAGTGTAGAGATTTCTCTAGCTGTGGAGATGTTGACTCTACCTCTTCTCACACACGACTGACCAAAGCTGTGTTAGGCTCTGACACAGTCAAAACTGCTCTACCCACTTAGCCTGCTTCTGATTGGTTAAAACGGTCCGATTCAAAGCTCTCATTGGGTAAAATGTTTACGACTCTCGCACACAGTGCTGAGTCACTAAGCTGTGTGGGGGTCTGGCTCGCTGTGTGTACTTTTATTGCTAATGTGTAATTTACTGACTCTCTACTGTTACAAAGACTACACAAGGCTAAATAGTCAACAAGCAGAGTTAAAACTAGTCCTAACGCGACAACGACACAGGTGGACCAGAAGCTACCTCACAGAAGGACTTCGAACACCCCACACATGAGTTAAGTGCATAAGGCGAAGGTGCACTTAAACTGATCAATACAGGACCACAGTAGTCCAACTCTTCAGAAACTGTAAAGCGGACCACAGTAGTCCAAATCTGCATGAAATATACTAGCAAGTGCCCGAGGAAGAAATAACAGCTGCCTAGACTATCAGCGATCGAACTATTAGCATTGACAGAGACATTTTAAGTTAGATTAGTACTTGGAGAATCTTGTATAGAGTAGAAGAAATAAATGTGTGATTTTAACTGTTATCAAGGGGCTGGACTACATATGATTCATAGCCGTGTGAAAGCTAGTGTGACAGTAATCTTTTACCATTTTTCTATCTATTTCTGTACCCCAACCTTAACACAGAACGAGCTAAACAAATAAATTTATTAAAGTTATTCATAGGGTGACTTACTAGCAGTTCCCACAGAATAAACGTGAGGGTCCATAATTCCATTGTGCAGAGCCCATAAACCCCACGTGACAAGATGTCAAAATATTTGCTTTTGGAAATTTTTTTAAAAATTATTTTGTTTACTGATTTTGCCTTTTTATGATTAAATTCAGAACACCGAGTCATAGATCACCAGTATAGAAAGGAAGAACACTCAGTATGGAAAGAGCTGAACCAGTGTGTGTAAAATGTGATTCTGTGACATCGGAGATAAAGTCCACTATTTATTTTTAGTGTGAGCACTTTGCTAATGCCAGACCTAAGCTTTGTATTGAACAAAAAAAAACAACAACTAAATTATGCTCGGCCAAATTCTATTAAATACAACCTACTGCTTGCTAGTCCAAAACATTACATTATTATTGCTTTAGGTCCAGCGGACTCTTCCGAGCCAAATCAGGACCAGGCTTGCTAGTCCAAAGGATATAGGAAAATGGGTAAAGATTATAATTATATTACATGGTTATTGTTTTAGGTCCAGCGGACTCTTCCGAGCAAAATCAGGACCAAAAAAATCAAGATCACAAATTCACTGAAAGAGGGCCCACCCCTGATCCGCATAAAAGATCTGCTGAAACCCAGTGGTAACACTGAGGGCACTCCACCAACCGGTCACTTTACAATAAAGACATCCAACGCAGGGGACGCTGAGGCTATACTCTAATTGATCGAACCCCCGTTTACAAAAACAGAATAGAATACAAACATCATTATAAAATATCAACAAAACACATACATAGAAAATGCCCACATTGCTAAATAATAACATCATAGGAAGCCCCAGTGACCACCTGGCAGAAAGCGTCCATTATTCCCAAGCTGATCCAACAGACCTCACATACAACAGAGAGACAGAGAAAGAGAGACAGAGAGAGAAAGAGAGAGAGAGAGAGAGAGAGAGAGAGAGAGAGAGAGAGAGAGAGAGAGAGAGAGAGAGAGAGAGAGAGAGAGAGAGAGAGAGAAAGAGACAGAGAGAGAAAGACAAAGAGAGAGAGAAAGAGAGACAGAGATAGAAAGAGAGACAAAGAGAGAGAGAGACAGAGAGAGAGAGAGTTAGTTATTCATTGCTTACAGGGTCCAGCGGATTGCAAAGAGCCGAATCAGGACCACAAAATCAAGGCCACAACTTCGCTGAAAGAGGACTCGCCCCTGATCCATCTACCGAAACAACCCTAATGGTAACACTGAAGGCACTCCCCCAGCCAGTCACTTTACAATAAAGACATCCCACACAGGGGACGCTGAGGCTATACTCTAGAAAAAGGCTAGAAAAAGAGCATAGTAAGTTTAGGGAGTGGGAATGGTTACAGTTTAGCCCTGGTCACCTGATGTAAGAGCACCATATGAGTCCCCCGCCATCGTGGACGTTATTTCAAAACCCAATATTTTAGTGTACTGCAACTACCTATACATGCTTGAGTTTATTAAATACGTGTGTGAGGCATCATCATCGTCGTTGTCGTCGTTGTACCTGGACTAGGTTATAGTACTGCGCTAAGTGTGCAGAATCAGGTGTAGCGATGGAACAGCCTGGTCCCAGGATCATGACATAGGGATTCACGCTGTTGCCCATGACAGCTTCGACCAGACGACGCAGCACCACACCAGCATTGCACTGCGCCAACAGAGAAGCCACATTTCTATGTACAAACGCGTGACTTTCTAAAACAATATCCACAGGGGCGTTACATAATGTGGGATCTGGTTTAGCGCAGTGGTTTGCTAAGATTTCTCAATAAAGCAATGGTGGACGTAAATGCAATTATTCTTATAATATAGCACAGCTGCACTGCTCCAACTCAAGGCGCTGTTCAAAGCAAGATCTAACTGAAGACGCCCGAGGCGCCTACTTGCAACCTGTGGAAATCGTCTAACGCCTCGGACAACTGAGCACAATCCTGAATGACCGGGGATGGGATAGAAAGGACCTAGTGCTTGCTGGGCGTGTTTATGGTATCTGGCACTCATCCGTCTAAGACATGAACTTCAAGATCTTTAAAGTCTGTGCGATTGGTTGCATGCTTGCATTGATGAGACATGATCAACTCGCCTGATTTTCGCTAGCCCTACCTCTTCGTTGAAGCAGTCCAAGTGGAGGTCGTAACCATCAAGGAATCGCTGTTGGTTGACCAGTTGAATGGCCAGCTGGGCACCTCGTGATGTGGCTTCCCCACCCCGCCACGGCCACATCTCCGAATCATTGGCGTACTTGCCTATGGCGAATGGAAATAAACCAAGAATTCTCAGCTCTTTGCCTTGACCGGTTTTGTTGAAGTTGTAGTGAGTGCAGACATTGATGGTATCCACAATTTGATGTACCAATCGTCCTTCGCGCGGCGGTACAGTAACATTGAGCATGGACATGTGAACACAACTGCATACCAAGAGGATTTTCCACGCTGAGGCCATTGGAAAGCACAATTCTGCTTGAAAATGCCGCTAAAATTGTTTAGCTATGATTTTCAGATGTATTTGACCTGTTCAACTTGAAAATTACCAATAAAATGTTCAGTCTGAGCAATGGATTTTAGACGTTCATTTTTTTGTTCCGCTGAGCCGACAAGTATTCTGTTTTCTATTTAGCTGAGATCTAGCTTGTTTTCAGAAATCCTTCTATTTTCTTCTACTTAGCATAAGGTTTCAGTATCGAGTTTAGGTTTTAACGTTCTGGATCTGGTGCTGGATCATATACAGTTGATATTATTTCAGATGTTCTTTCCTTGAATCGCTGGGAGGACACATATCTAGATTTATTGAAAAAAGTTTCGAACTTTTTTTTTTTCCGCACACAGACTTGTCTTTTGTTGTAAGCACTGAATTAGTGGGCAATGTTACACACACAAAACAATGGATCATTAGATTATTCGCGATTAGAATTAGGTTTCGTGTTGCGATAAATATTGAATATATAAACAGAATTTCCCAGTCATATGTAGAAAATGTACAGCGATTCCAGAAGCAATTATGCGACATCAACATGGTCTATATGACGTCAAAAATGTTTTTTTAAATATAGATTTTTTTAAAATCTGTATTTTTAAAAAAAAAGTACTACTACTACTATTACTACTACTACTACTACTACTACTACTACTACTACTACTACTACTACTACTACTACTACTACTACTACTAGTTTTTTTTTAATCAACAAACCAATTACGTCATTTGCGATGACGTCAAAAGAATGAAAAGTCATGAGCGTGTGTGGTAAAAAAGCGTTTTCTTATAAAATCACAGGCGCTCGTAAATCTGGATGCCATCGCCTTCTCTATACTCTATTATCAAGTTCTCAAAGTATTAGAGCCGAGAATGTATGAGTCTCCCCGCTTTCATTCTGTGTCTTTGTCGGCAGAAAGTTATCAAATCGATTCAACAGAGATTCATGCAAACATCTTAAGTCATCAACATTGCCTAAGTCATCAACATTGACTTGTTCAATTTCTTTCAAATATTATATTTATAAAAACAACAACGGAAGTCACAATCATCTGAAGGAAGTAACATTTGCTCATTTCAGTGGCATGCACAGTTCACGTGTCTTAGCAAACACTTGGTTTCTTATTCAAAACAGGCACACCTTTGCTTGTGATAATGCTTGATAACAAGAGAAACATTTAAACGTAGGAAATGTGCAAATCCTAGACATATTGCTAAATAATTTATGACTGCAGTACGAGAGAAGGTGCCTAATTTAGTTAGTTATTCCTTGCTTACAGGGTCAAGCTGACTGCAAAGAGCCGAATCAGAACCACAAATTCAGGACCACAACTTGGTTGAAAGAGGACTCACCCCTGATCCATATAAAAGATCTGCTGAAACAACCCGAGTGCAATTGTAACACTGAAGGCAGTCTACCAGCCGGTCACTTTACAATAAAGACATCCCACGCAAAGAAAGATTTGGATTACGTCACATGCAAGTCTCCCATTCCAAAAGATTTAAATGATGTGTATTCAGTAGCTGTGAAAGTAAAAATACATGATCAAATGTATGTTAATATCACGTCTGTTTATTATCCATTAGGACCAGATGATTTTAATACTGAATGGTTACAATCAATTGATATAAATGAAAATTGGATTATAGTTGGTGATTTCAATGCTCACTCAACAATTTGGGATAAAGGATGTAATTATAATACAAATAATCGTTTTATTGAAAATATCATTACTTCTGGTCTTATATTGTTAAATGATGGTAAAATAACAAGGATTCCTGACATAGCAACCCACCAACCTTCTGCCATTGATCTAACGTTTGTATCGCCTGATTTGGCAATAGACAGTATATGGGAAGTGGACTCTGATTCATTGGGTAGTGACCATCTTCCAGTTGTAACTGTAATAAATGAAAAGCCAGAGGTACAAATAGAAGATGATGTTGTACCAAAATATATTTATACTCGTGCAGATTGGAATCAGTATCAAATGCATTTATTGTACTCTGAAGATGACTTTCTACAAAATGAAGATATTAATGACATTTGTACAGGTTTTACAAAAACAATATTGTCTGCAGCTAATAAGTCTATACCTATTAAGAGAAATTCTGTAAAGAAAAAACACAGTGGTAATAATTGGTGGAATCAAGTATGTGCAGATGCAGTTAAGGAAAAAAAGAATACATTTAAGAATTGGATAAAATGTAGATCTGTTTCCGCACATAGGCACATGAAATGTGCAAAAATTAATTGTAATAAAATTATAGCATCAGCAAAGAAACAGTATTGGGAAGATTTTTGTAAAAACGAAATATCAAATACATGTAATGTCAATAATGTTTGGAAAAAAGTTAAAGAAATGAAAAATGGCTTTCAGCTTCCTAAGTGTCCCATAAAAATAACTAACAAACTATTTTCTTCGCCAAAGGAGAAATCTGAAGAATTTGGAAAACTTTTTGCAAATGCAAGCAATACTAGTAGTCTAACTAGAGATGAGTTCGAAAAAAGAAAACATGAAGAAAAATCTGAACATTATAAAGAACCTAATTCAGATAATTATTTATTTATGAATTCTAGTATATCAATAACAGAGGTTACAGATGCTTTAAATTATTTTGGCACTAAAAAATCTGCAGTTGGTCCAGATGAGTTATCATACATTTTGCTAAAACACATGCCTTTAAAATGGATACAACATTTTCTCACTATTATTAATAAATGTTGGGAAAATAATGTGTTGCCTGATATTTGGAAAACATCAATAATTATTCCACTTTTAAAAACAGGGAAAAATCGACACGAATCGTCAAATTATCGCCCCATTGCATTAACATCGCATGCTGGTAAAATTATGGAAAAAATTATAATGAATAGATTATCATATTATTGTGAAAAAAATAAAGTAATTCCAGAAAATCAGGCTGGTTTTAAAAAAGGCAGATCAACAGTAGACCATTTAGTGAAATTAACAACACACATTAAGAAACAATTCGCTAGAAGGAAAAATATATTAGCTACATTTTTTGACGTTAAAAAGGCTTATGATCGAGTTTGGCATGCTCGACTTTTATACAAATTAAAAAATATAGGGCTTTCTGGAAATATTTTTCAATATATTAAAGAGTTTTTGCATGGAAGAAAAATAATGGCCAAAGTAGGTCACTCTTATTCTTCTACATATAATATTAACATGGGTATACCACAAGGCTCTATAATTTCACCTCTTTTATTCACTATTTTGTTAAATGACTTACCTCAATTTGTAAGTAATAAAATTCATCTAGTTCAATATGCTGATGATATTGCCATATGGGTAAATGTATCTTTAAAAAGGAAAACTTCTATATATGAAATAAAACATATTCAAAAGATATATCAAAATGAACTGAACAATATTGATATTTACATGAAGGATAATGGATTGGAATTATCAGAAGAAAAAACAAACATGATCTTGTTTAATAATGGGATTAACCCCAAATGTTTGCCAAAATTTTATATTGGTATCAAAGAATTGAAATATGTACAGGAAATAAAATTTCTCGGGGTATATTTTACATCTAAATTAAGTTGGAAAAAACATATACATTATTTGTTGGAAAAGGCCGTTAAAAGTTTAAATTTAATAAAGATTATAAGCTTTCAAAAATGGGGACGTGATACTAAAACTCTTATTCATCTTGTGTGCATGCTTGTCAGATCTAAATTAACGTATGGACAAGAGGTATATTTTTCAGCTCCAAAATATTTACTGAAACAACTCCAGAGTATGGACAGTAAAGCAATTAAAATTGTTATGGGTATTCCAGTACATACAAAAACTGACGATGCTTATAAAGCAGCTGGAGTATTACCATTAAATGAGTGGAGAAAATTATCATGCGCTAAATATATAGTTAGAGCCTCTGCTGTAGAAAATTTCACTGACACAGAACTAGAAGTAAGATCTGATTTAGATTATCCAAAAAGAGCACAGGGTATCAGTTATTTACAAACAATAGCATCTTATACAGATGAACTTTTACAGGGGTCAAATTTATTTCCTAAATCAATCTCTAAAAAAATACCACAAATGCCTATACCAATCTGGGAATTTAAGCGAGCAAACTTTGATTTTGAATATACTGCTCTACGGAAAAAAGAAAATGGATTATTGTTAGCAACAGAAGCTTATGAACATATAGATAAAAAATATTATTCTTATTTGCAAATATATACTGATGGTTCTGTTTTAGATACAGGCCAAACTGGGGCTGGTTATGTTATACCTGCTTTAAAAATTTGTGAATCCTTGTATTTAGGTAAAGATCGCTCAATTTATACTGCAGAACTTACCGCAATTCTTATGGCATTACATAAAATCTTGAGTCAACAAAAGACCTTTTTTAATATCTTATTATGTGTAGACTCCAAATCTGTTCTTCAGAGTCTGGACTCTAATATTTATAAGAGCAGAGGTGATATTATATATGAAATAAAATATCTTATACATTGCTTAATTATCAATGGCACAAATGTTCAATTTTGTTGGATACCATCTCATTGTGGTTTAGATAATAATGATTGGGCTGACAGGAAAGCAAAAGAAGGAGCGAAAAATCAACACAACGTTAGCCATATTGACATCCCCTTATCAACAAAAGAAATTTATAGTATAATTGAAAAGAAAATAAAAAATAAATTTCCTTTAAAAATAATATATAGTGATAATTCACAGTATCCTCGAACAATAACCTCTTTAGCACATCGTCTTGCTTTAAATTCTTGGAGGACAAAATATTGCAAGGATATTGTTTGCATTTGCAATGAAAATTTAACTATAAATCATATCATTCATGACTGCAGTGTAATAAAAGGTAAAGGTAAAGGTAGTCCCATAGCCTTGTGGCCGTAGGGGAGCGTGATGTTGGAGATCACACTTATCTTGGGCCAGCGTAATGAGGGTGATGCCCAACTCTCTCCCTCGCTGCTTTACCTTCCCCACCCTCAAGAGAGTAGGTACTCAATCACAGTTGAGTCAACTGGGGGCGTTGTTGTTTGTCGCTTCACACCTTAGCGGTCACCCATCCAAGTGCTAACCGCACCGGACGGTGCTTCACTTTCGACACAGTAGCGAGTGCTCCAACCACTGCACTATCCGACACCCCCAGTGTAATAACACAATATATTCCACAGAACATTCATAATGTTCAAAATAAAAATAGTAAATATTGGATAACCATCGCTAAATCTATAATTTATAGTCCTGTAGGACATTTGTTATAAAAATTGCAAGTTTATTCTGATTACTTCGTATATGACAATCTCACAAAATTGACTTTTCTGTCAATGCACATTTCGCAAGTTGGACTTGTTCCATAGAAAGTTTATTTTATTTTATTTTATTTTTTTAAAGAGTTTTAAAATATTGTTTGAATACTTAATGTTTATTTAATTTTATTTCATGTTATGTTACTTTACCATTTTGTTTAAATGTTATTTCCTTTCCCCCATCCATGTAGCGCATATCCTTTTTCCCCCTCCTTCCTTTTATTTTATTGTCTAAAATCACTTCGGTGAATAGACGTTAAATGAAATAAACAAACAAACAAACAAACATCCCACGCAGGGGACGCTGAAGCTATACTCTAATTTATCGAACCCCCGTTTACAAAAACAAAATAGAATATAAACATAATTATAAAATATTAACAAAACACATACATATAAAATGCCAAGCTGACCCAACAGATCTCATACACAAATGAGGAGTTTCGGAAGAGTTTTTAAGGAAAAAGGTAGGTGACTGGTCCAGCGAAGAAGATACTACTATAGTAGTTTGGATGAACAGAGTAGGAATGAGAATGAAAAAAATAAGAAAGACGGCGACAGTGTTGAATTTAAAGCACTAAATTTCCAGAAAGTGGGGATATTATTCATACAGAAATCCCCGGCTCCACCACGGGCAGAAAGGGGGTGGGAGGTAAGGGAGTGGAGGGGGAGAAGGTGGCTCTCAAAGAAGGAAAATTTGACTTATGGTGTGCCGCAGGGGTCAGTTCTTGGACCGATTCTCTTTGTGTTGTACACAAACCTTTGCCGAACTGATTCAAAAACACGATGTAACTGTTGAAGCTTTTGCTGACTGTATTCAGCTTTTAAAGTCAAGTCTTCCGGTGCAAATCGATGCCAATGTCCAGACTATACAGAATGGCATTTCTGATGTCCGATCCTGGATGAAACAAAACAAGGTAAAGCTCAATGATGATAAAACAGAGGTTCTCCTGTTCAAAAAGACCAGAACCTTGCCTACCACTGTAAGTGTAGAAGAGCATAAAAACTCTTTCTAAGTCGGCTAGAAACCTTGGCTTTTTTTATGTCGAGTGACATGACGCTTGATTTCCATATTGCACAAGTTTGTAAATCAGCATATGCTGCCTTGCGTCAGATCAGCTCCATTCGCTGCTACTTAACCCTTCAAGCAACCATAATAATAATAATAATAATAATAATAATAATAATAATAATAATAATAATAATAATAATACAGTACATTTGTATCGCGCGGTACCTCGCAAACTGTAAGGAAAGCGAGCTCGCCGCGCTTGACAACACACGTGCAATTCGCAATCACACACACGCACACACACCCACCCACACACCGAACACGTATACCATCACCTAAGTCTGTGCTTTAGTCTTGTCTAGGCTAGACTATTGTAATGCCCCACTGGCTTCCTGCCCGAGTCATCTCATAGACAAACTTTAAAAAGTCCAGAATTGTGCTACTAGGCTAGTCTTCAGGGCAAAAAAGCGCGATCACATCACTCCACTACTCCGTAAGCTTCATTGGCTCTCCATAGAGGCCCGCATTAAATACAAACTGTCTGTACTGTGCCACAATTTCTTCTTTGGAACCTGCCCTTCATACCTGTCAGATCTGCTGTCTGTCTATGTCCCTTCTCGCAATCTTCGCTCTTCTTCTGACTCTCGCACACTCTGCATTAAAAAAACCAACGCCAAAATGTACGGAGAACGGGCATTCACCTATTGTGCACCCAGACAATGGAACACTCTTTCAGCCAACATCAGACACAAGCAGACCACACCCTCATTCAAACAAGCTCTAAAATCTCACCTCTTGAAACTCTACTATCCTGACTAAATCCTTCATTCTATTGACCCTAGCCGCAGCTCAGATTTGTTCTGCTTTTGGCTATGCTTGTGGATTTGCTGTGATTGTGATGACTTGTTTGCAGAAAGTTAACTTTATGTATTTTTTGATTTGGTGTGTGGGGTTTTATTTTTTTTCTCATTGTATAATTTCTAATGCAATATTGTAAGTTGTTTCATGTTTGTTTCTTTCTTTTCATGTAAAGCGCTATGCGCTTGTCTATAAAAAGACAAGTAATAGCGCTATATAAATGTCCATTATTATTATTATTAAGATAAAGATAATGATAATACTGAGGAAGTAGCCTTTAGGAGAAGACGATGCGACGGTGAAGGAGGAAGAGAAGAACGATCATATAAAAGATGAATAAGATTGATGGGTGATTTATGATTCCACAATGAGACTACTTCCATTCAACATAGTTTACTACCAAGCAACGTACGTAAACGCGTTAATATCGACATTATTACATAAACATGATAAATAACAATAATAAAAATCAAACAAATATATACTGTATACTAACTAAAAGGGCAAAGCCCATATGACTCACATGCTCCTTATGGAACTCGCACTATTAAAGGGCAAAGCGCATATGACTCGCATGCTCCTAATGAAACTCGCAATATTTAACATGAAAATAAGTGCCCACCCTCCCCCTTACCAAATCCTTCTCACCCTCTCCCTCTTCCACCCCCCCCCCCCTCTAAAAAAAAAAGCTAGCTTTAAAATGCAAAGTAATACCGACTTTGATCTCTCTATGCTTTGGACCTTGAGATAACATTGACTTCTGGCTCCAAATACACTAATGTACTATCAAATAAAGTACAGCAAAGGTTGGACAGCTCCGGTGACCTTGACCTTGGAGGTTGACCAAATCTGCATAGTATGTGTTTCCTTAATACCTATCATGCTTCAAAGAATCGCAAGTTCAATATTAATAATCCAGAGAATAAGTGAAATTTTGTGAAAAATTTTCTTCTTCTATTTTATGTCTAGCATTTGATGACCCTGTGACCTTGATCTTGAAGTGAAGTCATTCATTCACAAATCATGTATGAGATCTCATGGGTTTACACCATCTTACCAAGTTTGGTTGTGATAGTTAAAATAGGCTCAGAGTACTTAGCCACTTTAAAGTTTTTGCACAGACAGACGGACGGACTTTTCTTTTTCGTAAACAATTTTTTGCACTATTTAGGACTCGCCTAGGATTTTTTTTGGATGAATGGGGGGAGGAGGGGGGGGGGGGAGGGGGGAAGGTAAGAGGGGGAAGAGATGGGGAGTTGAGAGGGGGGAGAGGAGGAGGAGGAACGTGAATAGTTAGATTCACATTGGTAAGCGCGTGAGTCAAAAATGAGTGCCCAGAAAAAAAATATCAAATGAAACGGTGGACCTACTTTGATCTGTCAATGCTCTTGACTTTCAGATGACCTTGACCTCCGGCTCCAAATACATTCAGGTACTATCAAATAAAATACAGCAAAAGTTGTATTATGCCAACAAGAAAAAAAACACTGTGACCTTGAGATGACCTTGACCTTTATAGGCCTTGATCTTGGGATGACCTTGACCTTCCCGTGACCTCTCGTGCATGTCTGATCATATAACACAATGTTGTTGCATACTATGGGTTAAATAAACACTACAGCCATTCCACTGTACGACGACCTATTTTTTTGTATAATTTTTTGCAAGACCTAAAATTACTTAGACCTTCAAATCAACGCAAAAAAGGAACACATATGAAAGATCAATCTATCATCTCTAAATACAAAAAGTTTGGACTTTATATCTTTCGTAGTTTAGGATAAAAGTTACATTTTGTGGACATTTTTCATTTGTTGACTAATATATGTGTTGCCCCTGTGACCTTAAAGGGAAGTCATTCATTCACTCATCATTTTCGAGGTCTCCTGGATATACACCATTCTAACAAGTTTGGTTGTGATACATGAAATATGTTCCGAGGACTTAGCCACTTTAAAGTTTTGCACAGGTGGAAGGCTGACGTGACAGACGGATGGACAAAAAAAATTGTTTTAAGATAACTCTCATTTTTGGACTATGTAAGACTCATCTCACAAAGATTTGCAAAAACCTTGATTTGTTTGTTCGGAGGTGGGGAGATTCATTTTATTTTAAATTTTTTTTAAAGCGTTCTTATATAGCGCTTTTCCAGCTCAAGAGCTGCTCAAGGCGCTGGCCAATGCAGGATCTAACTCGAGCCGCCCGATGCGCACACTTGCAGCCTTTGAGCGCACAGTCTGACAGAGCACACTCTTAGGCGACCGGGGATGGGGAGAAGGGACCTAGTGCGTGCTGGGTTGTATTTGTGTAGCCGGCACTCACTCGTCGGGAATACGCGCGTCAGGACCTTTAAAGTCCGTGCGACGAAATGTGTTCGTGCACAGACTACCCCTCGGTTTATACTCTCATCCGAAGAAGCAGGGGCTCAGTGTCTCAGGGAAATTTTTGTATTTACTTTTTAATTTTTTGTTTCTAGCACTCCAGCCTGCCAACGGGCTATGAACTGCTGCCTGTACAGGCCGCAATGGTATCACCTGACATTGCCTTTACCACTGCGGTCTACACTGAAAATCATGCATTATACATTATTATTATTTTTTTAAAATTAGAAACATTTAACATTTAAACATTGTAATTGTAATCGAGCTTGGTTTCTGACATGTAAATTTTTATTATTGTTATTTTGTTGGAATGCTGTTCTCAGTAATACCAATTTCTTTGTAACATTCCAAAATGCCAAAAAAACAATTTGGGAATAAAATAATAATAATAATAATAATAATAATAATAATAATAATAATAATAATAATAATAATAATAATAATAATAATAATAATAAGACAGTTCAAAAAGAACAAACAAACAAAACATTACATTACAGATTATTGCTGAAAGTCCAGGCAAACAAAACATTACATTAAAGATTATTGCTGTAAGTCCAGGCAAACCAAATATTACATTACAGGTTATTGTTTTAGGACCAGGCAAACAAAACATTACAAAGTTATAGCACTAGGTCCAGGGAAACAAAACATTAAATTACAGGTTATTGCACTAGGTCCAGGCAAACAAAACATTACATTACAGGTTATTGCACTAGGTCCAGGCAAACAAAACATTACATTAACGTTATTGCACTAGGTCCAGGCAAACAAAACATTACATTACAGGTTATTGCTGTAGGTCCAGACAAACAAAACATTACATTACAGGTTATTGCTGTAGGTCCAGACAAACAAAACATTACATTACAGATTATTGCTGTAAGTCCAGGCAAACAAAACATTACATTACAGGTTATTGCTGTAAGTCCAGGCAAACAAAACATTACATTACAGGTTATTGCTGTAGGTCCAGGCAAACAAAACATTACATCACAGGTTATTGCTGTAAGTCCAGGCAAACAAAACATTACAGATTATTGCTGTACAAAACATTACATTACAGGTTATTGCTGTAAGTCCAGGCAAACAAAACATTACAGATTATTGCTGTACAAAACATTACATCACAGGTTATTGCTGTAAGTCCAGGCAAACAAAACATTACATCACAGGTTATTGCTGTAAGTCCAGGCAAACAAAACATTACATCACAGGTTATTGCTGTAAGTCCAGGCAAACAAAACATTACATCACAGGTTATTGCTGTAAGTCCAGGCAAACAAAACATTACATCACAGGTTATTGCTGTAAGTCCAGGCAAACAAAACATTACATCACAGGTTATTGCTGTAGGTCCAGGCAAACAAAACATTACATCACAGGTTATTGCTGTAAGTCCAGGCAAACAAAACATTACATCACAGGTTATTGCTGTAAGTCCAGGCAAACAAAACATTACATCACAGGTTATTGCTGTAGGTCCAGGCAAACAAAACATTACATTACAGATTATTGCTGTAGGTCCAGGCAAACAAAACATTACAGATTATTGCTGTACAAAACATTACATTACAGGTTATTGCACTAGGTCCAGGCAAACAAAACATTACATTAACGTTATTGCACTAGGTCCAGGCAAACAAAACATTACATTACAGGTTATTGCACTAGGTCCAGGCAAACAAAACATTATACAGGTTAGTGCTGTAGGTCCAGACAAATAAAACCAACAACTTGAAGGGCAATGCGCAAAGCCCATATGACCGATGAACGGGTCTTTTGGCCTATTACATCGAAAGCATCAAGTAGGCCTATCAAGTAAGTATCTAGTATGCCTCACATGCTCCTTATGGAACTCGCAATATTTAACATGAAAATTAGTGCCCAGAGAAAAACAAAATGAAAGTGTGGCATTAAAATACAAAGTAATGCCGACTTTCATCTTTCTATGATCTTGACCTTGAGATGACATTGACCTCCGTCTCCAAATACTCATGTACTATGTACTATCAATTGAAGTACAGCAAACGTTGTATTACACCAAGAAACGGTAACCTTGGGATGACCTTGACCCTCACATGATCTCTCATGCATGTCTGATCAAATAACCCAATGTTGTTACTACTATGGGTTAAATAAACGGCCATTCCACTGTGCGATGAATTATTTGTTTGTATGTTTTTGCAAGGCCTAAAATGACCTTGACCTTCAGAATCAACGCAAAAACGAAACACAAATGAAAGATAAATCCGTCATCTCTAAATACAACAAGTTTAGACTTAAAATATAATTTAAGGTCCAGGTCACTTCAAAGTACCTATACAACCCGACTTTGGACCGTTTCAGTGACTTTCACCTTGGAGTGAGGTTGACCAAATGTGCACAGTATGTGTATCTCACTGATATCTAAAATGCATAAAAAGAATCATAAGTTCAATATTAATAACCTAGAAAAAAAAAGGGAACTTTTGTGAAAAATTGTCATTTAAAAAAATAACATTTGATGACCCTGTGACCTTGAAGTGCATTCATTCACTGATCATTTCCGAGGTATTGGGTATACACCATCTTACCAAGTTTGGTTTTGATAGTTGAAGTAGGCTCTGAGTACTTGGCCACTTTAAAGTTTTTCACAGGCGGACGGCGGACAGACAGACAGACGGACGGACAGACCGACATTTTGTTCAATATTTATTTTGGACCATTTAGAACATCTCGCACAGATTTGCGAAAACTTGGAAAAACTTTTTTTTTTTTAGGTGAGTACATAGACTCACATTGCTAAACATGTAAGTAAAAAAAAAACTAACAACAAAATGTTGCTAAGCAACAACTAGAACAACAAGGCTGAACCGAATTTTTGATATCCAGATACTTCACTCTTGGTCAATCACTCGAAGGTCAAGATCACTGGAATCATTTTGTTACTAAACACGTTTTGCGCAATATCTTAAGAACGGCTAAAGCGATTTTTGTTCAGTTTTGGTTTACAGGTACTTGGAATCATGGCCAATCCTTCAGCGGCAGTCCAATTGTTGGTCAGTCGCTTCGAATGTCACTTTTTTGTTCAAGACACACGTTTTGTCTTATCTCAAAACTGAGTTGTCACTGAACCGAAATTCAGTAGTTTTAAGAGCTTATTACGGAAAGAGAGGGAACTTCCATTATGTCCTATACAAAAATGCGAGACACTCTCACGGATTATTTCCCTTTGCTCGGGCTGGCTATATTTCACCATCTGCTATATGAATGATCTGTGCGTGGTAACTTATTGAGCCTATGCCATTGCAAAAGAACATTTTTATGGCAACGTTTGCAAAAACCAAACTTTTAACCATCATTATTATTAACATTCTGTTACTGCTGTCTTTTTTTTTTTATGTTTACTTATTGACATTTATTAGGTGCTTTTATGCTGCTTATGTGTGTATGTCATAGGTTCGTTTTCTGCCCTGGAATTTATTATTTCTTAATCAACGACAGATATTTTAAAATTAAAATATGCATGACAGACTGTTTCATTTATCCGAAACTGTAAATCCGTAATCGTGAGAGAGAGAGAGAGAGAGAGAGAGAGAGAGAGAGAGAGAGAGAGAGAGAGAGAGAGAGAGAGAGAGAGTGAGTGAGTGAGAGAGAGAGAGAGAGAGAGAGAGAGAGAGAGAGCTCTGTCATTCAATCAATTAATCACAATAAAGCACAATAACAAAATGTTTCACTAATAGTGTGAATTTAATTTATATCAGGTGTCCCCCTACCCCCCAACCCTCTCACCTCCCACATCACTGGCTTAATAACATCAGTCACTTCATGGAAAATAATTAATTAATCAGACAGAACAATCAGAACCTACTGGCTAGACTACAACATTCCACGCAATATAGATCTAATGCGCAGAAATTCACAGATCAGAACAAGGACTGAGTTTCTACATTACATTTTTTTCCCGTTTACACTCAAACAAAAAGGGATTACAACAGATCAAGGACCATTTTTGTGCCTAGGTAAGGGATTATCTTGCACAGTATTTGATCACGAGGAGAAAACAGACTTAGTCTAATTTAACTTGTTAAAATAAGCAGTTTGACGAAGCCAAACTGCCAATCTGACATCTACTTTTGAAATATAAGCACAAATATAGTCAAACAACCTAGCAATAACGTAAACAGTGAGCGACCTGTTGAACGTAAACTGTCAGCAAGCAAACTGTTTTGGATTTAGCACAAAGGTATAACATGAATCATTCAAGCCGCTCTCCGATTGTTTTAACACTAACAACACTGCAGCGGTCTTAGTTTAGGCCTACATAAACACAAAAAAATGAAGTTTTTCAATTGCAATTTAACTTTCTTTGTCTCTTAGAAATTTGAAAAAGGACTTGCCAACACAACTTTTCTTGTATCTGGCATTATGGCAATTGATAGCTGTGCAAAAGTCACCGCCCTGTTTCACTCGGTCGCCTTTTGACTTTCTGCCACGAGCCATTTTCAGCATGTCGACAAGGGAGCATAACTCGTACATTTCGTCTCGCGGTTCTGTACCAAGTTCCCTCTCTTTCTATCATAAGCTCTTTGGTTTTACTTTGTGGACACTCTATATATACTGCTAAGCACGTTATAGCATTCGTACTTGTACGTTCTCAGGCTAAGATCATTGTGCTTCACCATTTTTCTAAACGGGTTTTTCGCTGGATCTTAAAAAAATGTCTGAGCCAGTTTTGATAATTTTTGTTTCTCTTGCAGATAGTTCAAATATTGGGATATTATTCTATGTTGTCTTTTTGCTTCGTTATGGCTTACCCTAAAAAAAAGGGAACCTCCAAAAAACGTTCGTGAACCTTCACGAACCTTCCAATTAGGACAGGTCATTAGGGTTAAACCGAGTCAAAACACAGCGAAAAAATTGAAAACTTCTGAAAATGTTTATTTTTCGGCGGTGTATGCGAGTGTCTGGAAATACATTTGAATGGTTTGTCATCTTGTTATTATTTACTATGCAGATACGTTTAGACTAATCATGTTTGTACTTTCTCAAATGACCATTTCGCTGAGGTCCATTATTTTTTTTAAACACATATTGCGCTACAACTCAAAATTGGCTACACAGGTGTTGATCCCCTTCCGCTTGCGGACAGTTCAGATTGTGGCCAGTCGTTCCATCACTTTGCTTCTGAAGGGTAAATCCGAGACGGAACTGACTCTCGACCATTAACACTTTCGAAAGCGCCGTTTTTCAGCTATTAAATTTGTGTTAGTCTGGTAATATATCTGAATGGCGTGCCCCATCTTGGTTTTCTTCTAAAAGTCATGCTTTTGTAGAGTCGTCGTTCGCTTTATTTGCTGAAACTCTTCTTGGAGAATACGTTGAGCAGAGAATGGCTTTAAGGGTTTTCCTTTATGGTGTTGTGTGCTATTACCAGCTGCACGATCTGTCTGAGCGATACTGCCTACTTCTCTGGGATCAATTATACCATCCTCAGCAATGCTGTTCCCCTATCTTGCCTGCGAAGGACACGCTCCTTTTATTGGTATGCGTAGCGTCGTCGTTGATGCTGGTTTCGGTGGACAATCGTAAGCTGGTTCTCCAAGACGCCATCATTCGCGGTGCAGTCTCTGACAAGTATGATGCAGTCGGCCGAGAGATGCCCTCGTGATTTATTTTACGGTTGAGGAAATACGTTTTTATCTGCACACAGGAGTAAGGACAAAATAACCACAACGATCGAGAGCTATGAGGAATGGCAATTGGTAGTCATGTAGTCAGTTTACTCTGTGCAGCCCAATGAAAGCAACCATGAACATGCAGTAATTATTTCATATTTTGTATCAGTAATCATTCGAGTTGGGACGGTATCTTACACATGTAAACTCGAAAACGTGTCTCTTTGTCTGCCCAATTCCCTCCCCGTAGGAGTGCCAGTGGTTTCTGTATAAATAGTATCCCCACTTTCCGGAAATTTAGTGCTTTAAATTCCCGCTATCGCTGTCTTTCACCTTTGTTCTTTCTTATTGCTACTCTGATCTATCAATCTATTACACTACATGTATCTTCTTCACTAGACAAGTCACCTACGTACCTTTTTTTCTTGAAAACTCTTCCAAAACTCCTCATCTGTGTATGAGGTCTGTTTGGTCACCTTGGGAATATTGGACGCTTTGTGCCAAATGGTCACTAGTTTTCTTTTAATGTTATTATTATCTAACAATGTAGGCAATTTCAATGTATGTGTTTTGTTTTGTTATCTTATAACGATGTTTATATTCTATTTTGTTTTTGTAAACAGGGGTTCGATAAATTAGAGTACAGCCTCAGCGTCCCCTTCGTGGGATGCCTTTATTGTAATGTGACCGGCTGGTTGAGTGCCTTCAGTGTTACCATTAGGGTTGTTTCAACAGATCTTTTATACGGATCACCGAGTCCTCTTTCGAGTTATGGTCCTGATTTTGTGGTCCTGATTCGGTTCTTTGCAGTTCGCTGGACCCTGTAAGCAATGAATAACTATCTTTGTCTGGGTCCCACCGCTATAGCACAGTGGTAGAGCGTTCGCCTGGCACACCGATGAACCAAGATTGAGGCCCGTAATGGCCAAGTTACAAGTGGCCATTTTCCACTGTTCATCCTCCAAGTATGATGATTCCTCTGATAATTCATTGTGGATTTAGGTCTTCACCTCTCTTCCGCTGGAGGGTTATCCGGGCTATCGGCAACGATTGATGTGGACGTTAAACGTCAATGTTCATTCATTCTGTGTCTGTGTATCTGCGTTCAACATGCATGCCACTTACTGCTGGTCCAAAGAGGCCGAGCTGTGTAGCGAGAGTGCCCAAGATGATAGTAGCGCTGCTGGCAGGGTAATAGTAAATGGATTCCTCCACAGCAGATTCCACCAACACATAGATCACACACATGTGAAAGGCACTGTACGCCGCGAAGAAGATCTGATTCGAGTCGTGAAATTCAAAGATGTCCACCTGCACAGTAAATAAATAAATAAATAAAAAGAAAGAAAGAAAAAAAAAGAACGAAAGAAACAAAGAAAGAAGCAAGAAATATTCAAGACCCTTCATCGTCATCATCATGTTTGGTGTTTAGATATAATATCCGAAGTAGTTTCCCCATTTTTGAAAATTTGGGTATCACGTAAAAATTAATAATGATAATCCAAATTTAAAACTTCGGGCACACACACACATTTTTGTAGAAACGACGTTGTGATGACTGTTGTGAAACTCTACATACATTATTTTGACATACTTCCCTTTTTTTTGACATTATTTTGACATTTTCATTTTGTTGAAGCTATCCCTAACCCTAACCCAAACCCTTAACCTAACCCTAAGCCTAACAAAGCCCTAACCCTACCGGAACACTAGTTTGACGTCAAAATAACGGGGCCGTCAAAATAAGTCAAAAGAAAGTATGTAGAGTTTCAAGTGCATGTCAGGGTAACGTCGTTTCTACATGCACACACACACACACACACACACACACACACACACACACACACACACACACACACACACACACACACACACACGCACACACACACACACACACACACACACACACTGCTGCATGTTGAGTACACAGACTCAGCTTGTTGCACATGCATTTGAGAGAAGAAAAAACCACGAATACTGATGATATGTAACTGACATGCCGTGTCTCCATGGCAATGTAGGTAGTGTAGAGCAGGACGGTGAAGAAAACAGCGAAGAGGCACGTGGTATAGAGAGTCCACTGCGTGGACTTGCAAAACTGAGAGAACTGGTCACAGTCTTCTTCAGGGCAGTCCGCACTTCGCTCCACTAAGCTGCTCTGCCCTCAGCAAATCGATGACAGGGGAAGCAAGCAATCCGTGAAACAGACGATTGCATTAGCCATCGCTGTACATAGTACTCATTCTGACCCCAACCAATTAAAACAACAAACCTCTCTCCCACGACCACCACGGCAAATTCAAAAGTGCTACCATTACTTTGAAACTTCACCTATTCCCCAAAAGTTATGATTAATTGCTATATGTGTACTAAAGTGTACGTGTTAAGGTTGCAGACCTGCCTACCTCAAAAAATTTTTGTCAGTACTCCAGGCACTTCAAAACTAGATTTTGGAAATCATGACCAGATTTTGACTTTCGGTATTTATATAAACTGTCGTTATTTTACGTGAAACAAAATAATGATAATAAATAAATAAAAATATAGAACTCTGTAAATTTATTGTCATTATTCATCTTAATTTGCTCTTAGCTAAATTTTCATATATTATTACACACGTAAAATAAATAAAGAAACGGTACACTGTTCAATAATTTTATTGGTTAAAAATTAGGGTGCTTAATTGAAAAACAATGCAAAAGTGTTAGGCCACCACATCAACATAATAATGTGATAATGATCTACTTGTATTTTTTTTCAAATCATGCATATATGCACTTTTCAGCTGCTGCAGTTCTTTTGTGAAAGAGCTTTCAGGTCTGAACTTCACCATCAGTGCTTCAACAGCGTCTTTGCCCATACTGCACCTACTGTCAGTGCACGTTTTACATACGCATTTAAACACCCTCTCACAAGCAGCACCGAGTCCTAGCATGAACTGGCACAGTTGCAAAAGCTGAGGGTGTTTTTTGCTGACCTGCACCCAAAATTCGCCCACCTGCATGCCCACCAATCTTGACATCAGTTGACTGATACTCGGAGAATTGCTCCTCAATTTGTTAAGATGTTGTATTTGGTGGAAAGAGTGCAGGGAATCGCTTCATAAAAAAGCGTAGATCTTGAGAAGATGCAGTCAACTGAGCTGAAGGACATATGATTCTGTAGTGCTGGAGCAAAGGGTCAGTGAGGGGCAGTTTCAGGAGAAGATAGCTGCAAGTTTCCTCAAAGTATGCACGCACTGAAGCATAGAACTCTGCAATACGTTCAGATTTTAGGTTGTAGTCTTTGGGACTGTCAAGCATTTTTCTTGCCTGATCACCAACCAGCAGGTCTTCATCAGCTACCAAACAAGGCCATTTTTTAAAATAAGAAACCAGAAATGTCTGCTTTCGTTTCACACATACACGCTTGGATGAACTCGCCACCTCAACATCTGAATCGTCATCTGTTGTTTCATGAATTCTTTTCTCCATGACAATTAAATATTTGCAGAGTATACACTTGAAAAACACAAGGGTATTCAATGAGTTATAGTTTTCTAGCGCAAATTATTTAGCTTCCGCTTCCGGTTAAATGTACTTTTTACCGAAATTTGTTTTTAAAAAATGGGGGGGGGAGGGGGGGAGGTGGGGGAGGGGGGGGGAGGGGGGGGGGAGGGGGGGGGGAGCCGATTTTTGTATTTTTTATAAAGAGATCGTAACAGCGTACTTGAGGTCAAAATATCGGGAAAATACGGCGAAATACGGACGGGTAAGCAGGTCTGAGGTTGATTCGTCACAAAGTTCTGGAGTAATTAAACGTGTTATTACCTAAAGCAACATAGGCCTAAAGTTATCAAAGAACCGTCGCAGAATTTGAATACTAGAAGGGCAAAGCTCATATGATTTGCATGCTCATTATGGAAATATTCTACATGACAAGGAGTACCCATAAAAACTGAAACCAAACTGTGGCATCACAATGCAAATACTGACTTTGATTTGGCGATTATCTTGATTTTGAGATTACCTTGCCTTCTGGATCCACATGGGCACTCATATATGGTCAAATAAAATATAGTAAACGTTGTATTATGCCAAAGAACAGTGACCTTAGGATGATCTCGACCTGCAGTGACCTTGACTTTGGGACGACCTTGACCTTCACATGACCTCTGATGCTCATTTATGAGCAAACAACCGAATGTTAATGCATACTATGGGTCAAATTTAGAGCCATTTTAACTGTACGATGACAGTGTTTCAAAATCGTCTTTTTGCAAGGCCTAAAATGACCTTGACCCTCAAGATGAACGCAAAAACGCCAAAGATATGAAAGATCAAGCTATGGTCTCTACATACAACATGTTTGGACTTTTTCTCTCTCATAGTTTAGGGGCCAGATCATTTTATAACGTACCCACTTGAGCCGACATTTGAACAGCTCCAGTGACCTTGACCATGGAGCGAGGTTGACCAAATTTGCACGGTATGTGTTTCTCATTGATAGCTATCAGGCATCAAACATTAATTAGTTCACCATTAATAAGCATACAGACTCGCATTGCTGCACGTTTGTGAGTCAATAAGCGGGGGCCGGGCAGTCGGGTAATTTAACCCCAATGAAATTTAAACACAGCGTTTATGCAAGCCCTTTGATTCTGGTTGTTGCAAAAAACTAATAAGATATAAGCTTACTTAATCAAACCGATCAAAAGTCCCCAGTTGATTGAAATAAACCAAACTATTTTGCATTGAAAGTGCGACAGAGGTCGACGTCAAAATTGCGCAAAAACTAATACTTGTACAATGTCTCATTCCCGCAAAGAGACGATTACTTGTTTAATTTTTTTTTTGTGCAGCTAATATTTGAGGAAATGAAACTAAACTTCGCGTAGGCCAGCGTAATAATAAGGACGGTGCCGATCTCTCCTTCCTCGCTGTCTTACCTTCCCCGGTGGTAAACAGAGCCAAATACCCATTCACACCTCAATGGATTTGGGTGTTTTGTGCGCTAATTTCATTATTTATGTTGGTATGTGGTTGCACCCAAGCGCTAACCATTCCTATTCAAGTGGGTAACCAATGTGCCACCCAGTGCGCAGACCTGGACCTATATTGATAGTCCGTATGACGTTCGGGTCTATCGTTTAGTTCCGCGGGTCATAAAAGCGGGCTATGCAAACATTGCAGGAAAATTAAGTTCGAACATATACAATATCATTTTTCAAATGTTTGCAGGCAGGAAGCCTCATTTAATGCTTCTAATCAGCGAAATAAAAGTGTCGGTTCGGAGGATTTTCCAGTGCCATTACAACCATGAGTTATGTCCCTTGTTCAATTTTTAACCAATCAAATGATTGCTTCGTTTGCACTGCGGCACAATTCAAGATGGCTGCGCCATGTGTCATTCATTTTCAAAATATTGAAAACGGAGCCCTTCACTGATACAGCATGGGCTAAAGTGTTAGATATTGCTTCAAGTTGGAGTGTACTTGATGGAGAATGCCAGTGCATAAGCGAGCGCTTGCTGAGCGATGTAAAAGCCGGCAAAGTATGTGCGTCGAACGTGCATCTTCATCGTTGCTGCTATCAGCGATTTACGAACAAAGCGATGTTGCAGAGACCCCTGAAGAAACGATGTCACTCGCCATCAAAGTCTGTGAATTCGTCTCCAAAGAAAGCAAGAATTACGAGAAATACTTCTGTGTCTAGTCTGTCCAGTTTTCCCAAGAAGAATAACCGTGTATTACCACTTGGTTGCATCATCTGTCAACATGAGAAGTACACTCGAAATTCTCAAGGTACGTGGGTTAAAGAACATCTTTTCAAATGTGAAGGTGATGGACAGAAATTAATACAAAATGCATCAGAGAAGCAGGACGAAAAAATTCTTCTGCATGTCAGAACTGTGGGAGATTTAGCCTCTGCTGAGGTGAGGTACCATCGCAGTTGCTACAGGTCATACACCAGGTCAAAAGAGTACCCTAGTACATGTACAGCAAATGTAGACCCATCTGAGACAGTGTTTGAGACATTTTGTATGGAACATGTTGAACACAAATTGAGAAAGGGAAATAGTGCAACAGGTGTCAGAAAACTCTACCAGTGTTTTCAATCTCTTTGCAAAAAGCAGGATGTGGCATCATGCACAACCAAGAAGACATTTCGACAGAAATTCATCAACAGATTTCCAGACATGAAGTTTTTGAAACAACACCAACGAAACAAAAGTGACATTGTATTCTTTGATGAAACTGCTGTCTCAAAATGTAAGCATGAGTTTTCTGATGAGAGTGAAGAAGACAGTGAGTCAGAAGTGGAATCCGATTGTAATGCCAGTTACACAAAGCAGTCCAACCAACATGAACATGCCAAAATGTACATGACAGGGCTTCACTTGCGAAATGTTATCAAGGAACATTCATTTGTCTTGTCCGAAAGTTGGCCACCTGCAGCAGAAGACTTGTCAAATCAAAAGATGCTATCCGTCGAGCAGTCCCAAATGAACTTTTCAACTTCATTGCCTACATCACTGGAATGACAACTGAACCTGCCTTGGATGGTTATGCCCAAGTTCAGAGTGATTGTGATGCGAAAAAACTTCTCTCAGTGTGTCAGGATCTGTTGTTTTTTTTTGCCTCAAAGGGGAAAAGACCAACACCAAAACATGTTGCTTTAGGCATGGCAGTAAGACATTGGACAGGTTCAGCGAAACTGATAGAATTGTTGAATAGCCTGGGTCACACAGTTTCACACTCATATGTTCTTGATCATGATACTGCTCTGGCAAATAAGCAGCTTGAAACCACAACTCTCACACCAGCTGGATTTCAGAAAAGCACATTCACAACACTGGTTTTTGACAACAGTGATTTCAAGGAAGAAACGCTATCTGGAAAAGGTACAACCCACTGTACTTCAGGAATAATTATTCAGAGGCAACCAGAGAGCACTGATGCATGCGGGTCAAAATCAACTGAAAACACAGATTGCTTTGCTGCGTAAAAGAAGAAAACACCAAAGCCAAGAGGCACCAAGGTGATGACCCCTGATTGCAGCCTCCCATCAATTATCCAACCCAAGAGAAAGGGCCCAGCTGCTTCCCAACACAGGGTGGACATTTCCCTACAGGGAATACAGCAACACCTGGTAAGTGTCTACCAATATTTCTTCAATTACTTTCAATTAATTCATTGGACAATAGTGCAGCAGTTTATTATCTGCTTTTAATCTTATTTCCAGACAACATACAATTTTTAATTGGAAATGGATTTTGGTTGTTGCAAACACCAGTCTTTGAATCATTCCATTATGAAAAATAAATGTATGTTATAATGGATTTTTTTTCAGACACCTGCAGAAACTCTTGACCAGATTATGTGTTTGGCCAAGATCTCACAAACTGACGGACAGTGTTTGCCAAGTTGGACAGGCTTCAATGTTGCTCTGAAAGAAGGACAAGTGCCACCTGTCAGCAAAGTAAGCAGACTTAACTAGTTTACCTAGGAAGATTTCTTAAATAAATAAATCATCAACAACAACAACAACAACAACAACAACAACAACAACAACAACTACTACTACTACTACTACTACTACTACTACTACTACTACTACTACTACTACTACTACTACTACTACTACTACTACTACTACTACTACTACCACCACCACCACCGATAGTAAAATAATAGTTATTATGTTCATAATTAATAATTTAAAGGGAAAAAGTAAGAATTTGCTGTGAAGAATTACAAAGTGATACTCTGTAACTATGATAATGATTTTTTTTAATGAGTAGCATGCCTAGGTCTATGGATTTTTACTTTTGAATTTTGCATGATTTCCGTGTCATTTTTTCAGGTTGGCTATTTGCCAATGATTGACAGCAGCCCAACTCTGATGTCTACAGTACTGCTGATACTGCAGCGAGGTCTGCAGGTTGCTGATGAGCTGGACTTGGAAAAGATTGTTCTTGTCTTTGATCAAGCCATTTATGCCAAGGCTCAAACGATCTGATGGCAAAATCTTCTCTTCAAAGAAAGAATCATTCTTCGTCTGGGAGAATTCCACACTTCCATGTCCTTGCTGTCGGTGATTGGAAAGAGATTTGAGGACAGTGGCATCAAACAAATTCTTCTAAATTCAGGTAAATAGACATGTATACAATTTTATCATACTGAGCAGCTGCATTATCTATGGAGGCAAGCTTTATTGTTTGCAATACACGCATTTCTAAAATTATTAGATAAATAAATAAATAATAATGTTAAAAAAAAAAGTTAGTTGCTTTTAGGTGTAGCTTTCTGCTCTGAGCCTTATCAGAAGTGTAGTAATAGTTTTTTTTTTGTAATTTGACAGAAATTGTTTGTCAATTTGCCAGAGCTATTTAAGTAACGCTCGTCTTTGTGTTTTGTGCAGAGATTGTTACTGAGGGGTCAGTTGTTGGTGCTCTGTCTGGAACATTCTTCAACAGAAGTATTCGCTGCTACAAGCTGTTAGCAGAAACCTTCGGGCGCCTTCAATGGAATGAATTCCTGAACTCCTTGGATCCCACAGACCGTGCATCATTGCTTAAGCTTTCCAGAACCTTCAATGACGCATTTCCCTCTAACTTTGAAGACATGGTCAGCAGAGAACAAGAGAATCATCTTCTCAAGAGATTTGACGAACACCGACGGAAACGTGCAAATGAAAATCCTAACTATCACTTGTGGGACTCGTTCGTCAGACTGATAAAAAATATTAAAACCTGAATTAAGTGCATGTATGTGTTACGTTGAAACGAACGAAAGTGTGTCTAAAGCGCGCACGATAGATCTAATCGTTTCGTTTTGCAAAGTATTCAATAATGGAGTTTATTTACCTTTGATTTGAGTTGGCACTGTTGTTAGGAGAGGCTTTGTATAACGATGATAATTTGCGTTAGTCGATATTATTTGAGAATCTTCTGGATATGCGTGTTTACTCTTGATAGAATTTTCCCGATGGATATCGAAGGTCGTGAATGTTCCCGGAAGTAGAGAAAATGTGTATTGACGTAAGTCAGTGATGACGATCTTTAGTTCGATTGGTGGCAGTACGTCATTTCTACCGTATTCGAAATCTTTCCGGAAAAGAGAGAGGTTATTTAATCGTGTGCCGAGATTGTTGTTGAGATAGTAAAGTTGTTGATAGTGATTTGGAAAGTTGCTGTGAAAGTTGTTGAGTTGAATTGAGAATTGTATGCAGTTGTTGATGTGTGCTGAATAAAAGCGGAAAACTTCATACGTGGACTTTGTGACTTGTATGCTGTTTGAGCAGGCTGTGTGAATAAACGAATCTGAGTTACACCCTATCAGGAATTCAAGCATCGGGGCTGAATCAGATACTGATAGAAAACACCATCATCAAACTGAGTGTAACATTTTGGGGGTCAAGCCGCGATTCACGCCATAGCCAAGGGTTCAACTGCTACAACAAGCGAGTCAACGTTACGAGAGGCAGTCATCGAGGGTAGCCGCCAACGAGTTGCGTCGAGAGGGGCCAACACACTGGGACTACATCACCGATAGGTTCGGGTTGACTGCAAGGGCGTGTAGTCGCCGAAGAGTTGCTTCGTGAGCGAACAACAGAGCGGGACTACGTGGCTGCCGCAGGACTACGTCGAGGGACAGTCTCGGAGCTACATCGCCAGTGTTACAGAGAGCGGCGAGCGGAAGTCGCGTCTACTTCAGCACAGGAGCGTATACATCAACACCAGCGTGGTGCAGCGTCGCATACGACGAGGACAGCGGGGCCTGCGTCAACGAAGGCGACTAGTGACAAGCATCAGCGCTACTGCAGAGAGCGTGCTGTTCTAGAACAGTCTAGAAAGGTACAGCACAGTCAAGAACATTCAAGAAAAAAGAACTCTACAGTCAAGAACTTTCTAGAAAAAGAACTTTCCAGAAAAGAACTTTCCAGAAGCATCAAGATGGCTGACTTCTGGCAGAAAGGGATGCAACTGAATCTAAAAGGCAAACAGCTGACGGAGTACGTCAAGTCTCAGGAGAGAATACAAGAAAGAGAAGAACAACGTCAGCGTGAAGAAAGAGAAGATGAGCGACGGCGTGAAGAAAGAGAATTAGAACAGAAGCGTCTAGAAATAGAAGAACAACGTCGCCGAGAAGACAGAGAATCAGAAGAACAGCGGCGCCGAGAAGAAAGAGAGGAAAGAGAGGCTGAGCGTCAGTACCAGCTAGAGTTGGCGCGTATCCAGAACAATCAGCATGCGCCACAAGCCACCAACGACCATACGGCTCCAAAATTGCCAGCTTTCGTCGACGGGAAGGACCAGATCGACACCTATCTGGCGAGATTCGAAAGGTTCGCCGAAAGCTCCAATTGGCAACCTCGAGACTGGGCGATTCGACTAAGTGCACTTCTGACAGGGCAAGCGCTCGAAGTTTACACCAGACTGTCGAACGATGACGCCAAAAACTATGACGTCTTGAAAGAGGCCCTACTGCAGTGCTACAACTTTACAGAGAAGGGCTACCGTAAACGCTTCCGTGAATGCAGGCCTAAGTCAGACGAGACGCCAAAGCAGTTTGTGGAGCGCCTGTCGTCATATCTACACAAGTGGGTGGAGTTATCAGGCGAAATGAAGTCTTACGACAGTCTCCATGACCTGATTGTGAAAGAACAATTTCTCAATGCCTGTCACAAGGACCTAGCGACCTACTTAGAAGAACAAAAGCTGCAGACGCTTAAAGATGTGACTGAGGCTGCCGAAAGATATCTCATCGCTCATGGGAAGACCCTGGGGCCACCCAGCGCGACGAAACATTTTCAGAAGACTGGAAACCATGTGAACCAGATCCAGGGAAGCCAGATGAGCCAGAGACAGACGGATTCCACGCCACCTCCCAGGGAAGGGCATTCAAGAGGCTGTTTCACCTGCAACGCTACAGACCACAGAGCAGCTAACTGTCCTCAAAACAAAAGTAGCGGACAGCGGGGCAGTACGGACAATGCAGCGGCGGGCAACCGGCAGAGGCGGTTCTCCAATCAACGGCAAACCAGTAGATCTGACCATCAGGTGTGCGGCGGGAGCGTCATTCTTCCGAGTGAGACCGAGCGCGCAGCTACTCCCGCGGACGTGCAAGAGTGCATGACCGATGGCCAACTTCTCCTTGCCAACGGAAAATCCATCCCCGTCGTCGCCAGCGCAGCTGTGACCGTCCAGAACATGCCAGTTTCAAAGGGACGCGTCGGAAATCATGAAGTGACTGTCTTAAGAGACTCTGGCTGCAGTGGGGTCATCGTCAAAGAAGACCTAATCGCTAAAGAACAGTTCACTGGCGATTTTAAATGGACACTCATGGCCGACAGCAAATGTGTGAGAGCGCCAGTTGCGAAGATTCAAGTCAGCACTCCTTTCTACATAGGCGAAGTCGAAGCGGTTTGCCTGAAAAAGCCGCTGTATGATTTGATGATCGGGAATATCGACGGCGCGAGACGACCCGACGACCCCGATCCAGAGTGGAGTCCTGCCTCAACCCAACGCGTCGAAGTTGTGGAGGAGGATCCATTGCCGTTTCCCGATGGAGACCTTACAGAGCTGCTACGGGACAATGTGGTTACTCCGGCTCAGCCCTGCCGACCAGAGATCGTCAGTGCTGTTACTACCAGGGCCCAGGCTAAGAGAGACAAGACGTCTACGCCACTGAAGGTCGCCGACAACTCTAAAGCTGCCATCGTGGACAGAGATAAGCTGATCCAGCTCCAGGAAGCTGATAGCACTTTAAACAAGTACAGGAACCGCCAAGACCACGTGACCAAAGGCAGTGGTACGGTCTATTTTGAGGTGAAGGCCAAGATCCTGTACCGAATCTTCCGGCACCCGAGGGTCAACGGAGGTAAACCACTACGTCAAGTCTTGGTACCGTTACCCCTAAGGCGCCAAGTGATGGAAGTAGCGCATGACTCAATCATGGGAGGTCACCTGGGTATCAAGAAGACGTCAGACAGAATCCAGGCGGTGTTCTACTGGCCAGGACTTCATGCGGACGTCAGCCGTTTCTGCCGATCATGTGACATTTGCCAGAAGACCATACCTCGAGGAAGGGTCCCGAAAGTGCCTATGCAGAGAATGCCTTTGATCGACCGACCTTTCAAGAGGGTGGCCTTAGACTTAATCGGCGAAATAAGACCTCCGAGTGAAGAAGGTCATCGGTGGGTACTGACTTTAGTGGACTATGCGACTCGGTACCCAGAAGCAGTGCCTCTGAAGAAGATTGACACTGAGACTGTTGCAGAGGCGCTGGTGGACATGTTCAGCAGACTCGGAGTGCCTGAAGAGATCCTGACAGACCTCGGGACGCAGTTCGTCTCCGACTGCATGAAGGAGGTGAACAGACTGCTGAGCATCCGGCATTTGACTACGACACCCTACCATCCGATGTGCAACGGGCTTGTCGAAAAGTTCAATGCTACGTTGAAGTCCACCCTGAAGAAACTGTGCAGCGAGCAGCCCAGACAATGGCATCGTTACATCAACGCCTTACTGTTCGCCTACAGAGAAGTGCCGCAGGAGTCCACCGGCTTTTCTCCGTTCGAGCTGCTGTACGGAAGAACCATCCGAGGGCCGATGCACATCCTGAAAGAACTGTGGACGAAAGAAGTGGACACCCCAGAGGTGAAGAACAGCTACCAGTACGTGTTTGAGCTACGGGAGAAGCTGGAGCAGACTCTCGAGATAGCCAGAGAAAACCTGAAGAAGTCCCAGGACTGTGGAAAGCACTATTATGATCGTAGGGCTGTGAACAGGAAGTTTAAACCTGGCAACAAAGTGCTGGTGCTGCTACCTACTGATCATAATAAGTTGCTGATGCAGTGGAAAGGCCCGTACGAAGTGGAGACCGTGGTGGGGATCAACGACTACAAGGTGAAGGTCGGCCAGCATTCCAAGATATACCACGCCAACCTCCTCAAGCTGTACGTGGAAAGGCCATCAGAGACTGTGCATGTGGCAACAGCAGCTGAGATCGACAACAGCTTTGATAGCGAGGAACTGTTGGAACTTGGAGACTTCCACAGCAAAGAAGGCATCGATGATGTTAAGCTAGGACCAAGCTTGACGGAAGGTCAAAAGATGGAGCTCAAGGATCTTATGGGCGAGTTTCCCCACAACTTCAGCGATGTCCCTGGCTCTACAACTTTGGTCGAACACGAAGTCCACCTCACTTCGAATATCCCTGTTCGATCCAAGCCCTTCCCGATCCCCTTCAAGGCCCGTGAATCCTTGAAGAAAGACATCGATGAGATGCTGAAGATGGACATCATCAGGGAGTCCAGTTCCCCCTACGCGTCCCCTGTCGTGGTCGTGAAGAAGAAGGACGGCAGCAACAGAGTATGCATCGACTACAGGAAGGTTAATAAGATCACCGTCTTCGACCCTGAGCCGATGCCTACCGCAGCAGACCTCTTCCGCCAACTATCGGGGAGTAGAATCTTCTCAAAGATTGACCTCAGCAAGGGTTATTGGCAAGTCCCCGTGCGTCAACAGGACATACCAAAGACTGCTTTCATAACTCCTGATGGGACGTACGAGTGCCTAAGGATGCCCTTTGGCATGGTCAACAGCGGAGCTACCCTGAAGAGAGGAATGAGGAAGATGCTCAAAGGGATGGACAACGTCGTGTGTTACTGGGACGACCTGCTAGTCCACACCCGCACCTGGGAAGAGCATCTGCAGACCTTGAGGGAGCTGTTTCACCGTCTAACAGAAGCTAACCTGACCGTGAGACCCAGTAAGTGCATTCTGGGGACTGACAACGTAGACTTTATCGGCCATTCGCTGAAAGAAGGACAAAAGGGGCTTCTACTAGAAAACGTCACCAAGATTCTGAACGCTCCACGTCCCCAAACCAAGAAGCAGGTGCGATCTTTCCTGGGGTTGGCTGGATACTACAGGGAGTTTGTACCAAACTACTCCGCCATCACAGCACCCTTGTCGGACCTGGTGCGGAAAGGCTGTCCAAACCAAGTGCAGTGGGGACCGTCTCAGGAGAGGGCATACCAGACTGTGCGCGACCTCCTTTCGAAGGATCCGGTGCTACGACTGCCCGATACTTCCAAGGAATTCGTCTTAAGGACAGACGCAGCGGACGAAGGCATCGGCGCCATACTGATGCAAGAACACGAAGGGAAACTATTTCCGGTCAGTTACGCCAGCAAGAAGCTGTCCAGGGCTGAGAAAAATTACTCGACCATGGAGAAAGAGTGCCTTGCCATCATATGGGGAATCCGGAAGTTCGAACTGTACCTTCAAGGAGTGAAGTTCGTGCTACAGACTGATCACAAGCCGCTAACTTACTTGAACTCTGCCAAGTTTGTGAACAGTCGGATCATGAGATGGGCTATGTACTTGCAGAACTTTAACATGCGAGTAGAATCTATCAAAGGATCGGACAATGTTGGTGCGGACTTCCTCAGCAGAGTGTGTGAGTAAAGAACATTGACTGTGTGGATGAACTGTGAACATTGACAATATCCAGATAGACTTGAAGATGAAAACCATTGACTCTGTGTAGATAAGCTGAGCGCAATTACAGTATTCAGAAAGTCTTAAATTAATTTCAATTGTGGACTTTGTTTGTGCATTACGTTTCAACGTTGTTGAAAGAAATTGGGTAAATTTCTTCTTGAGTGGGGGGTTATGTTACGTTGAAACGAACGAAAGTGTGTCTAAAGCGCGCACGATAGATCTAATCGTTTCGTTTTGCAAAGTATTCAATAATGGAGTTTATTTACCTTTGATTTGAGTTGGCACTGTTGTTAGGAGAGGCTTTGTATAACGATGATAATTTGCGTTAGTCGATATTATTTGAGAATCTTCTGGATATGCGTGTTTACTCTTGATAGAATTTTCCCGATGGATATCGAAGGTCGTGAATGTTCCCGGAAGTAGAGAAAATGTGTATTGACGTAAGTCAGTGATGACGATCTTTAGTTCGATTGGTGGCAGTACGTCATTTCTACCGTATTCGAAATCTTTCCGGAAAAGAGAGAGGTTATTTAATCGTGTGCCGAGATTGTTGTTGAGATAGTAAAGTTGTTGATAGTGATTTGGAAAGTTGCTGTGAAAGTTGTTGAGTTGAATTGAGAATTGTATGCAGTTGTTGATGTGTGCTGAATAAAAGCGGAAAACTTCATACGTGGACTTTGTGACTTGTATGCTGTTTGAGCAGGCTGTGTGAATAAACGAATCTGAGTTACACCCTATCAGGAATTCAAGCATCGGGGCTGAATCAGATACTGATAGAAAACACCATCATCAAACTGAGTGTAACAGTATGTAAGGGCTTTTTTTACCACTATTTGGCAGTTTATGTTCTTGATCTACCAACCGCGGAATAGACTTTAAAATTACGCGTCTTTTGTATCACTATTTTGGAGTGCGGACACAAAAAAATATCAGATAAATACATTGTAAATAATTTCTTTGACAATTTCTACATGATAATTAAATCTCAAGACCAAAAGTATTGCCAAAATAAGTTGTACTGTGGAGAAAATGCCTAATAAATGGCAACTTCTGTTCTGCTTAAAATTTGTACCAAGGGACATAATCAACGGCCGTTTTACCTACCAAACTGAGGCACAAAAGCTGCAAACAAGTCGTTTTCTTATTGTCCAGGCATAGTATAATCACTTTCAGTTGTCAGTTTATAGCCCCCTTTTATGACCCACGGACTTGTTTTTTTTAGGGCTTCTATGAGCCTTTGTCATATGGACTATGACAATTAATAATACTTGCGACTAACCTCTTAAATGCGTACGAACATACTTACATTGATGATAAAGTCTTCGAAATATAAGGGGTCTTTCCAAAACCAGACAGTCAGGATCATAACAACAATGGACACCATTATTGTCATGCGCAGCAATAACGGTCTTTCGCTCAAATCCGGCAACAGTCGAGAGTCGCTTAAATTCTGCCGGAAAAAACCAACAAATGGACAAAAATTATAAGTGTATTACAAAGCGAACCGTTAGCTCAGTCCCAATGACGTTTTTCCAGTCAAATGTGTAACTAGAAGGACAAAGCCCATATTGACTCACACGCCCCTTAGGAAAAGAAGAGCCCAATATCGATTAAGTTAAACAGCTGCATTACAGCACACAGTAATGTTGACAGTGATCTTGAGGTGACCTTGACTTCCAGCTCTACAGTAAAACTCGTGCATGATCAAATAAACTACATTACATTACATTATATGATTATTGCTTTAGGTCCAGCGGACTCTTCCGAGCCAAATCAGGACCAGTATAGCCGAATCAGGACCACAAAATCAAGACCACAACTTCGCTGAAAGAGGACTCGCCCCTGATCCGCATAAAAGATCTGCCGAAATAACCCTAGTGGTAACACTGAAGGCACTCCACCAGCCGGTCACTTTACAATAAAGACATCCCACGCAGGGGACGCTAAGGCTATACTCTAATTTATCGAACCCCCGTTTACAAAAACAAAATAGAATATAAACATCATTATGAAATATCAACAAAACACATACATATAAAATGCCTACATTGCCAAATAATAACATCATAGGAAGCCCCAGTGACCACCTAGCAGAAAGCGTCCAATATTTCCAAGCTGATCCAACAGACCTCCCACACAAATGAGGAGTTTTGTCCCGGAGGAATTTTCAAGAAAAAAAGGTAGGTGACTGGTCTAGCTAAGAAAAAGATAGTATAGTAGATTGATAGAACAGAGTAGGAATGAGAAAGAACAAAGGAGAAAGACAGGACAGTGGGAATTTAAAGCACTAAATTTCCAGAAAGTGGGGATACTATTTATACTGAAACCCCCGGCAGCCCCACGGGGGAAAATAAACTACAGCAGGAGTTCTATTAAGTCATAAACAACAGTGACCGTGCTGTTACCTTTGAACTTGGGATGACCTTGACCATTACATGACCTCTGAAGCTCATGTACGAGCAAATAAACTGAAGCATAGTGTACATCAAATATAGATACTTATAATCATACCACTGTGCAAAGTTACATTCTGGCATTTTTTCATACACCTAAAATGACCTTGATCTTCTCAAAGCACAAACTAAACATATATCAAAGATTATTCTATGATCTCTGCATACAACAAATTTAGACATTGTATTTGTCATAGTTTAGGATTAAGGTCACTTCAACCTACCTATATGAAACGACTTTGGACAGCTCCAGTGACCTTGAACTATATGAGTACGAGTGAAGCTGACAAAACTTGCCTTATTGGAGTGTCTCATTGATATCTACCATACATTAAACGATCAGGTTCACTGCACTATCATTAACTTAGAATTTTATTTTTTTTGATTAATATTTGTTAACCCTGTGACATTGACCTTGAAGTGGGGTCATTCAATCCCTGTTAATTTTGGAGCTCTCATGGCTACACACCAGTCTACTAAGTTTGTTGGTGATGTATGAAATAGATTCTGAGTAATTAGCCACGTTGACGGTTTTGCATAATGGACGAACATACTAAGACGAGAAGTGATACTTACGTTGATTTGGAGCGTGTTGCACTTAATAAAGATGTCTTGCTTTCGCCACATCTTCCAGAACAAAGCTCCATAACTCAAAATACAACCAACGCTCACCATGGCAAGTTTCACCTGTATTCATACAGGCTACATAGAGTTATCACGTACGAAATTTAAAAAAAAAGGTTCCTATGGGTCAATACACTCAATACACAACGAAGACTGGATACATTTAAATTATATACCATGCATAGCAAGGAACCAGAAACACTAGCAGCTGTTAATGTTGCCGCTTTAAACAACAACAACAACAACAAAAACACTGTGAATAATACAGTGTACTTATATCAGATGCATTCAAACATCAACCCTTTGGAGGGATGAAGGGAGGGGAGGGTAGTTAGACTTTGTAGACTATCCGTATCAGTAAAAATAACCAGTTTCATCTTCGTCGCCGTCGTCGTCATCATCATCATTATCATCACCATCATTATTATCGTCTTCGTCACCATCATCACCTTACAGCCGATGATGCCATGATCGCCAGTGTCCATGACGAAAACAGAGGCAAAGCAGATGACGCCGCCCAACAAGAACAGTTCCTTCAGGATTGGCATCGAAAGACGATCCGCGCTGCACAGTAATAACCTGCATTGAGTAGACTGAGATTGGATATATTCAAAGAGGCGAAGACTCGAAATTAGTTGGATGTATCACAGCTTTGCAAAGGCATCTTTCTTTTTTTTCCTTTTTATATTTTTTATTTATTTATTTATTTATTTTTTTTTTTAAACTGCGACTATGTACGAACTCGATTCTGTATTATTCAACAGTATTTTTATTTTATGTGTGTGTGTGTGGTCCATTTGTTCTGGTTTTAAAAATAATCGGAAGTTCAGGTATATTCAGCGCTGCGTCAACTGGGTATGGGTGGGTGGGGGGGGTAAAGGGGAGAGGTGGAGGTGTGAACATCGTGACTCATCAGTTAAACAGTCATTACACAAAGTCGACTCCCGTGAATAAATATCCGGTGATCTTGACGAACTGAACTCTTCTTCAGCCCACGACGCGAGCATTCTACTACAGGCCAAACTGCTGCCTGTATTAAAACAAGAAATCACAACAAAAATAACAAGTCAAGTCAACAAATCTATATTACACACAATTGAGAATTCAATCAATTCAACAACAATCGTCATCATCATCATCATCATCATCATCATCATCATCATCATCATCATCATCATCATCATCATCATCATCATCATCAACATCATCGCCGTACCTCTGTTTGACATGGAGATGGAAAAGAAGTAGACAAAAGCACATCAAGATCCCAACAGAAGCCAACACGCACATGCCAACGTAGATTTCCGTTGGCATCCACTGGAACTTTCGGTACTTGCTGTCTATGGGCGGCTTGCCATCTAATAAACACACACACACAGACGCGCACGCAAACATGCACAAATATATGTTGATGTTGTGTAGCGGGTTTCCTCCATGCTATGGTAGCATGCTTAGAAAAATAAGAAAAGGGAAGATTTTTTTTTTTTAAGTGTCAGCATCAGTAGTCAAGGAGGAAGCTTTTTAGCTGCTTCTTGAATGCCTTCTTTGATGCATGCAGAATCTCGCAGTGATAGTAGCAGTCTGTTCCACAGCTGTCGTGCTGCACATTACCATGGTCTTTTCTTGTGCCTGTCGACGCTAGCAACTTGAAGGAGTTACTGGGAAAATGATCGAAGTGAACCCTACTGCAACAACGAGACAAATGACAGGGGTCTAAGACTCTTGGAGTTTGCCAGATACAACAATCTGATACTGGCAAACACGCTAGGTCTCCACAAAAAAACAAGACGATGGACATGGCACAGTCCCGGCGGGGAGCATCACAACCAGATCGACTACATCATGATCAAGAAACGCTTCAGATCAAACATCAACATTGGCAGGACACGCACTTTTCCAGGAGCAGACATCGGAAGTGACCACGATCTCGTGATGGTGTTCTTCCGACTCCACTTGAAGAGAGTAAACACAGCAAAGTGCATTAGACTGAAGTTCGACCTGGACAAACTGCAAGACCCAGAAGTGGCAGAAATATTTTAGACCACAATTGGAGGGAAATTTGCACCACTGCTCATTTTGGGAGCTGGTGAGATGTCAACACCATGACCACCACCTTCGACTCGGCTGTGACAAATGCCGAAACTGAGATCCTTGGCAAGCACCGGCGAAAGAAGAAGCCGCGGATCACACCTTAACTTTTGGATCTGTGTGATAAACGAAGAGAGATAAAAAAAAGAAAAAGAACACCTCACAGGGAGCTGATGCCTACCGAAAAATCAACAATGACATCAGAAAAGACAACAAAGGAGAACTAGATAGGAGATCAATGCCAGGAAATAGAGAACAGTCTGAACAAGAACAACAGCAAGAAGGCCTACCAGACTGTGAAGCGAGTGTTAAACAGCTCAAGGTCTCTATGATCCAAAGCACGTCTAACATATGCCTTACAGAGGAACAAGAAGTATTGGATAGATGGACAGAGTACTGCTCTGACCTTTACAACCACACACCAAACAGGGATAGGGAGGCACTGTGGTCTAATGGTTAGTGCTTCGGCTTGCGGATCTGAAGGTCCCGGGTTCGAGCCCTGGCCGGGCCATTGTGTTGTGTCCATGGGAAAGACACTTTACTCCTGTTTTCCTACTCCTTCGGATGAGAGTATAAACCGAGGTCTAGACTGTGTGTCGCATACATTCCATCATAACGGACTTTAAAGATCCTGACGCTCATGTCCTAAACGGGTGAGTGCCGGTAACAAGAACACACCCAGTATGCACTTGGTCCTTCTCCCCATCCCTGGCTGCCCAGGATTGTGCTCAGTTGTCCGGGCGTCAGACCATGCGCCCAAAGGCTGCGGGTGGACGTCTCGGGCAGTTTGAGTTAGATCCTGTATCGGCCAGCGCCTTGATCCTTAAGCTAAGGCGCCTTACAAATGACGAACATTATTATTTATTATTATTATTAAACACCTAGCATGTCCCCAGAACAGAGAAGAAGAAGTAATCCTCCCTATTCTCCGATAAGAAGTTGAGGCAGCAGTGCAATCGCTGAAGAATGGGATGTCAGCGGGAGTGGACAACATACCCGTGGAACAGCTTCAAGCAGGAGGAGAATCGATGATTGATGCCCTCACCATTATCTGTAACAAGATCTGGCAGAGTGGGGAGTGACCTACACCATGGATCCAGTCGCTTGTCATTACTCTTTCAAAAAAAGTTAACCTTCAGGAGTGTGAAAATTACCGCTCCATCAGCCTCATCAGTCATCCCAGCAAGGTCCTCCTTAAAATAATTCTGAACAGGTTAAAACTCCAAGCTGAACAAATCATAGCTGAAGAACAAGCAGGATTCAGGGTAGGGCGAAGTACCACTGAATAGATTTTTAACCTCAGAATAATCTGCGAGAAATACCTACAGCACCAACAACATCTATATCATGTGTTCGTAGACTTCAAGAAGGCGTTTGACCGAGTCTGGCATGCAGCTCTGTGGGCAACCATGAGAGTGTGCAACATCAGCCTTACAATTATTGAAGTCATAAAAAGCCGGTATGACAAGGCTACCAGTGCAGTCCTCCGTAACAGCGCCATCGGAAACTGGTTCAGAACAACAATCGGTATGCGTCAAGGATGCCTACTCTCTCCAACACTCTTCAACATCTTCCTAGAGCGCATCATGTCAGTTGTCCTTGCAGATCACGAAGGCACAGTCAGCATAGGGAGTAGAGCAATCTCCAACCTTCGTTTTGCGGATGACATTGATGGATTGGCTGGAGAGGAACAAGAACCAGAACAGCTGGTACAGATCTTTGACACCACCTCCAGAGCCTATGGAATGGAAATAAGTGCAGAGAAGACCAAAATGATGACCAACAACACCAACGGCAACAACATGGACATCAACGTCCAAGGCCAATCCCTCAACACAGCGCATAGCTTCAAATATTTAGGAGCCATTGTATCCGACAATGGGTCGCGACAGGAAGTCCTCTTCAGGATCGCACACACATCTGCTGCCCTGGCAAGATTGAAGCCCATTTGGAAAGACAGGACTGTCACGGACCGATATTTGTGTATAAGACATTGACAGTACGGTTGTAGTAATATAGGCCTACTAGTCAATGACGTCACGAATTTTTAGTTGGCGGCAAATTCGTGAGCTTGATTTTTTGTCAGTCTTCGTTTGTTTTGAGAGGAGAGAGGGTGTGTGCTCTCCGGCGACAGTGTTCGCTGATAATTTCCCTGTAGAGAGAGAGACTTGTAGCGGGGCTACAGAGAAGAAGAAGAAGAAGTGAGAAGGAGGAGAAAAAGATAGGAGAAGAATAAGTGAGAAGGAGAAGAGAGAAGAAATATACGACGAAGAAGTGAAGAAGAAGAGGAAGTGAGAAGGGGAACAGGAAGAGAGAAGAAGAAGAATACGAAGAAGAAGAAGGGAAAGAAGAAGAGAAAGAGGAAGCGAGAAGAAGACGAGAGAGCTGACGAAAGGAGAAGAGCTGACGTAAAAAGAAAGCTGTCGAAGAGAAGAGGCGACGAAGGGAAGAGCTGACGATAGAGAAGAGCTGACGAAGAGAGAAAAGCTGACGAAGAGAAGGGCTGATGAAGAGGAAAGCTGACGAAGAGAAGAGCTGATGAAGAGGAGAGCTGACGAAGAGATGAGCCGACGAAGAGAGAAGAGGTGACGAAGAGATGAGCCGACGAAGAGAGAAGAGCTGACGAAGAGAAGAGCTGACGAAGAGGAGAGCTGACGAAGAGAGAAGGGCTGACGAAGAGCGAAGAGCTGACGAAGAGGAGAGCTGACGACGAGAGAAGTGCGACGAAGAAGAAGAGGAGGAGTAGAATGAAAGAAGAGCGACGAAGGGGGAAAGACGGTGTACTTGAACTTGAACTTGAAAAAGTCAATGATATAGGTGTAGATAGAGAGATTATGACAGTGGGAGTCGTGGAGTTATAATATTGTGAATAATTCTGTGGACTTATAATATTGTGAACAATTCTTTGGATTTATAATATTGTGAACAATTCTTTGGACTTTATTGTGAATAACTCTTTGGACTTATAATATTGTGAACAATTCCTTTGGACTTCTAATATTGTGTGGCACAAAGCAAACTGTGAGTATTCGTTTTTCTACTGTTCTGTACATGATTATTTGAAAATATTTGTGAGGTGGGTTTTTGAAGACGAGTTGTACTCGTGGAAATATTGGTTTGGAATGTTTGTAAGATAATATATATGTGTTTGTCGTATTTTGTATTATAAGAGGGTGTGACAGATAATTGGAGTCAGAGTTAGTTGTATTAGAAGAAAGAACGGGAGAACGCGCACATGCAGAATAGACATTCACATCACTAAACAAATACCTTGTTTCTGAGTGAAAGACTAGATAAGATAGTTAGTGATTCTTTCGTCTGTTTTATTTATCCATTCACTTAGATATAGGTATAGTTAGACCAAAGAGGAGCTTTCGTTACAAGGACCATCAGTCTACATTCCAAGGTAAGACTGCTACGCTCTCTTGTCACCTCAATCTTCCTATACGCTTGCGAAACATGGACCCTCACAGCAGATCTACAACGAAGAATACAAAGCATGGAGATGAGGTGCCACAGAAGACTTCTGGGCATTCCCTATACCCAGCACTTCACCAACGACGAAGTCCGACAGACCATCACGCAAACCATTGGGCAACACGATGACCTGATCACAGTGGTGAAGAAACGGAAACTCCGATGGTATGGCCACGTCACCAGATCATCAGGCCTAGCAAAGACCATCCTACAAGGCAGAGTGCAAGGAGGTAGAAGAAGAGGGAGACCAAAACAGAGGTGGCAGGACAACATTCGAGAATGGACTGGTTTGACACTGAGCCAGGGTTGCTGAGGACAGAAAAAGCTGGAGTACGCTGGATGCAGGATGGTATGGAGTGAATGGTTCTTTTCATCATGTAGTACTAGTGTGTCTTGGGCAAGAAAGACCTGGCAGGGCCCAATCCTCTCCAGGCTGTTGGCCACAGACGAAATCCACGAATACAGCGTGGCTCGCCTTGGCCCCGAGCACGTGGTCGTTAAACCTGTAGTAACATGAGGTTCCTCCGTCCTGGCCGGTGACTTCTGTGTAGAAGACTTTCGCCCAATGATGCCGTGCTGACATCACCCTTGTTAGTCGCCTCTTACGACACGCCGGGAAACGTTGGGTCTATTGTATTCAGTGCCCGAACCAACTCAACCACTATGAAGCATTCGCTCTGTTATGGCACCTTGTCAGGGCGTTGAAAGGGCATTATTATTAGAGAAACAGCAGCTGAGAACTGCCTCTCCGTGATATTAGTCTTCTGTCTGATGTCCGGCAAACCCAAGTCGAAGCGTTGTTTAGTGTTGTCGAGAAAGTTCTTGGGCTTCGTGTTCTCTTTCCAATCTCCAAGGTGCCTTTCAGGATTGTTCTTTACACGTGACACGTAACGTGACGTAGCAAACGAACAGAAGTTTTCTGCGTGTAGGTCAGTCAGTGGCAAACAGAGGCTCATGGGGACCGACAAGGGTCTGGCCGATTAATTAATTTATTTGTCCAATGAAGATGCAGATCTAGTTCGTATGGATCGTGAACCCAAAGGAAAAGTTCGCGAACCTCCAAAATCTTCTAATTAAGACACAAGACCTCAAGCCTGAATTAGACATTGTATAATGTTTTTGTTGGCTTTTTATCGCAATTTTATCTATGGCTGAGAGTCGTGACACTTACAGTTTGCAATTACGAGTATATTTGAAATTGTACTGTCTCACCTTCCCACACCAGAACTCCTTCGAAGAAAACAAACGTGCCCTTTTTCTTGAACACCTTATCTGTGTCGCCTTCCTCATCCTTGTGGTCATCTTCTTTAACCATGGTTATGGTAAAATTGCCAATGTACGTTTTGTTACCACCTGTAGGCGTTAACGCACAATGAAATATCAACATGCAATAAATGGGTGTACACATATTTGTAAGAGCCGGTTTGACATTTACATGAGGACGTTCGGATGTAAGTATAAACCCAAGTCTAGTACTACGTATACTGCTTTCCATTGCATCGACTTTTAAAGACCACAACGCTCGTCGTGTCATAGGCGGGTGATCGCCTGTTGAACTAAAAACCACAGGCGCTTGTATCAGGACACGCGAGCGCCCTCTGCCTGTGACGCGTCTCCCTTTGGCATTATAGATAACCAAAGGGAGACGCGTCACAGGCATAGGCGCTCGCGTGTCCTGATACAAGCGCCTGTGCACTAAAACATACAGCAAACACTAGACCCTTTCTCACCCAAGACTGTGCTCAGTTGTCCGAAGCTTTAGACGATGCGCTTAAGACAAACGAGTTGGCGCCTCGGGCAACTTGAGTTAGAATAGATCCTGTATCGACCAGCGTTCTCAAAGGCTCAAGAGCTGGTAAAGTGGTAAAGCGTCATATTATACGAACTACATAAGGACAATATATAATAGGAATATGCTATATGCTATGACAAGGAGTGCTTCAAAGAGGTTCGTTCAAACACTGGATCAAAACATAATGTGCCAAGTATGCCATGGGCGGTCCAAAAATTTTTTTAAAACTAAATTCTGCAAATAAAGGAAACAAATATTTACCTTGTACCCTGTAGACTCCCAGAGGGGTGATGCCGTCCCCGTTACTGTCGAAGTATCGTGCACCTCCTACTCCCTTGAAACTCTGGCTGATCAGCATGTCAAACAGCAGTTTGGCGATTTCCTCGTTCTCGTAGCTGAAGTCCTCCAGACTTGCACCTACAAATATCAATGAATAAATACAAAATTTCACGAAAGGATTTTTAATATTCCACTATGCTGAAATTGTATTGTCACCATGATTCTAACCTCGTTCTGCTGCAGATTTTAACAGGAAATGAGAAAAAGTGAATGGCCTGACCACAACGGACGTAAAAACAGTTTTGCTGAGATTACTTTGGAATCGGACAGTTGCTGGGATGCTGTCAGACATTGTCCTCCTAGAATTAGACTATTGCCAGTCTGACCCTCGCTACAACACTGTTTTGTAGCTTTGTGTTGTGTTGTGTTGCGTTGTGTGGCATGGTCTTTACCTTTTGTTTTCAGTTTTTCATTTGTGGCATTAAGAGCCAGAGCCATAGCCCAGATTGCATCAAAACCATCGAGGAGGGAGAGCCACTTTTCAGTTTGGTTAAACATTTCATAGAATTCCTTCGACGTCACTCCCGATATCGTTTCTGACGTTGTGTCGTCTCTGAAACACGTTAATGAAATTAATTATGATAAACAGGGAGTGGAAGGCTATGCAGGGCAGTAAAACAGTGTTTAGAGATAAATGTCGTTTCAGCTTTTAGGTCCTTCTTGGGTACCGACTTGTTTGATTGATCAGGCGAAGTATTTTCCGTCTTACAGAAGTCATCTACATTGTTCGACACCGGTCTAATTAATTCATCAGCATGATTATTAGAAACGTAAGCCATAGAGACGATAGAGTGAATATACACCTCTACAGTATTTACCATATACACCTTTATAACAGGTAAAGGTAAAGGTGGTCCCATAGCCTTGTGGCCGTAGGGGAGCGTGACCTTGGAGATCACACTAAGTCTTATATTGGGCCAGCGTACCCATCTCTCTCCCTCGCTGCTTTATCTTCCCCACCCTTAAGAGAGTAGGTACTCAGTCACAGTTGAGTCAACTGGGGGCGTTGTTATTTGTCGCTTCACGGTTTGCAGTCACCCATCCAAGTGCTAACCGCACTGGCTTAACTTGCGACACAGTAGCGAGTGCTCCAACCACTGCGCTATCCGACACCTTTATAATATTCGCAATATAAGCTACGCCTCTACAGTACTTACCATATACACCTTTAAAATAAGATTACTCACAATATACGCCTTTACAGTACTCACAATAGCCTACCCCTACCTACACTAACGACCTCTACTAACAGTCATTTTGCCCACGTAGCTTATTTCAGTAAACAGAGTTCCTTGCGATGCCTCTATTGCATTGTTTTCATATAAAAAGTCTTTGTGTGTGTGTGTGTAAGACGGTCTACTAGCGTCAAAACCCAGAGTTAACAGTATCACGAGATACTTGAAATTAACACGTGTTCTGTGTTATTTACAGAGAAACCGATATTCCACAGTGTTCATTAATAAATATAAGTATTTATTACGCCTTCCTAGCGCGTATTCTTTCTCATCAACTATCTATTCCCTTTCCTTCGCCCTCATCCTTGTTTGTTTTGTCTTTCTCAAACGCGTATACGTGTGTCTGATCGGTTCGCGACAAGGTTAACTCACTTGCTCAAGTAGTAAAGGTTAATACAAAACTGGTAAGGCCTTCCAGGCCCTACATGAATTCGGCTTCCGTGACTCTCGCCTTTCCAAATAAGGGCAGCGACACTTGCGTCACGACCTCCAGGATCAATGAATGCGAAAGAAAAATGAAACTATTTGTATTTCATTTTATGCCTTACTTGCCCACGTTGCCAATGCTGAAACTGATGATGCCTTCTTGCGCTCGCAGAAATTCGTCTTGTGTGCACTCACTGTCTTCTGTTCTGGTCAACGGTAGGTGAATGGTGGACTGCAGGATCCACACTCGCTTTGGACCAGTTAGGCCCACTTTGTAGGCCTAACACGCACATAGACAATTTTTTAATGACATTTTATTCAAGAAAAAGGGGTAGGTACGAATGGGATAAATGATATTTGTTACCCACGGACTTGAAACAGTATCTAAGGGCTTATTCTATAATCATAAGGGGATTTCTTTTTTGTTGTAGCTGTTTTAGTCGAAACGTGTATATATCCGCATGCAGGCAGACGTGAAATTGTAGTTTGCTCTTTGATAGTTACAAAAAAACAACAACAAAAACAAACCAAAAAAACAAACAAAACATATCAACGTGTTTGTCACAATAGGCTAGTTTGAACCCAGCACTAAGGCTTCACGCCTTAAACATTCATCCTGCTTTGGCCTTTGTAACGTAAAGTCGAGGCTTAGCAGACGACGCAAGTCAGGACTGTCCTAAGCATAGGTAGGCTAAATTTAGCTAAGGTAGGCAGTGGCATCATTCAGCTGACCTATATCCAGCAATTCCCCCTCTAGAGGGCGCTAAAGGTATCTCGAAAGATCGCGCGCTTTAGCTTAAGGTAGATCATTCTTTGTATAACTCACCCGAGAAGGACGCACGCGCTGAAAGATCTACTAATACTATGCAGGTGGGTAAAATTCATTCATCACAGTATAGCCATAGCCTGACATTGTCAAAAAGACGAGCAGGCTTGGTCCGAGGCAGGAGATAGACCACTGAGATTCCAAACCCTGATATTCGGCCTGCACTTGAGCGTCGAGCACTGCGCTACGATAGCTCAGTAGTCAACAAACGAGACCAGGCGACAACAGCAAGCACCTCAACGATCAAGTTAAGTGACACAGAAAACGTGCACAAACACTGATCTATAAGGACTGTGCGATAGTCCACTCTCCTGAAAACGAACATTAGGCAAAACCAGAACAAAGCCCAAGGATGACTCAGTAGCAAATATCGAGAACAGTAGCAGCATAGACCCATCAAGGATCGAACTACTCGAAGTGAATCTTGGACGGTTACGTTAATCCTAGCTATAGTACGTTTTAGACATTTAAGTTATATAGTGTTTAGAATTAGATATAGAGTAGAGGAAATAAATGTGTGATATTTACTGTTAACAAGTGGCTGGACTACCTATGTTTCATAGCCGTGCGAGAGCTAGTGTGTCAGTGAATCTTTACATGTTTCTCCCTATCTCTGTAATCATATCCTCACACAGACTGGACCAAATAAATAAATGTATTAAGATTAGTCATAGGGTGATTTAACTAGCCGATCCCCGCAGACGAATGACGAGTGGGTAATAGCATTCCATTGTGCAGAGCCAAGCAACAATAGACCCACCGTCTCAGTGTTGCTGTTGATAACGGGTAGTGAGTCACATTTTTTTTTTGTATTTCCAGACATGTGGAAATACTTTTAAACAGTTTGTGTAGGTTGTCGGTCAGTTGGTCGGTCCGTCGTTCCGAATTTCACTTGTTTGTTTAAAACACACTTTTTGCCTTATCTCAATGGTAACTAACCCCAAATTCATCATTTTCACTTTGCGGGTACCTAAACTTCTGCTACTCACGCACGTTACTATTGTTAGATCATTTGGATTTGTCATTGTGCTTCGCCATCACGTTTGGCGCTGTATCTACAACCTGGGTCAGCCGATTTTGGATACTTTTTTTTTTGCATGCAAATAGTTGAGATAGTGGCTTATGTTTTCATGATGTTCATTTTGCATTGTTAGCATTAAAGTCCAGTCAGAATACCGCCAAGAAAACGAACACTGTTGAAAATGCTTATTTCTCGGCTATGCGTGTGCGAGTGTCTGGAAATACATTTGAATGTGTTACACTCGTTTGCTGTTGGTGTCTTTTTTTTATCAGTAGTTGATTCAGCCCCGATGCTTTAAATCCTGATAGGTGTAACTCAGATTCGTTTATCCACGCAACCCGTTCAATCATCAACAAGTCAGGAGTCGTCGTATGAAGTTTTCCACTTTTATTCAGCACACATCAACAACTGCATACCATCGCTCAATCGCTTTTTCCACTCTACAATTCTCAACTTTGAACTTTCCACTTTTTAACAACTTTCTCAACTCTAATACAACAGCTCTCTCTACTGACAACTCTATTTTTGAAACAGCGCGGCACTTATATAGTCTCTACTTACTCCAGACAGCAGAACAAGAGAGAATACCCCACATGAAACACCACAACCAATCAAAAGTAATTTCATCATCACTGTCTCACGTCATACAACCCTATTTGGAATGGAAGTTTCCATGGTTACCACTAGAAATATTCATACGCTTCGATCGATAGTAAACAACTGACTCGAGAAAATTCTCAAATAATATCGAGCAACTAAAATTATCAACGTTATACAAAGCTTCTTCTAATAACAACACAAAATCAAAGCAAAGGTAAATACACTCTATTATTGCATGCTTTGCAAAATAAAACGAACAGATCTATCGCGCGCGCTTCACACATAATATCGTGCGCATTTCACACGCACCATCATGCGCGTTTCAACGTAACAGAATGGCTTGCCATCTTGTTTTTAGTGGGCTCCACGCAAAAGCTTAAGAATACAAAGGACTTCAAACTTTCTTTTAACGGCTCCTCACCTTGCATATTAAAGTATTCTGTTGATTTTGCATAGGATCAAACACAGCAATGATAATTCGACAGTCGTATTCCTGAAAATGTAAAAGATTAAGTACTTAAGAAACTTTGTAAGAAGACCAACTGATGATTTGGGGAGGGAAAGGTGGGGGGTGGGGGTGGGGGGGCTCAGTTGTGAAGACGGTTAACAGTGCGTTTGGTGCTATTCACACTTTTCTGCTATCCTATGCACCAACGGGAATCCCCTCAATGAAACATACTTCCGTTTTTTTTCTCCGCGTGTTTTAGTGAGTTATTTCCAAATATTCGAGAATAATAACATGTGTCACTGGCCACCTGTATCGTACCCTCACATATTTTTTTTTTTTTTTTTTTGCTGCAGTTTATTATCCCTTTCTATCGCCAGTGGCGCGCCTAAACCCTACCTACCTAACATTATTTGTGAATTTTTGAAAAATATTCGGAAAAACATAACGCCCAGATGCTGGCTCGAACCCACACCTGTCAGGCGCCATTGGTTTCTGGCTTGTGGACAAGGCAAGTTAGTCCCGCCTTAGCCCACTTGGCCACAACGCTCGCCTATCATAGTCAGCTATGGAAAACTACAAGAGTCTTCAGGTCCTGTTTCACTTTCTGTCGATGATCGACGCACCTCCGAAGTCGCCACAAATACAGGCCTCTACGATTGTTTTTTGCATTCTTTCACTGAGCATGTACTTCCTCCACCGTTTTTATACTTATCCCACTCGTTTTCTGGCTCTAACAATCGTCGTTTTCGGCAATTTGCCATATTTAAAAGTCACGCATCAAGCTTTGATAAAAGCAAAACAAGCTAGACCGGAACTTGGTTTCATGCTAACCTCGTTTTAATTTATAATGGCGATACCCACGAGTTTTTATGAGAGGTGCCGGAAAGTTGTGAATAAGTTGGCGGCTTCAGTTAGATCCTGATTCCGGCTGGCTCCTTTAGCACTTCTTTCAGTTGGCAAGTGCTGTATATAAGAAAACTGTTTATCATGTTTCCTAAGCTACTTCACTTACCTTCAAAGTGTTGATCTCATCAGTGGAATCAACCAGGACTACTTCAGAACGTACAATTGTGATGTTCGCACTGCTAAGTTTGTTAAGAAGATCACTATTTGACTGCAAGAGGAATGACACAAATTGATATAAAACTGACAGTTAAAAATAAACTAATACACAAGTACTTTGATTGGTTGATTTATTTTTAAAAAAAATCTAAGGCTTACATTGGCATGCATGGCTTTATACTTTTACATACGAGGTCATACTCCTCTCTTGTGTGGTGGATGGTGCAGACTCGTGTCCACTGGAAATGCTGCAGTAGATTGACTATGGCCAGGTTGTAGGTCGTGTCTGGCGACGACATGCGAACGAATAGAGGAAGCTCTCGTTTGCTTGACATCTCAACGGTCCTCGTTAGCCCTATCTTCAAACAAATCAAGCACATTCAATCGCGATAAAAGATTGATGTTTTGCTGTAACATTTCATCATGAGCAACTATCATATGGGACTTAAGTCTTCTAAAATTGTTGCCCTGGGGAGCCATGAGCCCCAACGGGCTCCACTTTGCGTGCCGGGGGTTGACCCCAGCCTCTCTCTGGCTGGGTGACTAAGCTTGCCCAAACCTGTTTCTTCCCTTTTGTCTTGCTTCGGCCTTTCTGGTCCTTTCACCTGTGTCCTAAAACTTTCCACTAACTTGGCAGCTTTTCTCTTTTCTTTCTTCTGTCTTACTGGTTCTTTCTAAACCTTCTTTCTCCCCAAAATTCTCCACCATACAGGCAAGCCTACGTTGGATCCGCATGGCCAGAGGCTGGGTGGTTGTTGCCTGTTTAAAAATGTCACAATAAATTCGAACCGGGCCGTGGTAAACATGGCTCTACTACCTCCGACTCAATGCATTAGCCAGTACGCAAGGAAAAACATAAGGGATTCATAAGCGTAACACAAGTGTGGCCGGGCCTTGACAGTGAAAAATCTCATAAGCCAATGAATAAGCCCTAAAACGTATGCCAAATGTGGCCATAACTTAAGACGTAGAACGTAAATTCTATACGCTCTATGTGTCCGGGGACGTTAATTTATCCAGTCAATCAATCAAACCAAATGTGGTCAGTCCCCTATATGCCATTGTCTCTGGGGACTTTAATCTATCAACCGTAACCAAATGTGGCCATTACTTTAAAGAGACGACTTTATGCCCGCTGATTTCGATTATTCAGCTGTGCATCTTCAGTCTTCAAAGAGTAATAAACCTTTCCGTTCCGTACGTTCTTGAACAGAACGAACGTAGTAATCTCGTGTACAGTGTAGTGGCGGATCTTACTGTTCGCCGGGTTGTGCGCTTACATCCTTCAAAAACAGAGGGTACCCAACGAATCCTAAGCTATACCTAGGCCTTTGCCTTACCTGAAGCAAATGGTATTCCTTTGCCTTACCTGAAGCAAATGGTATTCCTTTGCCTTACCTGAAGCAAATGGTATTCCTGGGCTAGGTAAGCCACTGATTCCGTGACTCTTGAGCAGGTGGGTCCCAGCAACATGACGTACGTATGTCTGCTAATGTACTGGACCAAATTGTACAGTGCGTAGCCGCGGTCACACCTATACTGTCGAACCCACAAGGATAAAATATGAAAACTACGAAGATCCAAGGTTTTATAGATATTTTCGACTATGAAAATTGTATAGGGAAAGTTAGGTTCCTAGTCCCAATTCTGCTGCCAGACCAGAGAAGCAATGAAAAAAAAAAATTCTGTGCATAAAGATAGGCCTATTCTTCCTGAGGACTGCAGACCGGAAGTCGTCTCATGATGTTGAAAATCAGTCCATTGATACCGCAAGTCCAGATAACACAGCGCAAAGCCCACTTGAATAAAATGGCATAAACGCAAAACTCTGGCAGCAGAAAAGACGATGTAGGTCTTCCCTGTTATTCTCTAACAGGATCTGGATTATTTCTCTCTCTCTCTCTCTCTCTCTCTCTCTCTCTCTCTCTCTCTCTCTCTCTCTCTCTCTCTCTCTCTCTCTCTTGCATACATTCAGATAGGAGCGCCTGTGATCCAAATTGCTACCATTTAGATCCTAAAGAAACCGAGTACTACTCTATCAGAAAATTAATCAGTAATGATGATCCCTACACCGTGACAGAACTGGCCATGATACAAAACCCAGTTATCATCATCACCATCACCTTCATCATCATCATCAGCAGCAGCAGCAGCCCAGCAGCAGCAGCAGCAGCAACATGGACAGCATCAAACGTTTCTAATGTTGGTAACTGCGCCTTGAATCACTTAAGAGTGAGAACCGAGCACATTAAATAATAAACTAACAATTATAAAATTATAAATTGGTATTCATTGTGATGGTGGTGATGATGATGATGATGATGATGATGATGATGATGACGATGACGATAATCATCAGCAACAGAATCATCATCATCATTATAAATAGTGCAAATCATTGTTTACAAATATAATTCCTCGAGTCACATGGGGCTCAAATGCGTTTCCATTAGACAGGTTTTCTCTGGGTCAGTTTTGTTATGGAAATGCTAATCTCCCCAAAGCACGCGTCCGTATTTATTTGTTTATTATTATTATTATTATTATTATTATTATTATTATTATTATTATTATTATTATTATTATTAGTTTACTGCTTTGGAGGGATGTCCTGTCTCTGGTTCCTCTGGATGGGCATCGATGCAGTCCAAGTGAAGATCGTAGCCCAAAATAATTTGCCTCTGGTTGATTAACTGGATGGCTTTAGTGACCGCCTTAATGAACGGTCTATCGGGTTTACCATCGGCCGTGACATCTTTTGCGTTATAGTGGAACATGCCAAATATACGTAGCTCTTTCGGCTGACCCGTTTTCGAGAAATTTAGTTGACTGCAAACATTTGATGCGTCGTATTTTAAATCCGGTCGGAACCTTCCGTTCGCTCCAGCAGTGTTGAGGATCAACAGCGTAAAATACTGAAGAATAAACTTGCTCGAACACCCCATTGGATCACCACGACATGAACATGAACATTAGCAAACAACTAAACGTTTTGAATCATAAGCTTATCCAAACATCAAAAAAGAAGCAATACAACTCCTGTCTTTTTTTCATGTAGACACGAAACCTACATCAGTTTTTATGCATACTGATGTCACATTGTGACGTAATCACGAGGGGGAGGAGGAGGGAGAGAGAGAGAGAGAGAGAGAGAGAGAGAGAGAGAGAGAGAGAGAGAGAGACTAATGACGTCACACAAATTTAACTTAATCTAGACTTTGGACAAAAGGAGGGAATACCTTTTTTTTAAAATAAGGCCCCCCCCTCCCCTTTCTTCGTCCTCCCTCTCCCCCACCCCCCCCCTCTCAAAAAATAAAGTCTGTTTACGGTTTCCCCTAACTTTTTGGTCCGACCCTAAACCTTTTTCGTCTTTGACGTCTTTTGATCGTCTGGAAAACAAAATTGAACAAAGCACAAAATATCGCTCCCAAGATTAAAAAAGTTAAAAACAACAACAAGAACAAAAACAAGAAGCCGACCCTACTTTTTTGTACTTATTTTACCGTAAACAGACTTTTTTTTTTTTTGCCTAACCCCCCCCCCCCTCTCTCTCTCTCTCTCTCTCTAAATTTTTTCTATATTTTTTCCCCCCTGCCTTGTGGGTTTGGGCTCTGAGTAGAATAGACCCAACGGTTCCCGGCGTGTCGTTAGAGGCGACTAACAGGGGTGATATCAGCACGAAATCACTGGGAGAAAGTCATCTGCACAGAAGTCACCGGCCAGGGCGGAGGAACCTCATGTTACTATAGGGTCAACGACCACGTGCTCGGGGCCAAGGCGAGCCACACTGTACTCGTGGTTGGTTGGTTGGTTGTTTTATTAACGTCTTTTTTCATCAAGATGATAAAGACCATACATACAGATTCACGCATTTAAACAGACACATATAAACACATACATACACACAGGGACTATTACTATCTATCTAACAGAACAATAACAATTGTACTCGTGGATTTCACATCAGACTATGGCGACAGCGAAGTCGAGGATTTATATGAACATCTACAGGCTGTCCTTGACCAAGGACCGAGGAAGGACAACGTCATTGCGCAAGGCGACTGGAATGCCAAGGTTGACCCAGATGCGTACCACAACAGGGGAGACACATGTGGACCCCGCTGCAACAACGAGACAAATGACAAGAGGTAAGAGATTTTTGGAGTTTGCCAGATACAACAGTCTGAAACTGCAGGGGCGGATCTTGTTCTTGTGCCACTTGTGCACGTGCACACCCCCCCCCCCCCCCCCTGGCGGTCCACAAAAAAAAAAAAAAAAAAAAAAAAAAAAAAGAAGGGAGAAAAGGAGAAGAAAGAAGAGAAAAAAAAAAACTAATTCTCACTCACCACACAGTTTCAACTTTCATGTACCTCCAAATTAGTTTTTTTTTATTTTTTATTTTTTTTATTTTGTGTGACCAAACTTGTACATGCATCAGGTCAGTTTTGAATAAAACTGATGTGAGTGGCTATTTCTTGTTTTATTTGCAGTAACTTTGTCTTTGTATAAGCCTTTATGCAAGATGTTCTGCTATTGTAAATTTTATCATCAGAGTTTGCAGAGGGGTGTTTGTGTGTGTGTGGGGGGGGGGGAGGACTAAACTTAAAGAGGACTTTTAGCACAAAACAATACTATTTTCAGTCCTTAAAATAATGCCCAAAATGCACCAGATTGCACAGATTTTAACCATTATTTTCAAAATTTTCCGGAGGGGGGTGGGGGGGGGCATGCCCCTGGACCCCCCTAGTACACTCGCCTGCTTCGCAGGCTCGCGCTTGTGGCTACGCCACTTCGCATTAGTGCACTGTGCACACCCCCTCAACAATGGAAAGATCCGCCCCTGAACTGGCACACACAAATTCAGACGAAGGACCTGGCGCAGTCCCAGCGGGGAGCTTCACATCCAGATTGACTACATCATGATCAATAAACACTTCAGATCAAACATCAACATTGGCAAAACACGCACTTTTCAAGAGATAGAGAGACAGAGAATAAAAACTGAGGAATAATACAAACTAAGAAATATCAATTTAATTAAATTGTATTTTTTTGATTCGAAGAAACACTGCGTTTCATGTTCACAAAAAGTATACAGAGGTTTGAATAAAACATATATCCCAACAGGCGCGCAGATTTTTGTTTCACCTGTTTAGAGATATAATTATTATATACTACTCAAAATAATTGAAGGGCCACTCTTATATTTCATTTAGTTTAATTACATTACATTACATTATTATTGCTTTAGGTCCAGCGGACTCTTCCGAGCCAAATCAGGACCGGACAACCCCCGATCCGCATAAAAGATCTGCTGAAACAACCCTAGTGGTAAAACCGAAAGCTCTCCACCAGCCAGTCACTTTACAATAAAGACATCCCACGCATGGGACGGCTGAGGCTTCACCCCAACTTATCGAACCCCCGTTTACAAAAACAAAATAGAATACTAACATCATTATAAATTATCAACAAAACACATACATATAAAATGCCAACATTGCTAAATAATAACATCGTAGGAAGCCCTAGTGACCACCCGGCAGAAAGCGTCCAATATTCCCAAGCTGATCCAACAGACCCCATACACAAACAAGGAGTCTTGTCCCGGAAGAGTTTTCAAGAAAAAAGGTAGGAGACTGGTCTAGCGAAGAAGACGATAGTATAGCAGATTGATAGAAAAGAGCAGGAATGAGAGAGAGCAAATGAGAAAGACAGCGACAGTGAGAATTTAAAGCACTAAATTTCCAGAACGTGGGGATACTATTTATACTGAAACCCCCGGCACCCCAACGGGGGTTTTAATTTAGTTTAATTATTGTTTGCTGCTATCAATAATATCGCTTAAATTGCTTATTTCAAAACTTATCCTGTACAGTAACATTCAAGACAATCTTATTCTGACAAGTAATCACACGTGTGAGTTTTGAACTTTCTGCTCTGAGTTGAAAAACAAACCCAATTTTTACCAAAAAATGACCCTAATTTACTGTTGTCATGCTAATAAAGCAACATTTTCAACATTAAAAAGTGATTTGCACGCGAAAGGCTTGCATTTTGTGAGTTCAGTTCAACAATCGGCGCTTTTTTTCTGGGTATAAATGGCAGCGCTTTTGCTGCTTTTCTAACCATGCCCCCAAGGCGACGACTGACTGAGGCGGATAGAGGCAGAGCTATTGCATGGCTTCAGGAAGGGGTGGGGGTGAGAGAAGTTGCCAGCCGGCTGGGAGTGTCCCACTCCGTTGTCCAAAGGCTGCGGGAGAGCTTTAACAACACTGGAAGCGTCCAAGAACCAAGAAGGTCCGGACGCCCCCGCGTTACCACTGCAAAACAAGACCATTTCATCACCCTGTCAGCTCTGAGGATGAGGTCCGCTACAGCAAACACCATCAGAAGACAGCTTCACGCAGCCAGCAATGTTAACGTCAGCGACCAGACAATTCGCAACCGTGTACACGAGGCAAACCTGCGATCAAGACGACCAGCAGTACGGCCTTTGCTCACCCCAGCTCACCGTGCAGGGGTTTGGCCTAGGCTCGGCGTCATTTGGTGTGGACTAGGCAACATTGGTCAAGGGTGCTCTTTACAGACGAGTCTCGGTTCTCCTTGTCTTTCAACGACCGTCGAGTGAATGTTTGGAGGCGTCCACGGGAGCGTTTTGCTGATGCGACGGTGCGCGAGCATGACCGCTTTGGTGGTGGATCTGTCATGATGTGGGTTGGCTTCGCATTAAACTTCAGAACACCCCTGCTCCAAATTCATGGCAACTTAAACGGTATTGGCTACAGGGATGACGTCCTACAACCTAGGGTTCTCCCAGCTCTGCGGGCCATTGGGGAAGGTGCCATACTACAGGACGATAATGCCAGACCCCACCGAGCGCGTATCGTCAATGACTTCCTGCAGCAACAGCACGTCATAAGGATGGATTGGCTGGCTCGATCACCCGATTTGAACCCCATATAACATCTGTGGGATGTCTTGGGTCGACAGACACGGGCAAACCTCCCTCCAGGAGCTAACCTTGAAGTTCTGGCCCAAGTTCTCCAGCAAGAGTGGTTGGCCATCCTAGGAAACATCCTCCATAATCTGATACGGTCCATGAGACAACGATGCCAAGACTGCATTGATGCAAACGGTGGCCACACCCGATACTGACTCTATAGATTTTTGGTTTCTAAAGTTTTGATTTTGTAAATGAGGGGTATGTCCAGTTAAATTGAATTTACTCGAATTTTAAGCGACTGGTGTCTCAAATCTTTTTTGTTATTGATGCAGAAATGATTGCAATAAAATATGATGAACTAATAAATTGAATTCGTGTTTCTGATTTAAAGAGAGACCCATATGTCCAAGTGGCCCTTGTATTATTTTGAGTAGTATATATATCACCCAAATATTCGGTAGTCCCGATGGTGCAATAGAGAGGACTTCTGCATGCTGAGTCTTTGCTTAGGAGTTCGAACCCTGGCCCTTCAGATGTGTGTTTATTTGTTATTCGTGTATTTTCCTGTCTTGTGCGTTTCTCTGTGAAAATTATTTAATTAAAATAAATTAAAACACTAAACCGTTTATACTAACCCTGAATAACAACAACAACAACAAAATTACCAACACAAACACGTTATACTTCCGGGTGATTAAAAAATTAAAAAAGCGCTTGTTTTTTTGTTTTTTTTTTTTTTTTTTTGGGGGGGGAGGGTAGGAGTGGGGGGGGGGAGGGGGTTGTTGCTAAAATGTGTAAGCCGGGTTATGTCGTTACCCGTTTAAGGGGAAGGATATAGGATTACTTAGTTAGTTAGTCAGTCAAGCTGTGAGACTATTATTATGTTTGTAAGCTTAATTACGTTAGTCAGTTAGTCAGTGAGTATGTTTGTCCGTCCGACTGATCGCAAAAATTGTTTTTATCAGAAACTTTCAATTTGAAATCTTACATAGGTCTAGTACTGAAATCAACAGTTAAAAAAAAACTACAACAAACAACCCAACAACTACTAAAACAACGACGAAATTAGACTGTACAGAATTACCTTAGTCAGTCTGAGTCATTTGTCCGGCAGATTCATGAGAACCAACAATTGTGAGCATTAGAAACTTCCAAAATGACGGAAACCTTTTACTGACTAATACAGTTTTTTAAAAGAAATGTCCAAATTCAAAGTTACAAAATTGTCGTAATCTTCTAGTTGCTCCCATAAAGAGTCTGTTCATTATTATAGAGTCAGTCAGTCGGCCTGTGAGTTAGTCTGTCAACAAATATATTATTGGTCCGTCAGTCTGAACGTTATTTTGTCTGTTGGTCAGTCAAACTGTGTGTTTGATGACACAAACAACTGCTTACGGTAGAACCTTCTTTATGAGCAGAAGGCAGCCTTATCACAGAACGTTAGCTTTGAACATGACTGGGCATTACTATTGATAAACAACTAAAGTTGAAGTCGCAGGAATTTAGGCTATTTTTAAAAATCACACCAAATGTACTAAACATAGAAACATAAAATAAATTGCAAATGAAAGTTTAATGTATGTATTTTTAATTTTACTTACCACCAATCTGCTATATTCCCCCAGAAAAAAGATATTTTGCACCCAAAACGCATCACATTTGCCCACCCACATTTTTTTTAAGAAGCACAATACCTATATGTTGCACCCATTTTTGTTATGAAAATATTTGATTCTCTTGTTTTTATGATGTAAAAACACTGTAGAAATGAATTTTACACAAAAATAATCATGAAAACACAATCTGAAGAGGCATTTGTCACATAACTATTAATATGAATAAAATTTTCCGAACAAAACTGGAGTCTTAGAGAAAAATAAAATAAAATAAAAAATAATATCTTTGTCAAAAATATGGTCAAAGGGAAGCAATCTACTCTAAAAGACTCCTTTAAAGTATGTGTATTGCTTACTTCCCTTGGTACTCATTTTCTGTTATACAAACAATTGTAAACACAGACGTAAACATAGATACGGCACGACGTCATTGAACAACATCTTGGCTAAAACGTCTGTTTGGCTTTCAACCTACCGGTATTGTGTTCGTTGGTTCGTGAGTGCTTATTCCTTAAATCACAGTGATTTAAACTATATATTATATATATATATATATATATATATATATATATATATATATATATATATATATATATATATATATATATATATATATATATATATATATATATATATATATATATATTCCAATCACAATGAAGCCTCCTATACTTGCAAAATTATGACATTCTCTCGATATCCGTTGACTAGTGTGTATTTGTTACTCTCTTTTATTTAGGCCAGTCAGAAAGTCTGTCGTTTTGTCTGTATATAACGGTTATTATGAATGGTAGCCAGTTTGTGTATGTGTGTGTTCGTCAGTCTGATTATCATACACGCACCGATATGTATGTGAAACCTTTATTCGGAAACATTACATATACTGCTGCAACATAAATAAATACGCATTCGAAATTGTGACGTTTTCACCATCTTTGTTGAATGATAAGCACTGTATGGTGATGGAATATTCTGGTTAAACGATCATCGGTGGTGCCACAACGACCTTTGCGTTACGGGATAGCAGGGATGGATTTAACCGGAAATTACCGGTATTTTACCGGTTTGAGAATTAAAATACCGGTTGAAAAATCAGTAGCCGGTAGAGCCAACCGGTTCTTATTTTGTTTTACTGGTTTCAAAAATAAAGAAAAAGAGAAAGAAAAACAAGAGAAATGAAAAGAGAGAGAGAGAGAGAGAGAGAGAGAGAGAGAGAGAGAGAGAGAGAGAGAGAGAGAGAGAGAGCCAGCCAGCCAGCCAGCCACGCTGATTATGTGTTTAGGGAGTGTAGACGAGAGGCCTGCGAATGCGTTCAGTAGCCTTGCCATATTCTTTGAGGTAATTAATACAGAATGATATAACATTGGCGGGCGCAAGGCTATCGTGAATACGGATAAATTAAACTGGCGCACTTTTAGATTTTTTCTTCCCTCGTGCTCGTCAGTATGTATTGCGACAGTGGCAGATAGGCTAGTAATAACGAAGAAGCAAAAATCTCTGTTTTCATTTTTTGCTAGGGGGGAGAGGGGCGATAAAAGAAGTTTATGTGAAGACGAAGATGTTTCTAATGAAACAGAAAGTACATTAACAGAGTCGCCATCAACTTATATAAAACAGTGACGCATTATTAAGCTTTGCTATGGGTCATACCGGTTTCCGTGACTGGCCTACCGGTTTGCGTTCGAGTGGGTTTGTTTACTGTGACGTCGTACCGGTTTTGCAAATCCCTAGGACGATCACTGGGATAGTATAGAATAGGATAGGATAGTCTCTGTATGTCTGTTCTTGTCTCTACTTATCTCTCAGACTAACTCAAATTACATGTATCCATTTAACATAAACTACCATGGAAGTATTCTCTCAAATTATAAGTGCATCTGAACCATGATAAACTATATTGCTCAGTATATTCTCATATTGAAGATGACAAGGCAAAAATTGTATTTATGAAAGCTATCGACTGTTTTGCAGCATGTACCATTCATCTGCCAGTCAGTCGGTCTGTCAGTCAGCTAATCTGTTAGTCAATCCTTTTGCTACTCATGCTATCAGTCTAGTTAGTTAGTTATTCATTGCTTACAGGGTCCAGCGGACTGCAAAAAGACGAATCATGACCACAAAATCATGACCACAACTTGGTTGAAAGATGACTCACCCCTGATCCGTATAAAAGGTCTGCTGAAACAACCCCAGTGGTAACACTGAAGGCACTCCACCAGCCGGCCACTTTACAATAAAGGCATCCCACGCAATGGGACGCTTAGGCTGTACTCTAATTTATCGAACCCCGTTTACAAAAACAAAAATAAAATAAACATTATAAACTATCAAGAAAACTCATAGCCTACATAGAAAATGCCTGCATTGCTAAATAATAATATCATATGAAGCCCCAGTGACCATTTAGCAGAAAGAGTCCAATGTTCCCAAGCTGATACAACAGACCGAATACACAAATGAGGAGTTTTGTGCCGGAAGAGTTTTCAAGGAAAAAGGTAGGTGACTGCTCTAGCGAAGAAGAAGATAGTATAGCAGATTGATAGAACAGAGTAGGAATGAGAAAGAACAAATGAGAAAGATAGCGGCAGTGGGAATTTAAAGCACTAAATTTCCAGAATGTGGGATACTATTTATACAGAAACTCCCGGCACCCCCGCGGAAGATACAAAACTTACGCAAACGCAGAACTAACTACGGACAGAGAGAATTAATTGCGGACAGACAAAACTTACTCAAACGTAGAACTAATTGCGGACAGACAACACTTACTCAAACGTAGAACTAATTGCGGACAGACAAAACTTACTCAAACGTAGAACTAATTGCGGACAGACAAAACTTACGCAAACGTAAAACTAACTGCAGCTGCTTACATAGTAGGCTATTATGAAACAACAGAGGGAAGGCTCATCCATGCTGTAACCGAAAGGGATCCTGGCGATAGGTAGCTCTGAAAATATGTTTATGACAAGACGGTTAAAACAATCTGCAAAAGGTGAATCTACTAATATGTTAGAGTTGCTAATTTTAGACAATTTGAAAGACAGGAAAACTTCATCACCTGACAAGTTACAATATAAGACCAGAGAAAAAAAAGAGAAGGTATTAATGTTACATTACCATTTTTACTTTGAAAATGTATGTATTAGTAAAGTATGTACGAGTCGGGCATGGTATTATAGCAGTTGCATTTAGTTCTATGCTAGTGGCTTAGTTCCCTTGGCCATCACTTAATATAATGTCTTAACAAGTCTTCCATTTTGTTTCCAGTTCATGCGCTTAGTGGATGTCGGCCTAGGCTTGTTGGCGGGCCGAACGTTTCTGGCTGACTTCCTCCTAGGTGTTGTTCCTTGAGAAACTTTAGCTCCTTTGTCGTTGGCCTTTGCGTCAACATGGGGTGCCACGTCGTTACTCTCTGTTGCCTTCGTCGTCAAATCTTGCGTAGTTTCTGCGTCGTCGTTTGTCGCCTCCTTCACTGCGTCCGTTGTTTCTTGTGGTTTGTTTTGATATCTTGTTTGCTTCTTTTACCGATGCGGCGTTTTGCTTGACCACATAGCAGGTAGCAGTTTTTGGTCGTACGTCATTCTTTTTCGTGGACATCTGCTTCGTAATGTTCGCATGTGATGTCGTTCTCGGTCTTTCACGTTGTGAACTTGTGTGCCCTTCGTCACTAGCTTTTGCTGCCTTGATTCCTACGTCATTTGATTTTGCTGCTTTTCGGCCATCACTTTCCCGCGGTGATTCGCCTTTACGGATGTCCTCCTTGCGATTAGAGGTGACCCTGACGGTGGACGATGACGTGGTTTCCTTGGAGTCTTTCTTCTTCTCCCGTCTTTTCCTTCTTTCTTCCCTCCTTTGTTGCTTCTCAACCAGGATAGCCAGGCGCACCTCTTCTTTCACTTTCACAACCTCCGTCTGCAACACATTGAACAAATAATGAATAAATAATAGGTAAGCCCAATGCTTGAGTGCATACCGTAACTTTGTTTCCTTCAAAATTCTACTTTTCCCATACATCACGTTCTTGAGACATAACTTCAGCAATCAACTATAGATATCGTACTATCGTATAGGTATCGCTGGACATCAATACTCTTATAAACGTTGTGCATGTAACGAATCAACATTGACATTTTATGTTTGGTGTAAGTGAAGTTACCGTTGTTAAGGGACTATAGACCTACGAAATTTCACAGAAATGGCAACACATCTAAATTTCTTTTCTTTTTTTAAAATTTAGTGTCAGATTGTCTCTTTGTTGTTCGGTCAAAGTCTATACTAGAGAAGAGATTTTACCACCGCCGTATTCTCAAGTGGTAGAGCGTTCGTCTGGCACACCGATGACCCAGGTTCGAATCCCGTGGTGGCGAAATAAAAAGTGGCCATTTTACATTGTCCCTTTTAGCAGTATAATTGCTCTGGTGGTTCAATGTTGACTTATGTCCCTACCCCTTGTTCCCTGGGATGGTTATCCGTCTGCCATGTCGCCTATGGTCGATGTAGACATTAAACCTCAATATTCATTCGAAGAGATTTTTTTTCAAAGTGATTATCTAGTTTGTAAGAAGTGTACCTGTGAAGAGAAACGTTTGCCGCACGTCATACGATGGCTTTACGATTAACTGTTATTGCATTATCTTCATGTTACAGTACTGAACTACCGTACCAAGATATCTTGGAACCGTAGAGTCGTGTCAGGTCCCGTGTCGGGTCTGTGTTTTTTCCTTGTCGTCGGTTTCAATTGCGTCAAGTCTCCAACAAAATTATTGGAGGGGGTCGCGTCCGCTGAACTTTCCACTGTAAATAAATAAAATAATTAATCAATCAGTCAAACTAAAAGATTACGTCCCTACAACCCAGTTACTAATTATTTGAGAAAATATTAAAATTCGTTTGTACATTTGTGTTCGTGAAACTCTATTCTCCCAGCTTTTAAAATTAACTACCGAAGGGAAAAGGGCATCACCATCATCCATCATCATCATCAATCATCAATCATCAATCACCAATCATCATCATCATCATCATCATCATCATCATCATCATCATCATCATCATCATCATCATCATCATCATCATCATCATCATCATCATCATCATCATCAACAACAACAACAACATAACGATCCTCACAAGACTGCCTCCAGTTTTACAACCTATCGTGTTATCCAGCGGCACGTTAAATAGCCCGATGACGGCATCAAATGAACGCATATTCCATACAGGTATATTCAAAATATAGCTTTCATTCTTCCTTTCCTCGAAAAATAACCATAAATAATGTGCTTTACTGCAGATCTTGCTTGGCGTTCCGAAGTCCTCTGCCCTTATTTTTAAGATCCTTTGCCCTTCCGGTAACCTCTACCGCAGATACAGTATCATAACCTGCTTAGGCCTAGCGCAGCTGACTGTTTGCATAATATTTTATGCCTACGTTACTTTTCATACTTTAGGCCGCAGCGGCATAAGTCTGGGTGCCTGTACAACGAATCCTATACCGCGCAGCTCACATGATCAACTTACAAGTACATAAGCCTGCAGAAGACCAACTCTTCTCTATAGAGCATCCGCTATTCCGACACCCAAATTATTCGTGTAATTTCCCTGTGTTGAGACAAAAGCCCAAAGAATCACAAGCGGTGAAGATGAACTTTAAAAAACAATAATGAAAAGTCGATTGGCAGTGTAAGAATGAATTTCTGGTCCAGTACGTCTACATTTATGCCGTATGAGTAAGGTCACCCGTGTAGCGTGTTCGGATCATGCTATTCTACTAGCATACTATAGGCCTATCTATCAAAGTCTGTGATGTCACCTTTTGGTGCAGGCTTGGGCTTGAAGAGGTGGGTGGGCATCCAGTCGGTGGCCAGTGTCCGGAACACTTTGGCCAGCAGGTTGGTCAAGCCATAGGCAGGAGGAATATTGTCAATGTCCGCCTTCACCACTGACGTTGTCGTGCACAAGATGGCCTGTAAACAGTAAGGAAGTTAGCTTTCAGAATCCCGAAGAAGAAGGGTTGATGATTGTGGCGACAAGGACACCAAAAAAAAAAAAAAGAAGAAGCAAACAACATGGTGAGGAGAAGAAGGACGACGATGACGAAAAAAAGACGAAGAATAAGAAGAAGACGATGATTGCGATGACGATGGACGGATGATGATTGATGATTAATGATGATGATGATGATGATGATGATGATGATGAATGGGGGAAAAACAACACTAGTCACCGTAAACATTGTGAGGAGGACGAAGATGACGAAGAAGGTGAGGAAGATGTAGTAGATGAGAACCAGAACGTCCTGTGGTTGGGTCTGGCCTATCCAGCCCCCTATGTCCCCCCACGACAGCATGACGATGTACAGAGATATGTAGGCGTCTATCACCGAGATGAAACTCTCGCTCTCTCTCCCTACCAGCAGGTGACCAGCGCTGACGAAGGCCGTTATCACAAAGAAGAAGACCACTGCAAATAATAGAAGATGCGATTCCAAGAAATTAAGTCTCTGTCTCTCAAATTCTGTGTCATATATATATATATATATATATATATATATATATATATGGATTTAGGTGCCGCTTGTTATAGTGCGTTGAGAGCGTATGTCATTAGATGTAGTCATTGTTTATGCCCTATGCATATGATATCTGCACAATATCAAACAGAATTTGTGGCAGTGATAACTCCCCTACACTGTTATAAAGTCACAACTTCAAACAGTTACACAACAGTATACTGGTCATTCTTGCCCTTTACAAGGTACAAGACATCTGGTGGTTTCAATACGAAAACACAACCCTTATAAAAGGACTCTACACCTATTCTATAATAGTGGCAGTCACAATTATCCAAACTTGCCGTCCGATCATAACCAGTACCAGCTTGACTCTAACCCCCACGCCGATTCTCCCAGCTCATAATTCAAGGCACAGACCTCCGTTCAAGAATTCTAGCAGCTACCGAGCTTACGTAAAACACCAGATTCTTTCACTTCCTTTATTATACACTACGCAATATATCGCACTACATTACATTACATGGGTATTGCTTTAGGTCCAGCGGACTCTTCCGAGCCAAATCAGGACATATATCGCACTGACTCATACCTTTTGCAAACACTCTCATAGATATAAAACTGTAAACTATATACAGTAGATCTACATCCTGACACTGCGTATATTTAGAGTACAGTGGACTCGTTTCGTCACAAACTGCATACAAGATCGCTTTTCGAAAATCACTTCAAAGATCATCATCAAAAATCACCATCAATCTCTTTTTCATTCTACAAGCAGGCGGTGCCTTACTTATATAGCCTCTCTGCAATCGAGAAAAAGTTCGAACATTCCAGCATGACGCAAAAACACCCAATCAAAGTAAAACTCGTCTCCGGAACTATGTACTGTCTTACGTCATTAGGTTTGGAGAATGCTTAGCTATTACCTGATCTATCTCGAAGCTTCGGTCGACAATAAACACGCAATTCCAGAAAATTCTCAACAATATCGACCGACAAAAATTATCAACGTTATACAAAGCTTCTTCTAGAAGCAACGCAAAATCAAATCAACGTTAAATACACTCTGTTATTGCATGCTTTGCAAAACAAAATGATCGGATCTATCGTGCGCGTCTCAATCGTAACATCATCACCCTTCTTCATCATCACTAGCATCATCTTACCGAAGTATCCAGCGAGGGCCTGTGCAGCTCGAGACAGGACGGTGGCTAGCATGGTGACTCTCTTGTTGTAGCCCAGGACACGTAACAGGCGGATGGTCACCACAAAAACCACGCCTGACAACAGGTAGTTGTACACGTAGTCATACGTCAGGGCCAGATAAAAGTCCACATACACCTGTACACGTAAGATACGATAAATACCTAATCACAAACGAAAAATACACCACTCTTATTAAAAGTACACCGCTACCTTGTTTAAAGCTAAATTCAAAACCAAGTTGCCATTTTCGACTGTAACTAAATCCAGTTATCAAACCAATTGACAGCACAGGCGAGTGAAACAGGCATATATATATGAAAAAAAAAGAATTCCCTTTACCATTGTATTGTTTACCTCTTTAAGGAGTGTTGTATTTGCTGTTAAACATTACATTACATTATTATTGCTTTAGGTCCAGCGGACTCTTCCGAGCCAAATCAGGACCGGACAACCCCCGATCCGCATAAAAGATCTGCTGAAACAACCCTAGTGGTAAAACCGAAAGCTCTCCACCAGCCAGTCACTTTACAATAAAGACATCCCACGCAGGGGACGGCTGAGGCTTCACCCCAACTTATCGAACTCCCGTTTACAAAAACAAAATAGAATACAAACATCATTATAAATTATCAACAAAACACATACATATAAAATGCCTACATTGCTAAATAATAACATCATAGGAAGCCCTAGTGACCACCTGGCAGAAAGCGTCCAATATTCCCAAGCTGATCCAACAGACCTCATACACAAACAAGGAGTCTTGTCCCGGAAGAGTTTTCAAGAAAAAAGGTAGGAGACTGGTCTAGTGAAGAAGACGATAGTATAGCAGATTGATAGAAAAGAGCAGGAATGAGAAAGAGCAAATAAGAAAGACATCGACAGTGGGAATTTAAAGCACTAAATTTCCAGAAAGTGGGGATACTATTTATACTGAAACCCCAGGCACCCCAACGGGGGTTGCTGTCACGTGGGGTTTATGGGCTCTGCACAATGGAATTATGGACCCTCACGTTTATTCGGTGGGAACTGCTAGTAAGTCACCCTATGAATTACTTTAATAAATTTATTTGTTCAGCTCGTTCTGTGTTAAGGTTGGGGTACAGAAATAGATAGAAAAATGGTAAAAGAATACTGTCACACTAGCTTTCACACGGCTATGAATCATATGTAGACCAGCCACTTGATAACAGTTAAACTCACACATTTATTTCTTCTACTCTATACAAAATTCTCTAAGTACTAATCTAACTTAAAATGTCTCAGTCACTGCTAATAGTTCGATCGCTGATAGTCTAGGCAGCTGTTATATTCTTCCTAGGGCACTTGCTATAATATCTCATGTAGATTTGGACTACTGTGGTCCGTTTTACAGTTTCTGAAGAGTTGGACTACTGTGGTCCTGCTATGATCAGTTTAAGTGCACCTTCGCCTTATGCACTTAACTCATGTGTGGGGTGTTCGAAGTCCTTCTGTGAGGTAGCTTCTGGTCCACCTGTGTCGTTGTGTAGTTGGGTTCCCTTGCCACGCTGTGGGGTCTGACAGGGTGTTTCTTCGGGTATCTCTTTCCGTCTTGTGCGGTAGAGTCTCCTCCAACTAGTCGTTTCTGTGGAGTGGGGTGCACAGGATAGCTCGGGATAGCTCGGGATAGCTCGCCTGCTCGTCTGTAATATAAGAGACGAAATTCTGCACAACCCTGAATAATCGGTTTGTGCAGAGCGTCTCACTGAAAGCCAAAGTAGCCCTCAGTGATAGCTCCACATCTCTATACATAAGCGACGAACATTCTGCTACTTCCGGGTTCCACTGGAATCTCACTCTAAATTCCTATACATATATAAATATCAAACGTGGCTAACTATACACATACAGAATTAATAATATTATAAACATTCCGTGGTACAGCCACTGGTCTGCAAACATACATATAAGTTAAACAACAGTGGTTCCGTACGGGATACAACATGGCGGCGCAACCGGTCGTGTTTCGCCTCGTGGTAGGCTCTTCCACGTGGTCACGCAAATTCGGATTAATAATTCACATTTATGCATAGCAAATTCCACAAACCTAATTTCAACAATAATATAAATATATCACGATGAAACAGAAGGGTGTTCATTTACCTGCTTGACAAGTTCAGGCCCGTTGTGACTTGATAGAATTCTATGCTTCTAAGTCCTGCTTCCTGGTCTAAGTGTGTAGAGATTTCTCTAGCTATCTTTCTAGCTGTTAACACTTCGGTGTATTACTCCCAACTGACCAAAACTGTGCGTGGTTTGGACCCAGTCAAACTGGCTCCAACCACTTTGCCTAAGCTCTCCCATTGGTTCCAACGGTCCGATTCAAAACTTAAGTGCTGACGTCACTGCGCTGTGTGTGTGGCTCAGGCTCGCAGTGTGCTGTAATTTAATTGCTGCTGTGTAATAGACTGACTCTCTACTATTACAAAGACTACACAATGCTAAATAGTCAACAAGCAGAGTTAAAACTAGCCAGTTGTGACAGGCTCCCTCAACTGAAAAAAGGCGATGACTACTGGATTCGACCTTTTTCTACTACAGAGCCTAGTTTAACGCTGCACTATCCTAGGGTCCTATTTACAAGCTAAGTAAGTTGCTCTACCTGAGCTGCAATGCTGTGCCAGGTAGCTATGGACTCTAGTGACAGGGTATTACTGGGCGGGGACGAATTCTGGTGCTGTGGCCCTTAGTTGTGTTGGGTGGGCGACAGCTGCTGTGTCCTCCACGAGATGGCGACTGAGGTAGTCGGCTCCGTGGTTTTCCTTGCCGGGGATGTACTCGATTTGGAATGAGTATGCCTGAAGGGTGAGTGCCCATCTCATCAGGCGAGAGTTCAAAGACTTGGAGGCTGCCAGGAACGATAGTGGTTGGTGGTCCACCTGAACTGTGAAGTGGGTCCCATACAGGTAGAGTTGGAATTTCTGTATGGCCCAGACTAGTCCAAGGCATTCTTTCTCCGACGTGGCGTAGTGGGTCTCGGCGGGTCTCAATTTTCTGCTGGCGTAGGCGACAGGGAATAGCGTCTCCGCATTCTTGGGGTCGCGCTGTAGCAGTACTGCTCCGAGGCCTAAGTCGCTTGCGTCGGTGCGAAGAACGAATGGCTGAGTCAAATCGGGTAGGTGGAGTACTGGCGCCGATGTCATTCTGTCCTTGAGTGTTTGGAATGCTGTCTCGCATTCCGCTGTCCAAACTACTTTGTCCGGGGCGATTTTCCGGGTTCCATTTGTCAGTGGTACGGCGGTGTTGTTGTAGTTGGGGATGAGCTTCTTCCGCGATGGCGATGGCCATCCATGTGTGCGTGCTGGGGGTCGCTGGTCGGTCCGTGTACTTCTTGAGGAGATTGATGTGGTGGTATCGGGCTCTCCCGTTCACCTCTACTTGGTAGACTGTCTTGGATTTCTTGGCAGTCACCCGGTACGGTCCTCTCCAAGCGATGTCCAGCTTGTTGGTTCCACTTGGAAGTAAGAGTAGCACTTGATCGCCAACTTGCAGTTCTCTGTCCTTCGCGTGGCGGTTGTAGTACTTCGCCTGACGGGCTCTTGCCTTCTTCAGTGCTTCACCAGCTTTCTTCCACGTTGCTTTGAGGGTTTCCTGCAGGTCTGCGACGTACTTGGTGGCACCTCTTGGTGTGTCGTCTATCTTGGCCTCCGTCCAACTTCTGCGTAGGGCTTCTAGCGGTCCTGCTAGAGGTCTGCCGAATAGCAATGTTGACGGGGTGTAGCCGGTGGCTGCATGGGGCGTTTCTCGGTATGCGAACAGTGCCGCATTCACGTAGGTGTCCCACGCTTCTGGATTGTCGTCGGCGACTTTCCTGAGGATGGTGAGAAGGGTTCCATTCAGTCTTTCTACTTGTCCGTTGCTGGCGGGGTGGTATGGTGGTGTGCGAATGTGATGAACTTGTATCAACTCGAACACGTCTTGCATCAGGCGGCCGGTGAACTGAGATCCGTTGTCCGTTCTAATGCTGTCCGGGAATCCGACTCTGGTAAAGATGGCGATGAGTGCATCTGCAATCTTCTTGGTGTCGATCGCTGGCAACGGGACTGCTTCGCACCACATCGTACATGCGTCGACGAGTGTGAGTAGAAATCTGTTCCTCTTCTTGGTCATGGGCAGTGGTCCTACTATGTCTACTGAGACTTGCTGGAATGGCACGCCGACTACTACCGATGGTCCTAAGGTAACTGGTACGGTGTGATGTCGCGGGGAATATCGTTGACATTGGTGGCAAGATTTCACGTAGCGCTTGACATCCTCCGTGATTCCTGGCCAATAGTAGTGTGCGCTGATTCTCTGCACTGTGGCTCCAATTCCCATGTGTCCGCTGAGTGGCATGCTGTGGCCTAGTTCTAGTACTTGGGCTCGAAGGGTGGCTGGTAGTACTAGTTGGGTGTGATCTCCATCTCCTTGTCGATGTAGAACTCCCTCTTCCATGTAGAAGTCTCCCTTGTGCGGGGGTGTGTGCGCCTTGGGTAGCTTCTGGAAGCACTTCGCTATCGAGGTGTCTTCTTTCTGTGCTGTTTTGATCTCTTCGAGTCCTGGGTTCGGAGCGAACTCGGGCTGGGGTGGTTGGGTTTTAGCTTGGGCCCTGGTTTGCACTGCAGCTATCTCTACAGTTTTAGGGGGCGTGCCTAAGAACACATACCTACAACCTAGCACTAGATCATACAGGGGTTTCTGTAAAACAGCTGCTTGGATTCGTCCTGTGACATACCTACTCTCTACTTCGATCCAAGCTATTGGGCAAGTAGTCGTCGGTTTCGTCAAGTCTGCTCCTTGTAGTTCGACTGTCTTGTCTGTCAAGTCCGCGCGCGATACAAGAGATTCGCTAACTATCGCGTCGTAAGATAGACCTGTGTCATACAGACAGTTCGCTTCTTTTCCGTTGACCTTGACCGTGTCTGTCACCGATGGGTGATCTCCGATCGTGTGTGGCTTGTTACCGCTGCTTTGAGTTAGAACTCTGTGCGCTGGCCGGCTTTCGCGCTCTTCCCTACGTTGTGCGGCCAACTTGAAACATTCTGCGGTGGAGTGATTGTTTCTGTTGCAGAACGAACAATACCGTCTCTGTCCGGTTGGGGCCTTTATTTGCCCAGGTCTGGGGTTATTCGGCTTATTCGCGGTGCGCTTCACTGTGCCTCTTCCGGTTAGGGCTTTTTTCTCTTTCTTCTTCTCCGGGGGAAGAGCTTCTCGTGGGTTATCTGCGACCTTGACCAGATCTCTAGTCTTTCCGCGCCCTGCTCTACTGAGAATGTTCTCAGCTCGGGGGTCATGGTTGTTAGCTAACAGTTGTATCATAGTCCCGTGCTGTTCCATACATCACTTATTGGTGACTGGACAACCGATCCGCGAACTGCGCATAGCATTTTGTTATCCGATGGTGCGGAACTTTTTGCGAGTAGTTTTTTAGTCGAATTTTAGGAGTGCATTCTCCTGTGATAGTCGAATAGTTAGTGAGTGCCTTATTTCATAAGTCCAGTCACTCTGTCAGTCTAACTTACTGTAGATGAGTAGATCTTTTTAATGTTTGACTAAGCTTAAAAGACCAATGTGGGTTAGTTATACTCTGTTTCTAGACGAATTAGTCCCAGTGAGAAGAATTCTTTCTCTCTGTAGAATTTCCCTTGACAACTTTACTGATCTGGTGGCTGGGAGGGGTTGAGGAACTTGCTCCTGATCCCAATCGTCTTAGCTCCTGTCTGTTCCTTTTCCTCTCATGCTGTCTTTCTTTTCTTTTCTTCCTCTCCTTTCTTCTTCTGCCCTTTCTTCTGCTTATTCTTTTCTTACTAAACTCTTGCTTTCTTGCTAATTCTGCTCTCTGCTTCTAATTTCTTCTGCTCTTGCATCCTCTGCTTTCTGTTCTCTTCTCTGCTTTCTATACGCTAACTGCTCCCCTGCTAAGTGTAATTCTGAAGCGCAATCTTCAAGGCCTCTGGGTCCGACATTTGTCAAAAGTGAAAAAAATCTAAGTGTAAAAATTATTGCTCTATTAAAACAAACAAAAAACCATACATTTAATATAATATAAATAAAAAAAAAATTATATAAACAGTTATAAGCAAAATGCAATCAAAAATAACAAAAAAAAAAAAAAATGGCATAAAAAGTTTATAAGAATTTAAAATAACATGCAAAACAGAGTATAAAATACCATAAAGAACTAGTTATTTAGTATGTACTATCAGTTATACCTACACTATTAATTATACTCAATGACAATCAACTTCGTAATCAATAATAGAATAAAACAAGAGTCAAATGGCATACAACAGTTACTTAAGCAAAACCTGCAAAAGAACAATGCAACATACAGGCACAAAAATATTTGAAGCAAAAAAGTTTTTAACTAAAGAATAGTGCACCCAACTGATCAGTGTTATACCCTTACACTATTCTAAGTTATTCTACTTCTACTGTTATCTAATTTTATTGTACTTAGGTCCGGTTATACCCAATTCCTATTATACACAGATCCTAGCTAGGCTCGCCAATTAAAGTGTCACGTGGGGTTTATGGGCTCTGCACAATGGAATTATGGACCCTCACGTTTATTCGGTGGGAACTGCTAGTAAGTCACCCTATGAATTACTTTAATAAATTTATTTGTTCAGCTCGTTCTGTGTTAAGGTTGGGGTACAGAAATAGATAGAAAAATGGTAAAAGAATACTGTCACACTAGCTTTCACACGGCTATGAATCATATGTAGACCAGCCACTTGATAACAGTTAAACTCACACATTTATTTCTTCTACTCTATACAAAATTCTCTAAGTACTAATCTAACTTAAAATGTCTCAGTCACTGCTAATAGTTCGATCGCTGATAGTCTAGGCAGCTGTTATATTCTTCCTAGGGCACTTGCTATAATATCTCATGTAGATTTGGACTACTGTGGTCCGTTTTACAGTTTCTGAAGAGTTGGACTACTGTGGTCCTGCTATGATCAGTTTAAGTGCACCTTCGCCTTATGCACTTAACTCATGTGTGGGGTGTTCGAAGTCCTTCTGTGAGGTAGCTTCTGGTCCACCTGTGTCGTTGTGTAGTTGGGTTCCCTTGCCACGCTGTGGGGTCTGACAGGGTGTTTCTTCGGGTATCTCTTTCCGTCTTGTGCGGTAGAGTCTCCTCCAACTAGTCGTTTCTGTGGAGTGGGGTGCACAGGATAGCTCGGGATAGCTCGGGATAGCTCGCCTGCTCGTCTGTAATATAAGAGACGAAATTCTGCACAACCCTGAATAATCGGTTTGTGCAGAGCGTCTCACTGAAAGCCAAAGTAGCCCTCAGTGATAGCTCCACATCTCTATACATAAGCGACGAACATTCTGCTACTTCCGGGTTCCACTGGAATCTCACTCTAAATTCCTATACATATATAAATATCAAACGTGGCTAACTATACACATACAGAATTAATAATATTATAAACATTCCGTGGTACAGCCACTGGTCTGCAAACATACATATAAGTTAAACAACAGTGGTTCCGTACGGGATACAACATGGCGGCGCAACCGGTCGTGTTTCGCCTCGTGGTAGGCTCTTCCACGTGGTCACGCAAATTCGGATTAATAATTCACATTTATGCATAGCAAATTCCACAAACCTAATTTCAACAATAATATAAATATATCACGATGAAACAGAAGGGTGTTCATTTACCTGCTTGACAAGTTCAGGCCCGTTGTGACTTGATAGAATTCTATGCTTCTAAGTCCTGCTTCCTGGTCTAAGTGTGTAGAGATTTCTCTAGCTATCTTTCTAGCTGTTAACACTTCGGTGTATTACTCCCAACTGACCAAAACTGTGCGTGGTTTGGACCCAGTCAAACTGGCTCCAACCACTTTGCCTAAGCTCTCCCATTGGTTCCAACGGTCCGATTCAAAACTTAAGTGCTGACGTCACTGCGCTGTGTGTGTGGCTCAGGCTCGCAGTGTGCTGTAATTTAATTGCTGCTGTGTAATAGACTGACTCTCTACTATTACAAAGACTACACAATGCTAAATAGTCAACAAGCAGAGTTAAAACTAGCCAGTTGTGACAGTTGCTGTTAAACAATAACTCATGTCAAGCACCCTCCTTCGAAGATTCATAAAGCTCCGCTGCTACTACTGCTGTTCCTGAAATGATGCTACTTACTCCATGTTTAAAAAAAAACACGTTTGCCTCCTCTATTAAATGCACAATTAAATTAGATTGGTGAATGTTTTTTTTTTAAAAAGTACCTTAAGGACACATCAAAGAAGGTGTGCGATTCAACGTCATCATCTTTATCATTATCGTTAATATAGCAGGGCCAATGAGGTGGTGCTCACCTTGGGGTCGTATCTCCATTTCGCCATGACCTCTATCACTTTCAGGGTCTTGCTAACGTAGAAACCGATCGCCACAAGAGCTACGCACAGTACCAGAAAATCCAGCAACTGCAACAGTACAAAATAAGTGGTTAATACCATGAGATAATTTGAATTTGGCCTATTTTCAAATACTGCTTAATTTCAAGTCCATGCATTATTTTCCATTTGTTCTTTGACTTTGTTCTATCATTATCAGCACACACACACCCACACATACAGGAGTTGACCCCGTTAAGCGGTCTTTAACAATTTTCCATCATTACGCTGCCGGTATATATCTGGCTACTGAACAGCTCTATGAACTCCAAATTATTTCAAATTATGGAATTTGCTTCGTTTTTGCATTCTAAGAGCTGTGGTATATAAATTATTTCTCTAAAGCAACAAACATGGAAGTGTGATTTCTTACCATCATTGTGCAGCCATTGTGTGTGACCTCTTTGGCACTAACATTATGTGGTCATTGTGTGTAAGCTCATCTGTATCAACATTATGTGGTCATTGTGTGTAAGCTCATTCGCATCAACATTATGTGGTCATTGTGGGTAAACTCATGTGTACCATCATTATGTGATCATTTTGTGTATGCTCATTTGTACTAACTTTATGCGGTCATTGTGTACCATCATTAAGTAGTCATGGTGTGTAAACTCTTATGTACCATCATTATGTAGTCATTGTTGGTAAGCTCATCTGTACCATTATTGTGTAGTTAATTTGTGTAAACTCTTATGCATTATTACCAGGTGGTCTGCAGGTGTACCATCATACTTATAAAGATGTTACATTCTAAAATCACATAATTTGTAAACTGATTTCAAATACATTGACTTGAAATCTTCAAAAAGACTTTATTGTAAATCTTTAGTGGATTTTAGTTAACTAGCAGTAGAACATGTTAAAGACATTTGTATTATGATGCTGAGAATATGAATAAACTTTACTTGACTCACTATGAAAACTGCTTTGAAGTTTGATGCAGAATGTGCTTTAAAAAAACTTATGTAATCGTAACTGAGTTGAGCAACAGAATGAGAAAAAGATAGAGAAAAAGAAAACACAAATCTGTCAAATGGCTTCAGTATAAATGTATTCAAACTGAAATATATATTTTAATGTTCAAACAACTGGTAGCGTGCAGGACTATGGACAATACATAAACATGTGTGGTTTGCAGACAGTGGCAATGGGTGAGCTGGCATCTCAAAGATAGAAAATCACACTGGTTTTGTTTGGTTTCATATTTATCAATATTATAACAAATCAATTAGTTAGTTAGTCATTGTTTATAGGGTCTAGCGGACTGATAAAAGCCGAATCAGGACCACAACTCAGTTGAAAGAGGGCTCACTCCCAATCCATATAAAAGATCTGCTGAAACAACCCTAACGGTAACACTGAAGGCACTCCACCAGCCGGTCACTTTTACAATAAAGGCATCCCATGCAGGGGACGCTGAGGCTATACTCTTAATTTGTCGAACCCCCGTTTAAAAAATTGGAATAAAAACATGATAAAATATTAAAACAAAACACATACATATTAAATGCCTACATTGCTAAATAATATCATAGAAAGCCCTAGGGTCCATTTGGCAGAGAGCGGTCCAATATCCCCAAGCTGACCCAATACACAAAAGAGGAGTTTTGGGAGAGTTTTCAAGAAAAAAGGTAGATGACTGGTCTAGCGAAGAAGATAGTAGAGCTATAGAACAGAGTATGAATACGAAAGAACAAAGAAGAAAGACTGCTACAGTGGGAATTTAAACTACAGCACTACATTTTCAGAAAGTGAGGATGCTATTCATACAGAAACCCCCGGCAACTCCACGGTGGTGTTACTTCCAACACACACAAAAAATAAAAAATAATCAGTCAACTAACAATAAAATCATCCAAATGTAACCAAAAAATGTGTTTTTTAATTTAAAAAAGCACATATTTAACAACAAAAAACAAAAACAAAAAAGTGGGGAAAAAAACCTACAACAACACTAATTAAAAAACATAAAAGTCAATAAATTGCACATTTTGCAGACATCTTTACATACGCACGGAACGCACATTCATCACTCAGACATGCAAAGTCACTATTACTAGAAGATGGAAAGGGAATCTAATTTTACTTTTGAAATGTTTAGATTGACTGCATCCAATATTTTTATTGAAGGGAGCGAGAAAACCAGAGTACCCAGAGAAAACCAACAGTGACCTGAAAAGCCTCGTACCTACAAGTCGCACAAGTTCATCCCTTGATATTTGATATTCGAGCTTCGATATTTTTATTTACACTGCCCAAGCACGAACATCGACATAAGAGATTCGGCTATTAATTTGCATAACTTCGTGTAACATAAAATTAATATGGGTGCTTGGGCTGTGTCAATAACGAATGGTGGTTTAATTGAATGAATGATAATGGTAGTGTTTCGGCTTGCGGATCGGAAGGTCCCGGGTTCGAGCCCTGGCCGGGCCATTGTGTTGTGTCCCTGGGAAAGACACTTTACTCCTGTTTTCCTACTCCTTCGGATGAGAGTATAAACCGAGGTCTAGTTTGTGTCGCATACATTCCATCATAACGGACTTTAAAGATCTTGACGCTCATGTCCTAGACGGGTGAGTGCCGGTGACACCCATTGAAGAGCGAATCAACTACAAACTGTGCTGCCTCTGTTATAAATGCCTTTCAAACTCTGCCCCTGCCTATCTCAGCCAATGTCTTCACCTCTACACCCCGTCTCGCTCCCTCCGATCTGCTGCCGACACACGGTTGTGCAAAATTCCTCGACCCAAACTTACCACCGCTGGCGAAAGAGCCTTCACGTACACCGGCCCTTCAGCATGGAACAATCTTCCCCTCGAACTCCGATCGCTCTCATCCCACCCCGCCTTTAAGACCCAGCTTAAGACACACATTTTTCGCAAATGTTACTCCCCACTGAACTAGTCATTTCCATGAGTGCTCTGTAGACTATTAACCTGTTTCCCAGTTGATGTACTGTCCTTTGTTCTGTGTGTGCTCTTTTAGAGCTGTGTGTGCTCCTTTAGCTCTTTTTCTTCGCGCCATGAACTTTGTTGGAAATGTGCGCAATATAAATCCCATTATTATTATTATTATTATTATTATTATTATTATTATTATTATTATTATTATTATTATTATTATTATTATTAAAACACCCAGCATGCACCTAGGTCCTTATTTCCCATCCCTGGCTGCCCAGGATTGTGCTCAGTTGTCCGGGCGTCAGACCATGCGCCCAAAGGCTGCGGGTGGGCGTCTCGGGCGGCTTGAGTTAGATCCTGTATCGGCCAGCGCCTTGAGCAGCTCTTGAGCTGGAAAAGCGCTATATAAGAACGATTAAATAATAATAAATAATAAATAAGTACATCAATGTCTTATCAATTTCCTGAAAACCTGTAGCAGATACTTAGTAAACAGGGCAACATACAAACCATTGTTTCAAAGTGCTGTAGTCACACAGAGCTGTGCATGGTATCTACTATGATTGCTAAAGGATGCTCTAAAATAAAATAGAAAGATCATTCAAACACTGAACCATTTCACTATAAGTATTTAGGGCACTGTTCGGGATGCATATTTGCAGACAATAGGACAGAGCTGCTCAAAGTGCTGGCCGATACAGGATCTAGCCAAAGCGGCCCAAGACGCCAACCTGCAACCTCTGGGCGCATAGTCTGATGCTCAACCTGCAACCTCTGGACATATAGTCTGACTCTCAAACGACTGAGCACAATCCTGGACGATGAGGTATTGGACCTAGTTCAGTGCAAAGTGTATTTGGGTAGCTGGCACTTGCCCAGCTAGAACATGAGCGTCAAGATCTTTAAAGTCCGTGCAATGGAATGCATGCATGCAGACTTGATCTCAGTTTATACTCTCATCTGAAATACTAAAAGAAATGTTAACCTTTCCAATTGCCCACTGCATGCTTACCTAAACTAAACACTTCAAAATACATGTATAATCGATTTTTTTCACGCGCACCCATTTGTCTTAATTATGTTCATGGCATTGTACATGTGCCCTTGACCCATCCAGCTCACACGAAATCTCTATTACCAATCATATTTGGCACTCACCCTAAGACAAACATACATTTAATTTTGATCTTTAACGATTCTTACATCTCATGAAAACTGACAGTGGACGCATCAAAATATTGATTACACCTCATCAATAAAGATCATGCATAGTCCATTTCGCCATTTCCATTTGTTTGGTCACTGCTCCCTCTAAACATGACTCAGCACACTATTCAATTTCAACAAGTTAGATTGTCAGAATTTTTTAGCAACAATTTATTCACGGACTAGAGAAAGCAGTACCAGCACAATTTGTGTCCCCAACGATTCATGCTTTGAGTCACATACTGTCCTGTACAACGAGACGGAAATACTGTAGAATTACAGAAGGAAAGAACACTGAACGTTTACATTACATTACATAATTGTTGCTTTAGGTCCAGCGGACTCTTCTGAGCCAAATCAGGACCGGACAACCCCCAATCCGCATAAAAAAGGATCTGCTGAAATAACCCTAGTGGGAAAACTGAATGCCCCCCCCCCCCACCAGCCAGTCACTTTACAATAAAGACATCCCACGCAGGGGACGGCTGAGGCTTCACCCCAACTTATCGAACCCCCGTTTACAAAAACAAAATAGAATACAAACATAAATTATCAACAAAAAACATACATATAAAATGCCTACATTGCTAAATAATAACATCATAGGAAGCCCTAGTGACCACCTGGCAGAAAGCGTCCAATATTCCCAAGCTGATCCAACAGACCTCATACACAATTGATTGATTGATTGATTGTTGCTTTAGGTCCAGCGGACTCCTCCGAGCCAAATCAGGACCGGACAACCCCCGATCCGCATAAAAGATCTGCTGAAACAACCCTAATGGGAAAATTGAATGCCCTCCACCGGCCAGTCACTTTACAATAAAGACATCCCACGCAGGGGACGGCTGAGGCTACTCGAACCCCCGGTTACAAAAACAAAATAGAATACAAACATCATTATAAATTATCAACAAAACATATACATATAAAATGCCTATATTGCTAAATACTAACATCATAGGAAGCCCTAGTGACCACCCGGCAGAAAGCGTCCAACACTCCCAAGCTGATCCAACAGACCTCATACACAAACAAGGAGTCTTGTCCAGGAAGAGTTTTCAAGAAAAAAGGTAGGTCATTGATCTAGCGAAGAAGAAGATAGTATAGCAGAGTGATAGGACAGAGCAGGAAAGGGAAAGAGTAAATGAGGAAGACAGCGACAGTGGGAATTTTCACTTCCAGACACAGGGTCATAGCATCTTGGACATGAGAGTGACAGTGATCGAGCAGCTGAGGTCTGCAGATGTAGCCAAAAGGAGACAGAGGGAGAGGTTCTGGAGACACAAACTCAAGACCAACTATCCAGACGGACTGAATGTTTGGGATTGATCGATGTTTGGGGCTTTTTGGAGCCAGGGGGTAGGGTTTGTATCAGGAGGTTCTGGAGACACTGCGGCGGAACTATTTAGAACTATACTTGAGATGTTTGGCTATTTGAGGGTGAATATTTTTATTCTTATTTATTTATTTATTTATTTATTTATTTTATTTATAGAATTTTTTTTTATTTTTTTTTAGCGCGGGTGGAGGGAGAGAGGGGGAGATGACTCTTTATGGCTGAACCGATGATGCGATTGTAAGGGAGTTGGTATGTGTGGTTATATTACTTTCCCCTCCTTCCCCCTCCCTACTGAACACTATGTTTTGGTGATGTTGGTGAATACGGTTCAGAGATAGCTTTTAAATATAATTATTCTTTATAATTAATAGAAATTTCTAAATGGTACACTATTCTTTTTAATGAACTCGATTCACTTTCTTTACTATATATATGCTTAGACTGTTTTGTTTTGTACAGTCCTTGGTTCTTACTGATGAAGGTTTTAGTGTAATAAACCGAAAATTTTAACGCCTACTACCCAGGTGTTGTTGGTTTTATTATCATACAGTGGGAATTTAAAGCACTAAATTTCCAGAAAGTGGGGATACTATTTATACTGAAACCCCCGGCACCCCAAACAATGAGTCTTGTTCCGGAAGAGTTTTCAAGAAAAAAGGTAGGAGACTGATCTAGCTAAGAAGACGATAGTATAGCAGATTGATAGAACAGAGCATTACATTACATTACATTACATGATTATTGTTTTAGGTCCAGCGGACTCTTCCGAGCCAAATCAGGACCGGACAACCCATACGAATACCATGTAACGTGGACAAAAATGTTGGTCATTAGACAGAGACACTTGAATCCCAGCAAAGGTACAGAAAAACTATCATTATGATTATCAATAATGTTGTGCAACTGATTTTTCTGTACCTTTGCTGGGATCCAAGTGTCTCTGTCTAATGACCAACATTTTTGTCCACGTTACATGGTATTGGTATTGCTTACTATCCAAAAATCCTATTTGAATCAATTATAAAAAATATTCACATTATAATATTTATAAAAAAAACAACAAGAAAAAAAAACTGCATGCGCACAAGCACACACATCACTTACGTGCAAGCACACCAATCACCCAGTTACATGCATATGAGAGCTAGTAGGCCTATGGCTCCACCAATCACCCAGTTACATGCATCAGAGCTTGTGGGCCTATGTCTCCACCAATCACCCAGTTACATGCATCAGAGCTAGTGGGCCTATGTCTCCAGCAATCACCCAGTTATATGCATAGCAGAGCTAGTGGGCTTATGTCTCCACAACCTCCCCGGCTGGTCATGATAAAAGTAAATAAAAACGAATACTTTTCCATGTACAAACTGTTTTTTCCTTGCCACTAGTTATATTCTAACATTCTTTATACTTCTCAATAGCTAAGGTAAAAATAATGAGTCTGAATCAGGACTGTAGAAATATCTACAGTTGGCAGGTAGAGGTGGTGGAGACGCAGGCCTACTAACTCTGCTACACAGTGTGATTGAACACCACATAAATGAGGAATGTACGTCCATGGTATTCTCTCTCATCTCTCTTCACTCCAAAGCCAATAAAGTTTCTGAATTTTCCTTTCTTGCCAAGGTCGACAAACAAGTCGAAGGAAAGTGAAAGTGTTTGCTCGAACATTTCAACTTGCAAACACAATTTAGGCTGCTTGACCGTTTCTACCGGCACAGTTCTGCAGTTCAAAATATAGTTCTCAGTTTCACAAACCTAAAAAATAGTAGGGATCTTTCACACATACCACTTGATGCTACATGGGTCATTTTTGGTGCCATTCATATACGGGGCAATTGCCTTGGTCACAGAATTTTCAGTAATTGGTTTCAAACGACGTTCTACATTACATTACAAATTGTTTTACAAAACCACGCTGTCATCAAAGGTTGTCTACACAGTGCATACACGCAGCCATTTAGTGCATGAAGTCTTTACCAGTGAAAAGGTTTAGTGTACTTAAAACATGAGGAATCACAACATCACACTATTTTTGGAGAGCTGCAATGGTGCAGTAGTGGACCATCAGTCTCAAAAGTCCAGAGTTTGGCATCTAGAAGTTTCTGAAGCAGTGCAGGTGTGACTGAAAAGAATCGAGTCCCTCATACACAGAGTTTGTACACAGTGTTTTTATCTAGCTGCGTTAGCTGTTGCTGTGGCCCGATTTCTTACAAAATCTTTGATGTTTTTCCAAGTTATGTGCCTGAGAACAGGTTCTTTTTGGAGGCAGTCTTCTATAACAGCTTTACCAGGTAAGGTGTGGAGGTGAATGTAGCGACCCAACTGTCGATAACAAGCTGCTACTTCCTCTTTACTCCATGGACGCCTGGCTGGATGCTCTGCAGAAAAACCAAAATGTTACTTGTTTACTATATAAAGCCCAACTGTGGTAATATTTTACAACCAACCGTAATTAGTAAATTGTGTGGGGTGGGAGGAAGAAAATAGGGAGGATGTGTGGGGGTGAAAGAGGGTGTCCACTAGGGATAAATCCATAGCTGCAAGAGTTTTTAAGATATAATGTGGAGATATTTCGAAGCACAATCAACAGGTTTTCTACTTTCTAGGTGCAGCCAATGAAACTGTCGGATAATTAATTATATTTACTAGTTTAGATGTGAATATCAATATAATATCAGGGGCGTCGCACGGTCCAAAATATTGGGGGGGGGGGGGGGGGCAACCCTGTCGACGGGGAGGTGGGGGAGGGGGGCTGACAAGCGGGACGCACCCTGTAATATATCCTCGTACCTTCATCCAACTGAAAGACTGAGAGTAAAAACATTTAATTATTTATGTTCTTCTTTACTGAAAATACAAGATTCATTTCCAGAAACTACAAATACATGATTAGCGATATGTGATAATGATTAAAACCAGGAAACATGAACATTAATTAACTGCCGCAAGATCATCTAGGTTGAAATTGTGTCTTCTCTATAAATCACAACTCGTTTTGCATATTGCATACATATAATGACCAACACTTCCACTACCAGTTTCAGAAAATCAGTCAATTGATCAATTTGTTTTACTAGGGCGTATATTACTCGCAGTTTCTCTAAAGCAAAATACTGTCTGTCTGAGTGCCTTTTGTCTTGGTGATCACAGATGATCTTACTAGTAGTCCATGAACAAAATCTCAGCTAGTTCAGTCCACAAACATCGGAGATCTATTCGCGGACACATAAACAAACAAAACAAACAAACAAACAAACAAACCAAGTGAAACCTATAATGGGGGGGGTGGGGGTGGGGGGGGGGTGTAATAATCAAAGCAGTCAAGCCCACGTTATCTGTCCCCAGAAAAGCGAACGGGTCCTTTTTTTTCCCCTTTTGCGATCAAAGCACGTGCACGTGTAGGCCTATCAACAAACTAAATCTAAATTAAAAAATATCGCGCACCTCAACTATTTATTGACACTTGCACATTCACCCTTGCCTTACTCATTTTACAGACTAAAGTAAATAATTGATATCAACAAACCTGGAAAACAGACGATTCCATTGTTTTAATAATTTTGCTCTTTGCGTGATGAAATGACACTTCTTTCAAACAGCGAAAGCCAGCTCTGCTGCCCGGTGATTGCGTTAGCACCACGAAATATTTTGTTGTGAAACACAGGCACATGCTAATAGATTATTGTAATATTATTTCGTACGTTAGCCCTTTACACTACGGTTTAAAAATATGGTGATTTTTTTTAATTATTGATTCTTCCTGCCTTCCTCTATCGTTTGAAATCTTCTTCTTCTTCTTCTTTTCTTCTTTCTCTCTCTCTTTCTTTTTTTTTTTTGCCAAATTATTGGGGGGGCAGGTGCCCCCCCTGCCCCCCCGTGTGCGACGCCCCTATCCAAGTATTTAGCAGTCAGGTGAAACTTTTTATTTATTGCAACAATGTGACAATGTTACGGATATAAAATTAAATGCTTTACTGTCATAAGCAAGCAGAATTCTAAAAAAAAACTAAGTGGTCGGTGGTATATTCCCGTCCTGTACTGTGCAATCAATAAATGCTTGATACGGTCTAACAACCCCTGTTTTTAACTGACAGTACGAGTTCATTACAGCCACCTTAATAAACTGCACGGTCTCTTTGTTAATAAAGAGAGAGACAGAGACAGAGAGAGAGAGAGAGAGAGAGAGAGAGGGGGGGGGGGGGGGAGGGGAAAGGCAAAAAAACAACGAAAATCAACTTTATTAAATGTCCGATACATTATGGCGAAGTTACTAGATAATTTTGGAGAAAATAAAAATAAATATAACATAGTGTCAACCACAAACACTATCCTTTGTACCCAGGCTTCCGTAATTTGTTAATTTCTAACCTTCAAGCTGAATTATATTTTTCAATTTCGTATTTTATTTTTAGATATTTGTTAAATGCAGAATTTTCCATCGTTAAGTCAGCTAAAGATCACATCCGGTACATTCACCAACATTTAGATCTCGGCATGTGTATGCTGTTTTTGTACAGTAGTTAACTGTCACTATGTGGCAGTGTTAGCTTAATGCAGTTGCCAACACTATGCGGAGATTGTGGTCAGTGACCTTAATCAGTTTCAAGTTCATGCAAGTATGGACACCTATGTACAAAGTAACACTATCATAATAATATAAACAAATGTAAAAGTCAAAAATATTAACTAATAAAGAACTTTCTGGATTCAAATTTTAAATATACTTACTTTCTGATTGCTTTCCAGGCGAATTGTAAACCTCAGAATTTCCAGAACATTCTAAAAAAGAAAAAAAAAATCCATAAGTACTCAATGACTGTCAAATTAATGACTGACAAATGTGGCAGTGTTAGCTTAACACAGTTTCTTACAAACACTATATGGACATTGTGGTCAGTAACCATAAACTACTAAAGTACTATTGTTTATTTATTTATTTACATATTTACATCTGACAATGTTGTTCATACAAAATGGCATGCATCTCCCTTTAGTCGTTGGTTGGTGAATGGACCCTGAATTTCACCAACACTATGTGAATGGTTGTGTATTCTGTTTTTGTTCAGTTGTTTACTTTCACTGTACCACTACTAGTAGTATAGGAGCAAAATGAGCATGTGATTTTCCTACACATTTCATTATCATACTCATAGCAATAAAATATATTTTTAAACTGTGGAAGTATATCTAACTGGTGTTTAAAGTTATTCATGCTTGGTGCATTATTAAGTGAAATAGCTAGATTAGTCCAGTTAGTAACAACTCTGCTAGAAAACAAAAACTTCCTATTTTAGTATTGGAATGCTGAATAAATACTTTTCCTTCCAACATTCATGTAAAGAAAAAACAAACATCAGAACTGATAATTAATTTGAATTAACCAACGTGATTCTGAATCAACAATGGAAGGAAACAAAGTAGAATTAGATCTAGAACAGTGCTGTCAGTAGAAGAGGGATGGAGACGCAGCATGCCATGAAAGTGGCACTAGCTTCAATGGACTCTCCACAGAAAAAGGGAAGAAAAATGTTGAATTTTCACTGACAGCATCCATGGTTTTCTCATAATAATGGCACAAATACATAAGCACTCAAAGTAAATAATTAACAAACGAAAAATCAACTAAAGCACAGCAACTTACCAGTGGCTCTTTTCAATTCAAGATGGCGACGAGTTGTGCACATTTGTTTTCAAAAACTAGCCACCCTCTCTCTCCTTGGTGTGTGAATTGACGTATACTTTTTACAGCACAAATGCTGCCGGAATACACACACGTGTGTAAAAGGTCGTGTGTGACGTACAATGAATTTTCCACGTTATGCTGCCTAAACCAATCACAGCTCGGATTATAATTTATGCATATTTTAGAGGTTAGGGAGTTCAAAAATCGCAATATTGCATTATGCGGTCGGCAGCATAATGAGCGCGGCAGTATAACGTGAGTGTGTAACCATACGATTGGCAGCCTAACGGGGTCAACACCTACGCACACACACACACACACACACACACACACACACACACACACAACCGTGTAGAAACGCCGTTGTGATGACTTTCATGAAACTCTACATACGTTACTTTGACATTTTTTACAAATTTGTCCATTCTTTGAAGCTAACCCTAACCTTAACCCAAATCCAAACCCAAACCCTTAACCTAACCCTAAACCTAACACAGCGCTAACCCTAAGGGAACACTGTTTTGACGTCACAATAACGGGGTCCGTCAAAAGAAAGTACGTAGAGGTTCAAGTGTATGTCAGAATAAAGGCGTTTCTACCTAGCCACACACACACACCCACACCCACAAAGCCTGATAACACCAATGTTAATAGACCATGCTCGGAAATATAAGGGGAAACAACTTTGACCGGCTTGCCCGCATTTTGAGTCCACAGTTGTCCCACGTTGAGCGGACATTCTTTTCAAACGAACACAGTTTCTCGCCTATAATTTCTGCTCTGTTTTCCATCGAAACTTCCGGATCAACCCAAACGTTGATTTCAGTTTCAATCCTGGCTAGCTCCGCTAGTTCGTCCTTGCACTGCCCTGCAACCGGTCACCACCCTCCTTTCCACAAGAAAAGCTTGCAGCTCGGGTAGCTTTCATAGTGTTTTAAGACGAGATGTCCGGGCGGATAACTCTAGGTAATTAGAAACAAAAAGACACGTTACCTCCCATTTCCGAATAAAGCCTGCTGTTTGTAGACTTGATGAAAAACTCATTCTGAAGCCCACTACGATAAAGCCTATTGTTTGTGGACTTGATAAAAAAAAAACTCATTCTTAAGCCCACTACGATAAATCAGACTGAAATGAAGCTTTTTAAATAAGTAGCTTTCTTAAGCATAGTGCCTTTATTACCCATATGTCTTCATGAAATAAAATGTCTTACGGAAACGTAGTATTGATCAAAGAAAGGCATATATTCACGATTTTTTCTATAGGTGAATTCGCGACTGCTAACCGAGATATATACGATTTCCTTTTATGTAATCTACGCGATCCGATCAAGCACTTGAGCGTCAGCGTTGTCTATAAGTAGAAGCTTTGGCCCAATAAAACGACGAGGGGCCGGGTAGCTCAGTTGGTAGAGCGTTTTACTAGTAACCGAAAGGTACCTGGTTCGAATCCCGGATTGGCCAATGTGTGACCATATTATTTTCCCCTTACCATCAACTGGTTCGCTGGTGTCAGAATAATGTGACCAGTAGTCGCCTATACGCTTCGGTGTCGTGTGACTATAATCTACAGTTACACAATTTTATAAAACGACTGGCCTGCCAAAAGTCTCCAAAGTAGGACATCTTTTCTCTCGCCAGCTTCAGCACGGTCTTGACGAGAAAGACGACGATGAAGATGGCGGCGGCGACCTCGCAGATGAAGAGGAAAGTGCCCGTGGCTCCCTGACGAGCGTAGAGCACCACTGACTTGATGTCCTTCCATACTGCTATGCCGCCTGTAATCATCAGGGTTAAATCAAATGGGTTATTCAGAGACATCCTACACGGTCCAGGGCAAAAGACGCATTCACAAACATGAACAACGCTGGACAAACACCAATGAGGACTAAACAGGAAAGACCTATTATACCATACAATACATACCATACCATACCATACCATACCATACCATACCATACCATACCATACCATGCCATACCATACCATACCATACCATACCATACACCAGACCATATACCATACCATACACCATACCATACACCATACCATACACCATACCATACACCATACCATACCATACACCACACCACACCATACCGTACACCATACCATACATCATACCATACACCATATCATGCCATACACCATACCATACCATACACCATACCATACCATATCACACCATACCATACCATACCGTACCATACCATAAAATACCATACCATACCATACACCATACCATACACCATACCATACCATACCATACACCATACCATACACCATACCATACCATACCATACACGATACCATACCATACACGATACCATACCATACACCATACCATACACCATACCATACACCATACCATACCATACCATACACCATACCATACCATACCATACACGATACCATACCATACACCATACCATACACCATACCATACCATACCATACACCATACCATACACCATACCATACCATACCATACACGATACCATACCATACACCATACCATACACCATACCATACCATACCATACACCATACCATACCATACCATACACGATACCATACCATACACCATACCATACACCATACCATACCATACCATACACCATACCATACACCATACCATACCATACACGATACCATACCATACACCATACCATACACCATACCATACCATACCATACACCATACCATACCATACCATACACGATACCATACCATACACCATACCATACACCATACCATACCATACCATACACCATACCATACCATACCATACCCCATACCATACACCATACCATACCATACACCATATCATACCATACACCATACCATACCATACACCATACCATACCATACACCATACCATACACCATACCATACCATACCATACCCCATACCATACCATACACCATATCATACCATACACCATACCATACCATACACCATACCATACCATACCATACCATACACCATACCATACCATACCATACACCATACCATACCATACACCATACCATACCATACACCATACCATACCATACCATACACCTTACTATACACCATACCATACACCATACCATACATCATACCATACACCATACTATACCATACACCATACCATACCATACACCATACCATACCATATCATGCCATATCATACCATACCATGCCATACCGTACCATACCATACCATACCATACCATATCATACCATACATTACGACTTTATTTTCCACGAGTAATTATAACGCATTTGCAACCTTTTTGAGGAGCCCACGTATTATTTACTCAATAATAATAATTGTACTTTGCTTCCACAATTAATGGCTGTGTTACACTCCGTTTGATGATGGTGTTTTTCTTTATCAGTATCTGATTCAGCCCCGATGCTGAAGTCCTGATAAGGTGTAACTCAGATTCGTTTATTCACACAGCCTGCTCAATCAGCATACAAGTCACAAAGTCGACGTATGAAGTTTTCCACTTTTATTCAGCACACATCAACAACTGCATACAATTCTCAACTCAACTCAACAACTTTCACAGCAACTTTCCAAATCACTATCAACAAATTTACTGTCCCAACAGCAACTCGGCACACGATTAAATAACCTCTCTCTCTTCCGGAAGAATTTCGAATACTGTAGAAATGACGCACTGCCACCAATCGAATAAAAGATCGGACGTCTTCTTGATACCTAGGTGACCTCCAATAATTGAGTCATGCGCTACTTCCATCACCTGGCGCCTTAAGGGTAATGGTACCAGTACTTGACGTAGTGGTTTACCTCCGTTGACCCTCGGGTGCTGGAAGATTCTGTACAGGATCTTGGCCTTCACCTCAAAATAGACCGTACCACTGCCTTTGGTCACGTGGTCTTGGCGGTTCCTGTACTTGTTTAAAGTGCTATCAGCTTCCTGGAGCTGGATCAGCTTATCTCTGTCCACGATGGCAGCTTTAGAGTTGTCGGCGACCTTCAGTGGCGTAGACGTCTTGTCTCTCTTGGCCTGGGCCCTGGTAGTAACAGCACCGACGATCTCTGGTCGGCAGGGCTGAGCCGGAGTAACCACATTGTCCCGTAGCAGCTCTGAAAGGTCTCCATCGGGAAATGGCAGTGGATCCTCCTCCACAACTTCGACGCGTTGGGTTGAGGCGGGACTCCACTCTGGATCGGGGTCGTCGGGTCGTCTCGCGCCGTCGATATTCCCGATCATCAAATCATACAGCGGCTTTTTCAGGCAAACCGCTTCGACCTCGCCTATGTAGAAAAGGGTGTTGACATTAATTTTTGCAACTGGCGCTTTCACACATTTGCTGTCGGCCATGAGTGTCCATTTAGAATCGCCAGTGAATTGTTCTTTAGCGATTAGGTCTTCTCTGACGATGACCCCACTGCAGCCAGAGTCTCTTAAAACAGTCACTTCATGATTTCCGACGCGTCCCTTGGAAACAGGCATGTTCTGTACGGTCACAGCTGCGCTGGCGACGACGGGGATGGATTTCCCGTTGGCAAGGAGGAGTTGGCCATCAGTCATGCACTCTTGCACGTCCGCAGGGGTAGCTGTGCGCTCGGTCTCACTCGGAAGAATGACGCTCCCGCCGCACACTTGATGGTCAGATCTACTGGTTTGCCGTTGATTGCAGAACCGCCTCTGCCGGTTGCCCGCCGCTGAATTGTCCGTACTGCTCCGCTGTCCGCTACTTTTGTTTTGAGGACAGTTAGCCGCTCTGTGGTCTGTAGCGTTGCAGGTGAAACAGCCCCTTGAATGCCCTTCCCTGGGAGGAGGCGTGGAGTCTGTCTGTCTCTGGCTCGTCTGGCTTCCCTGGATCTGGTTCACATGGTTTCCAGTCTTCTGAAAATGTTTCGTCGCGCTGGGTGGCCCCAGGGTTTTCCCATGAGCGATGAGATATCTTTCAGCAGCCTCAGTCACATCTTTAAGCGTCTGCAGCTTTTGTTCTTCTAAGTGGGTCGCTAGGTCCTTGTGACAGGCATTGAGAAATTGTTCCTTCACGATCAGGTCATGGAGACTGTCGTAAGACTTCGTTTCGCCTGATAACTCCACCCACTTGTGTAGATATGACGACAGGCGCTCCACAAACTGCTTTGGCGTCTCGTCTGACTTAGGCCGGCATTCACGGAAGCGTTTACGGTAGCCCTTCTCTGTAAAGTTGTAGCACTGCAACAGGGCCTCTTTCAAGACGTCGTAGTTTTTGGCGTCATCGTTCGACAGTCTGGTGTAAACTTCGAGAGCTTGCCCCGTCAGAAGTGCACTCAGTCGAATTGCCCAGTCTTGAGGTTGCCAGTTAGAGCTTTCGGCGAACCTTTCGAATCTCGCCAGATAACTGTCAATCTGGTCCTTCCCGTCGACGAAAGCTGGCAATTTTGGAGCCGTGTTGTCACTGATAACTTGTGGCGCATGCTGCTGTTGCTGGATGCGCGCCAACTCTAGTTGGAACTGCCGATCAGCTTCTCTTTCCTCACGCCTGCGCTCATCTTCTCTTTCTTTACGCTGCTCTTCTCTTTCTTGCCGTTGCTGTTCAATTTCCAGACGCTTCAATTCTAATTCTCTTTCTTCACGGCGACGCTGCTCTTCTAATTCTCGTTCTTCACGGCGACGCTGCTCTTCTACTTCTAGACGCTTCTGTTCTAGTTCTATTTCTTTTTCTAGACGCTTCTCTTCCAATTCTCTTTCTCGTATTCTCTCCTGAGACTTGACGTACTCCGTCAGCTGCTTGCCTTTTAGATTCAGTTCAACCCCTTTCTGCCAGAAGTCAGCCATCTTGATGCTTCTGGAAAGTTCTTTTCAAGAAAGTTCTTTTCTGGAAGGTTCTTCTTCTAGAAAGTTCTTGACTGTAGAGTTCTTTTTTTTTCTGGAAAGTTCTTGACTGTGCTGTACCTTTCTAGACTGTTCTAGAACAGCACGCTTTCTGCAGTAGCGCTGATGCTTGTCACTAGTCGCCTTCGCTGACGCAGGCCCCGCTGTCCTCGTCGTATGCGACGCTGCACCACGCTGGTGTTGATGTATACGCTCCTGTGCTGAAGTAGACGCGACGTCCGCTCGCCGCTCTCTGTAACACTGGCGATGTAGCTCCGAGACTGTCCCTCGACGTAGTCTTACGGTAGCCACGTAGTCCCGCTCTGTTGTTCGCTCACGAAGCAACTCTTCGGCGACTACACGCCCTTGCAGTCAACCCGAATCTATCGGATGTAGTCCCAGTATGTTGGCCCCTCTCGACGCAACTCGTTGGCGGCTACCCTCGATGACTGCTTCTCGTAACGTTGACTCGCTTGTTGTAGCAGTTGAACCCTTGGCTATGGCGTGAATCGCGGCTTGACCCCCAAAATGTTACACTCCGTTTGATGATGGTGTTTTTCTTTATCAGTATCTGATTCAGCCCCGATGCTGAAGTCCTGATAAGGTGTAACTCAGATTCGTTTATTCACACAGCCTGCTCAATCAGCATACAAGTCACAAAGTCGACGTATGAAGTTTTCCACTTTTATTCAGCACACATCAACAACTGCATACAATTCTCAACTCAACTCAACAACTTTCACAGCAACTTTCCAAATCACTATCAACAACTTTACTGTCCCAACAGCAACTCGGCACACGATTAAATAACCTCTCTCTCTTCCGGAAGAATTTCGAATACTGTAGAAATGACGCACTGCCACCAATCGAATAATAGATCGTCATCACTGACTTCCGTCAATACATATTTTTATATCTTCCAGAACGACCTCTTGCTTCGACATGTATCGGGAAATTTCTATCAAGAGTAAACACGCATATCCAGAAGATTCTCAAATAATATCGACTAACGCAAATTATCAACGTTATACAAAGCCTATCCTAACAACAATGCAAACTCAAATCAAAGGTAAATAAACACCATTATTGAATACTTTGCAAAACGAAACGATTAGATCTATCGTGCGCGCTTCCGACATACTTTCGTTCACGTTTCAACGTAACAGGCTGGAGGCAGGACAATAAATTATTACAATAGCCTAATTATGACTGCCTTAGGAGTGAAATACATTCGTTATTGTAAGGCAGGTAGGTCCCCATCCGAGCACTGAGAATGACTTTGTGATATATGGAGTTCCTCGCTCTACAAGTCATCATAACCATCACCACCGTCATAATCATCATCATCATCATCATCATCATCATCATCATCATCATCATCATCATCATCATCATCATCATCATCATCATCATCATCTCTGGAACTGCTCCTAGCTATCTTTCCGAACTTTTGACTGTCTATGTTCCTTCACGGTCTCTCCGCTCCTCTGCAGATGAAAGGATGTTCCGTGTACCAGAATACCACAGGGTGAGACACGGTGGTAGAGCTATCAGTTTCTTCTCCGTTCAGACCTGGAACTCGCTACCTCGGTCCGTCCGTCACAGTCCTTCACTAGCGTCTTTTAAAACGAACTTGAAGACGCATCTTTTTAAAGAGTCCTTTTCTTAGGCGCCATGAGTGAGTGTTGTTAGTTATTTTTGTGTTGAGATGTATATGTGGTTGCGGGTTATTGACCAATGTACGCATGTTGTGTTTACATTTGTTTGTGTAAAGCGCTTTGTGATTTTGGAAAGCGCTGTATAAATTGCCTGTTATTATTATTATTATTATTATTATTATTATTATTATTATTATTATTATTATTATTATTATTATTATCATCATCATCGAGATCATCATCGAGATCATCATCGAGATCATCATCATCGAGATCATCATCATATTCATCATTATCAACAAAGGCATCATCATCATCATCATCATCATCATCATCATCATCATCATCATCATCATCATCATCATCATCATCATCATCAATGCTAGCTCACCTTGAGGCGGGAATTCAGCGGCCATACGGAAGAAGGTGAAAAGGTTAGTAGCATGGTTGTACAGACCCATCTCTATGAAAACAGCCCTCGTGGACAGGTCAATCCACTCGTTGTCTCTCAGCTCCTCCAATACTCTGGCTACTACGTCCCTTGTTAAAAGAGTAAAAGGTATACGAATTAAGGTTTATATAGCACAAATATCAACTCAAAAAGCTGATCAAAGAGCTGCCAAAATATGGTGTACAGAATCCTGAGCTGTGACTTCATTTGTGTAATGTATAATGATACAACGCGGAAATAAAATAAAAATAAAAATAAATAAAAGTACGAAAAAGGCTTTCCAAATGTGGTCTTTCCTTTTCAAGTCAAGTCAAGTCAAATAATTTTATTGCCTAGATAAAACATAAGGAATATGTTTCAGAATCGAGATAACACGCACACACGCACACACACGCAGACACCCACACACACATACACACACACGTGTGTAGCATGCGAAGACAGGCAGTGGGCTACAGAAATACAGTTTAAATGACTATGTTACTATACAACGTTTCAGAAATTAAACGAGCTTTTCCTTAAAACACACATCTATAATAGGCCAGAACCCAAAAGCTTTCGCGCACACACGCACGCACGCACACCCACGCACGCACACACACACACACGCACAGAGTTCGCACACGAGCCAACATACTGCATGCAAGCACGACAGACAGACCCACATCCCTGAGCCATCGCGAAAACCGTATGCAGACGTTGAGGTCGAGGGGTCAAGGCCAAAGGTAGCTCAGTCCATGGCTAGCAGTACATACAAACACACTTGTAGCAGTGTAGTTCAATGTAAACCAGAAGAATTTGTTACGTGCGAGGTATAGACTTTAAGAAACTGTGAGATTTAAAATAGAAAGGATTATTTGAAGATTATTTTATTATTTTAAAAGCCAGTTTACTGGGAATGATACCTATATCCTTTACCTCGCTGTTTTACCGTCCTGAAAAGATGATGATTAAGTTGGCCATAAGCCTATAATTTAGCATACTCAATGCCGTGAGAGCTAGAAATCCTATCAAAGCTGGGATATTCTTCAAACCTCATTTTGTCATTACTCTACACGTACACGGGCGACGGTCCATTCCGAGAGCGTAATCAGTTTGGTTGTTGCTTAACGACCCGACTAATGACTAACCACTACGACGTCACGACAATCGCTTCAACGGTAGGCACTGGACAGAATATTAAAAGGCTTAATTACCAAAGTCAGCAACTTAGTGATTTAATTATTAAAGCCAACAACTTGGATCTACTTATTGACGGTGAGGTCAGCCACATATCCACTGCTAGCGTAGAATGCGTATTCGCCCCAAATGGACACGGGCACAACATCCGAGGTGTAGCTCCAGGACCCAATGCTCAGCTTGGAGGTCAGGTCGTCGTCAGAACAGGGTGATGGCGTCCAGCCCAGGCAGAAGCTTCTCTTATCCTCAGTGGCTGCGTCATAGGCAGGGTGAATCCGTTCGCTGCTGCGTAACACGTCTGAGTACATCCTCATCACTTTCAGTGATTTCACTGAAAGAAAGATACAGAAACATTGTATGATTTTCGCTTTCTTGCCCCTTCTATATTGGTCGTGTAGGGTTGTTCTAATCTTTTCCATTGTTTTCTAGGCAGGGTTTTGTTTCCCAGCCCTTATTTATTTGCTCTATTCAAATAATTGGCCTGCAAATCGTTTTAGTTGTCACCGAGTTAATCCAATCAATGAGTACTCCAAACGTCGAGTTTGTGTTCATTTTTCACGATCGTTTGATCTCATCGCAGACTTTTAAAGCATATTTGTTTCCTTTTAAAATAAACAAATTGTTCGGTTAATGGTCGCTTGCATTGCGCTAATATCATATCATGCAGGAAGCGTTGTTTGAAATCTAACCCAAGCTGCCCACATGGTTATTTATGCCTTTTGCAACATTGTGCTGCTAGGCTACCCTGTTTAGTGCTAACCAGAATAAGTATTGCATAGATTTTAAGTCGACGTTGCAATAGAGAATGCAACAAAAATCAAGTCGCCTCTCTAATCCATCATTTAACTGACCGGGTGCCATCCTGACTTGGCGCACGCGCACAGGACCTAGTCTGAAGGTGACGCCGTCCTTGGCAAAGAGACGTTCCCTCCAGGGCAACTTTTCATCCAACATATCCGTCCATGGGAACACAGTGGGAAGCAACGTCCGGTTCAGATAATCCATCACTTGCTTCCGGTCAGTGATCTGCCACAGCACACATAGCGCTGATGATTTATTGCAGTCGGCAAATTGGCACATTGGACATCTTACGTTAGATCCTGTTCTCAGCCTGCCTCCTTGAGCGGCTCTTTGAGCTGGAACATCACTATATAACAACAATTCATCCTGTGCATTTTGCAGCGGTCACTCAGTCAACTTTATTTACATTTAAAGTTTCATCCGATTCCAACTCGATTCTAATGAGTATTCAAGGAAAGGGTTTTTGCACTAGCCTTTCGGTCATAAAGGACTCCCTTTTTTCAGGGACAGCTTCATGATAGCGTTACCAATCTCATTTCTTTGCTGGTTTACCTTCCGTAAATGGAGATAAAACGTATCCTCTGACGACTGAGAGGACTGGAGCTGTTTGCCATTTGGCATTGCTGTATTGTTTGATGTTCTCCTTTAGGTATTAAGCGCTCTGGTTGTTGCTTAACTGATAGTGAAACAGGAATGTGTGCCCTAATGACGATAACTCGTCGCTTCAACCAATGGATAAATATGCTACAAAACCTTCTGCAAAATTAGACCTCGTTGTAAAACAACAACAACAACAGCAAAACAAAACTTAAAACAAACTGCCGACAATATTTGTCAAGCTCACCGTTTCAAAGGGCATAGGAGCATGACCGCCGCTGTCAAACAACATCTTGCTCAGGTGCCAATTGGTGTGGAAAGAACGGTAATCACGATTGCCATAGGCGATGGCGAAGACGCACAGCACGAAGATGATATAGAGCACCAGCTCCATGAAGACACTGCGTGATTGTTGCTCCTGCTTGCGACGTAGTCTGGCCGCCTCCAACACGTCCTCTGGGACAGGCTCTGGGGGTCGCACATTATTGTCTGTAATAATGATAATAATAATAATAGTAATAATAATAATAATAATAAAAATAAAAATAATAAAAAAAAAAAATAATAATAATAATAATAATAATAATAATAATAATAATAATAATAATAATAATAATAATAATATTAATATTAATATTAATAATAATATTAATAATAATATATTGTATAACCCGCAATGCCAAACTTGGAGTTTGCTCAAAGCGCAACATTCATTCATTGATGATGATAATCATTGTTGTCAGGGTGGCGACGTGGTGATCGTCCTTAACGCTGATGCAATAGGACGTTAAGCTTCGTTGTTCCTCCTCTCACGCAATGTACTGTGGCATACATGTCAATAAATCTATAATGAAATCATTTCAATGAATAGCATACTCAAATATACATACACAAAAATAATAAAAGGGACAAGTAAATCACAAACATTTGATATAAAGAGACAAAATGTACAATAACACTAAGAAAAACTAATAAATATTCAGTTCTCCGAGCGGCCATCATGTCATCTCATAACACTATAAAAGCTACCCCGAGCTACAAGTTTTACTTTTGGAAAGGGAGATAATTGCTGGGCAGTGCAAGGCCGAACTAGCGGAGCTAGCCAGGATTGCAACTGAAATGAACCGACCTTTCGGTTGATTCGTAAGGTTTGATGGAGGACAGAGCAGAAATTATGGGCAAGAAACTGTGTTCGTTTGCAAAGAATGCCCGCCCAGCGTTAGACAACTCTGGACGCACAATGCGGGTAAGCCGGCCAAAGTTGGTTCCCATCATATTCGAGCATGGTCTATTGGACATAAAACGAAAAAAAATCCCAGAATTCCCGCAGCACAAAAACTAGATGTGTCCACCCTTCGTTTGTTACATTAGCCACATTTCACTGCCAATTAAAAATAACGAGCGCCAGACTCATGGTATTCAGTTACCACCATAGAACCAATCAAACAAGAAATCACACCAATAGACACAGTTGTCATAATCTGCCTCACCCAGTCCCCTTTCTCCCAATCACTTCCGCCCCAGCCCTTTCTATTTTTTTCCAATTGCGGGCTTTCCCTTTGTAACACCGTTTAGTGAACATTAGTGTACAAATGTTCAATACAATTAACAAAAGTAAACAGTTCTAAAAGATGAAAGAAAATGTAGCACGCACACAAACTAAATATAATAAATTTACAATACTAAATTTACGTGTGGGCATACTTCTAACGTATAAAGTTCTCTTGTGCATTTCTAGATTAAAGTTGCAAGGAGTATTCGTTACTTTTTTATTTATTTTATGAACTATCCAATATTACAATTGTAAACCGTATTTACCAATAGATTTGCTGCCGAGTTTCTTGGCCTCTTGATGGACCTGCTGGATGTCGACGTACTGGTGTTGTGTGGTCGTGAAAGGGTTACTAGCACAGTATGCCAACAGGCACGCTAAAATCAACACCTGCAACAAGGCAAGGGAACTCCACTGATGAACGCAACATTACAGAAGAGCAACACGTTTTCAATATGATCCATACACATTGCTGTACTAGCGTCCATATTTGTACTTTGCTAAGACTTGTTACTGTTGACCATTTCAGTACAAGCTGCAAAGATTACTGCAAAACTAATAGTGTAGAAAAGAAAACTAATAACTCCATTGTTCCATTGAGCACTTCCAGTCAGAGTTAACAATATGACATTGACTTGTAGTTTGAAGGTAAGGTGAATGTCTTTCCTCACCTTCAAAGTACAAGGCAATGTGTAATACTGTTGGTTTAAACAGAATTATTTTTCATCTTATTCACGAGACAAGCAAATAAAACATGAAGACTTACCTGTTTTGAACTTTGTCAAGTTTCTGTTCACCCCTCCTCCCACCCTCCACCTATATTTTGACTGTCTTTATCCCGGGTTTTTTATGCGCCCTAAGCGTGCTGTGACAGCATGAATTATCAGCGCTTTACCAGTGACTATCAAATCAAATCAAATCAAACATGGTGAACATAAAAGGCACACAAAAGCAAAACTTAAATGAGTGCTGCCTTTTGACAAATGATAACAAAGAAATGTTTTTGGAGAACAGGAGTAAGTACAAAGTAACGAAAAAAAAGAGAAGTATGTTAATTGTGTGATACTGTTAACTTTACAGGATCATGCAGTGTTGGGAACGCGAACCTTTTCTACGAAACTAATAATATTATACTGGACGCCGCATTTGTTTTACTTCGCAAAGCTTTCGACACAGTTAATAGAGTTAGCAGACACACACTATGGGCTATTTTAACAGTAAAAGAATTAAATGGCGAACAATTGAACGCCTAGAATACATTAGTATGCTACACAGTGAGAAAAGCAAGTGTCCGTACAAGTAAGCTAGTTATCTAAAATAATGGAGTATTCTTTCCGAGATGGTTATTGCACAAGAAACTGTAGTGTGAATTCCAGCATTTCTGTGAAACGAGTTCAGTAAATAAATAATAACCTAAGTAAAACCAAAACAAGTTGCCGACCGGTTTAAGTAAAATATGCAATGAGGATGATAATGATCAACGTCATTGGTGGGAAAGAGTATGATAATAACGAAAGACGCGACGCTGCGACGGCGATTAATGTCGTGGTTGATGATGGCGACGATGATGATGACCATGATAATGGTGGTGTTGGTGGTGGTGGTGGAGGTGATGATGATGATGATGATGATGATGATTGATGATGATGATGATGATGATGATGATGATGATGATGATGATGATGATGATGATGATGATGATGATGATGATGATACTGGTGGTAATTGCATACCTTGACGGGATCCACAAGAAAGAAACTCTCGAAGAAGGAAGCGAAGAAAGACGCCAGCCATTCTTCAGAAGTAGTCGATCCCCACTGCATGCTGTAGAGGATGAGGAAGAAGGCACAGGCTGCCATGGTAACCAGCAGCATCAACCAGGTGATGTGGACACAGAAGTGAGGGAGCGGGTTCTGTTGTAGCATGTTTTTGAGCAAGTCCGACAGGTGGCGCACCATCTCTTTTCTTCTCTCTAACTGTTCTGCGTCCGCTTCTTTAGCCTCTAGTTCTTGTCCAGTTTCTTCCTCCCCGTTGTCGGAATATGTTATTGTTTGTGGTGAGCCGGAGGCTGTTTTTATTTCTTCATCTCCTGTTGCCGTTTCAACCACATATTCTGCCATTTTGTTTCTACTGTCCAGCTGCAATAAACGATACATACTTCGATCAAAACCTACAAACGAAATTAATCGAGCGTTGATTAGTAACCCCTGACAGAGACTATGATTCCATTAGGTTAATCTTAAAAACAATAAAATTAAAACTCGTATAACCTGCCCGGAGTTTCATATTCAAAACTACCGTCTGAAACCGTGAAGACACATTCAGTATAGTTCTGCCCGAAACCCTTTTCTGTAAATTTCCACAGAAAATATAAGTCAGAAAAGTGGTCTTGCAAGGATGACAGTGACAATGTAATCAAGTGCTGATCTACTTCATTACTCACCTCGTTTGTGACATTGATAGCACCTTCTCCCAGCTCGACGTCACGACTCGCGTCTTCCACCTTTTTGGCTTTCCGTGACACCGTCTGCAGCCTACAATCAATTAAACCTCCATACAATGTAAATTTAAAAAAAAAAAAAAAGTTAACTGCCGTTATCTTTTGGTTTGATGGGGAGGGTGGCGTTAAGGATCTCGCTTTTCTCACGTCCAGTTTAATGAGGGCGATGCCAAGCGTCGTTCCCTCGCAGCTTTACTTTCCCTTGTTGAAATTAAGCCACGGTACCAGTTGATAAGTGGGTGGACAGGGTGACTGTGACTGTCTCTTCCCAAGTCCGCTTTGATTTCTCCTGCTATCAGCTATTCTCCATAGGTATTGTACTAATGTTTAATTAGTGTGTGAATGCCTCAGGAAGCGCTTTGAACTGTTCCCTACTTCCTTAATAGGAACAGCGCCTTATAAAGATCCTTTTTATTATTATTTGCGTGCAGTTTCGTCTCTCTCCACGTTTGACAGTCACCAGTTTAAGTATCCACCTGACAGGTTTGTGTCTAATCTCTCGACGACCGATAATGTAGACGAATCGCTGCGTTGTCTCGCGCCGTCCTCTCACACAAACGCCTATTCCCCTTTTAACGCCTTACCACACTTGGTTAAGAAAACAACCTACATCTTCTTAAATCGCTATAATCCAAAGTTCTTGATTTTAAACACACGGAGTGTTTTTCGGAAAATATAATTTCAATTACAACTGAAATCGTACTGAAAGTAAAATAATTAAATGAAATTTTATTTTAATTAGTTAATTAATTAATTAATAAATTTCATTTATCTATTTGCTTATGATGAAAAAGTTGCAAGCGGTGAAATGGTTCCAGCCTTTTAGATCCATGTCAAACCAAACCAAATAACGTGGAAGCGATAAAAGTTTCGCACTCACAGAGAGCGAATCCTTGGCTGCTGCTTCTGACTGTGTCTGACTCGAACCCTGGGGCCTCCGAGTGGCCGAGAGGAGCGGAAGAGGAGGACGAAGAGGAAAATGGGGATGGTGGTGATGATGATGGACACTGTGGACGTCCAGACGGTGGTCAGCGAAAATCGCAGCGGACCAACGGTCACCTGCATCCCAGCTTTGTCTGAACCAACAGAATACAGAACTCTATTAACTCTACGACGACGACATCCAATTTTTTTTTTTGCAGGCTCGCATTTATGACGAAACAAAGCCCAAGTCCATCTTTGCAGATTTAAAATGTATAAAATACAAAACACGCGCTTATCAGTGTATCATAAGTTACGCCCTTGATCTCCACATATATCAATATATCAATAAAACAAAGCTACGGACCATTAGCGTTCGTTACGGTTGACAGCCTGGAATTCCGAATAAATTACATCACCCTGATGCTCAGGCAAGCGCCCCTGCTCCTTCGGATGAGAGTATAAACCGAGGTCTATTCTGTGCATGCACCCCTGCTATCGCACGGACTTTAAAGATCCTGACGCTCATGTCTTAGACGGGTGAGTGACAATTACATAAACACCACCAGCTAAAATTAGGGCCCTTCTCCCCCCATCGCCCAAGATTGTGCTCAGTTGCCTTGGGGAGGCAGAGGATGCGCCTAATGGCAGTAAGTGGGCAAGACTTAGATCTTAGGTCGGCCAGCGCTTTGAACAGCTCTTGAACTGGAAAAGCAATTTCTAAGAACGATGAAGTAATCAATAAAATAAATAATGACTGCTAACCTGAACAATGCAACCGGAATGAGTTGAACTCAGTGGGAAAGAAATGGTTTTATTGGACTGTTACGCTGAATAATCACGTGATCACGCGCTTTATAGTTAAGTTAGTTATTTATTCATTGTTTACAGGGTCCAGCGGACTGCAAAGAGCCGAATCAGGACCACAAAATCTAGACCACAACTTCGCTGAAAGAGGACTCACGCCTAATCCGCATAAAAGAGCTGCCGAAACAACCCTAGTGATAACACTGAAGGCACTCCACAAGCTGGTCACTTTATAATAAAGACATCCCACGCAGGGGACGCTGAGGCTATACTCTAATTTATCGAACCCCCGTTAAAAAAAAACAACAAACGAACATCATTATAACATTTCAACAAAACACATACATATAAAATACCTACATTGCGAAATAATAACATCATAGGAAGCCCCAGTGACCATTTGGCAGAAAGCGTCCAATATTTCAAAGCTGATCCAACAGACCTCACACACAAATGAGGAGTTTTGTTCCGGAAGAGTTTTCAAGAAAAAAGGTAAGTGACCGGTCTAGCGAAGAAGAATATAGTATAGTAGATTGACAGAACACAGGAATGAGAAAGAACAAAGGAAAAAGACAGCGACATTGGGAATTTAAAGCACTAAATTTCCATTTCAGAAAGTGGTATACTATTTATATTGAAACCCCCGGCACTCTCACGTAGAAACGCGCTTTATACTTTAAATTATTAGCCAACATAGGCACAACATTATTTTTAAAAAAAAATAGATTTTAATGCTTTATTGTCCCTTTTTATCGGGAAATTCTGGGCCGCCTCCCCTGTGGAAGGCGTAGTCGCAGCCTGTGGCGCGCCCAAACCCAACCTACCTAACATTAGTTGTGATTTTTGAAATTTAGAAATTCTTTAAATTTTTTGAAATTTTTTGAAATTTCGCTGGGGGAGCAAACCGGAGTACCCGGAGAAAACCCCCGAGACGTTGCCCGAGTCGAAAGTAAGTAATATTCGGAGAAACATATCGCCCCGATGCAGGATCGAACCCACACCTGTCAGGCGCCATTGGTTTCTGGCCTGTGGACAAGGCAAGTTAGTCCCGCTTTAGCCCACTTGGCCACAACGCTCGCCAACATTGTGTTGTTTGTTGTTTCTGTACACTCAAAACGTTTTATAAATATAACAAAGATACAAAACGTGGGGCCACTGTGGATCTATGACCACAATGCAATCTAAAATGCGATCCCAAACGATAAAACTCACTAGTACTGTCCCCTGACTCGTTGTCCTCGGGCTGATAGAAGAGGGCGCTAGTGATCATGGTCAAGAGCAACAGGCAGAAACAGCATGACACTCGCTGCATCCTCGTGAAGCTGCTCCGGTCCGGGCGCATCACGCACGACAGCCACAGGTGCGAATCCGTGATCTCGATGCGCGCGTACTCGCCAAACAGCTTGTCGAAGGTCAAGGAATCGCCGTTGGCCGAGGATGGAATCACGCGGTCAATCAGTCCGTCTTCCCTGTCTCGCGCAAACCAGCGCTCGCAAATGAAGTTGTATCTACAAACAAAAACGTTTCATGTAAAGCTTAAGAAAATTCAACATTTAGCACATTTTAGGAGTATTGTGCAAAGGCCAGGTTACACCGATACGTTTGTTCGACGCCGTTTTACTTCATTACAGCCATTGAAAGTTCAATTTACTCTGTTGTCTCTGGCATCCCTTTCGCAGTGAAACTTGCGTTATACAGACTCGTGTTTTGCATAAACAAGGCATAATATAAGCTGCGTGACATCGCACAGATTTTTTTAAAAAGCGCATTCAGTTTGTGTTAATGGAGTGGAGGGGTATGCTATCAAAATGGACACTGGATCAAACGGGAACCGAAGCACGCTTTAGTTGAGGTTTGTAATTACGTGAATATGGCCTCTTCAAAACGCCCCGGCCCAAAATCGTCAAAGAACTGACACAAATGAAGAGGACCAAAGTAACCCGGCGTCAAAATAACAATCTCACTCACTTTTCTCCGCGGTGGAGATCCTCAAAGACAATCCTGGAGAGGTACCAGGAGGCCAACTGAGGGTCTTCAGGTGCGTCGTCGTGCCAGACTCTGATTACCTGCAGCTGCCCCAAGTCGTCCTTCGTGCTGACGATGTAGCTCAACACGCTGCCAGTCGACAAAGCCTGTTCCGCAGACAGAAAGTATTCACACTAAAGGCCCGGCAACACTGTGTTACGTTTAGGAATTCCTTATGTATTTCATTGCATACTGTCTAACGTAAAATTTCACAAGGATACCACATGTTTGATTTCTTCTGCAAAAATACATAATTCGGGCTTACGAGTACCAATAAGAAGCGAGAGCGTAACGTCACGAGTTTAGAGATCAACCTAAACTCCTACCACACGCATCATTATACGCAACAAAGGTTGTCTACTAAACACGATTTGGCGAGCTAAGGCAGTTGAATTCACTTGTTGCGAGTCGATTTTAGTAAAGTTGTTTCATATTAAAACCAAATCGTGAAAGAGTACATTACATCGTCATGAGAACGGGCCTTGTTGTATTGAAATTACACAGTTACACACGTTTATAAATTCGATCCTGGCCGCGATAAACATGGCACTACTACCTCCGACCCAAAGCAGAAGCCGTAAAATGATATCCAAATGTTGCCACAAAACTCAGAAGGTGTGGCCTTCCGTCAAAATTCCGGTCAGTGAAAAATCTCATAACCCAATGCATAAGCCGTAAAACGTACGCCAAATGTGGCCACTAACTTAAAGGCCTGTTTATAAAAATAGACCCTGGAAAGGGGTTAAAAATATGTATCTGTATCTGTCTTTTGGTTGGATCAAAGTTGAGTAAGGTCCCTATCCCCATCTTCCCTGGGATGACTCTCCACATCTGCCGTATCTCGCAAATACTGGGCGTGGATGGTAAACTTCAATGCTCATTCATTCATGTTCAACCAAACGCTGGTCACGCTGCTTCGGGCACTGAAATGATTTTGGTAAGCCCGCTTGGCACACCGATGCCCCAGGTTCGAATCCCTTGATGGACGAAATAAAAAGTGGCCCCTTTTCACTGTCCGTTTTAGCACTATCATTGCTTTGGTGGTTCAGTGTTGATTTAGTTCTCTACCTTGTGTTCCCTGGGATGGTTATCCGCGTCTGCCATATCGCCAATGGTGGGTGTAGACGTTAAACCTCAATGTTCATTCGTTCAGATTTTGGTCAGGTTATCTTCATCTCTCTCCAGTTACTCAATGCATAATTCAATGAATGAACGGACATTGAGGTTTAACGTCTACATCCACCATTGGCGATATGGCAGACGGGGATAACCATCCCAGGGAAAGAGGGGTAGGGACCTGAATCAAAATCAACACTGAACCACCAAAGCAACCATACTGCTAAAATGGACAGTAAAAATGGCCACATTTTATATCACCCACCACGGGATTCGAACCTGGGGCATCGGTGTGCCAGGCGAACGCTCTACCAACTGAGCTACGGCGGTGGGCAATACTTCAATCGCACGTGTTCAGTTTTTATAACGGTCACGCGCGACGGGTTTCTCCTGTCACATCACTTGGCTGAAGAAGGCGATCAGAGGCACAACAAGTAAAATCAAACAGATGTTGTTGTTGTTGCTGTTGCTGCAGCTTTCTTCTATGATTGCTAATATTAATTTAGTTACTTTGTCAAGTAACTGCTGTCCCTGAGTGTCTATAACAACCCTTATTGTAAAGCAAATAGTATTGTTTTATAAAATCTAGCAAAGTAGATACAACAAGTCAATAAATCAGTGGAAGTTATTACAGATAAATAAATAACTAAATAAATAGGTAATATCGATAGATAAATGGACGTATTATATAAAATAAATAAATGGATAGCTTACTCTTTCTCCATCAGACAGCTGTCTGATCCTGGATCTTCCCCGACTGCCCGTCAAAACAAACCGAACGGTGGACTGAGTTCCGGCCCCTCTGCGCATACCCGTGTATACCGTCATCAGGTAGAAATGGCTGTCGGACAGATGGTTGTCCTTTAGGTATCCCACCATCCACTGTAAATCATCATCATAATCATCATCATCATTATCATCATCATCATCATCATCATCATCATCATCATCATCATCATCATCATCATCATCATCATCACACCCATTGCACCAAGGTACCAGCGCACTCAAAATACACCTCTAATCTTCGCTGCGTAGCGTGAACAGGATATATCGTAATATCGCCAAGATACGCATTCTACCCGCTTCAAGCGCTATAGTGACGGAAAAAGCGCAATTTCACTGTAAATATATACAGAATGTTGCTCTACAACATTCCGCTCTTTCCGTCTCAAAAACCCAATTGCCTTGTTGGATTCTTAAATTGCATGAAACCAAGTGAGGACACTATCCGGCGTCAGCAAACGGTTCAAAAACATTGTCAAACGGTTCGTAAAAGACAGTTGACCTAGAAACTATTACAGTTTGACCTAATTCGTCCCCTAGAGGAGACGAAACTTACATTTTTCTATTTTCATGAGTTCACTGCAGTCAAATTGCGCTTTTTCCGTGATTTCGCAGGTAGCCTCGTCCGCTCATAGCGGACTCAAGTTATTATTTTGAGGATGTTAGGATACTATCCTGAAGCGCTACTCAGCGGTACTTTCAACTGTATCTTGAAAGCGCTGGTAGCCATGCGCATTACCTCATCATCATCATCATCATTATCATCATCATCATCATCATCATCATCATCATCATCATCATCATCATCATCATCATCATCATCACTCATCATCGTCATCCATCATCATCAATCATCATCATCGAGTCTGCGGGCAAATGACAAGGGAATCATTTATTCTTTATTACTGTGTTTAAGATATTTTTATCTGCATCCATTTTTAATGTCCGAACACATGTACGTATATATAACTGCCATTTGGCAGATCAAAAAAATAACACAGTACTGTGAGTTTCAGTCTTAACACAAGGAATCAATGTTTGCGCACCATTTGAACCAATGTTATAACTAGATTTTTCCAGTTCTCAAACCTAGCCTTAAACACAATTCTCAACTTGTAGAATGAAAGCTTGTGTAGTCAATTCTGTCCTTTCTGCGTGGAGATATGGGCGCTTTACAAGTTATTCATTCATTCATAGTTTGCAGCTGTATATGACTACGTTGAATGGGACTGGAGGGAAAACTGCTTGTTTATATCATTAAGCTTACATTATCCGGATATTCCAATATCTGTATTTTGTCAATAGAATGATGTCAAATTTTAACAAAAAATAATAATTCTTGCCACTGACCCTCTCCTTGTCCTTAATATCCTGGCGGCGAGCCCACACAAGGGCGAGAATCCAGATGCAAACGAGGCCGATGAGTGTTCCGTAGACAGAGGCGTTCGTGAGATCGAACTTGGAGAAGACGGTGCTGAAGTCGATAGTGTTGGGAGCCACAAAGAAAGAGCTTGCGAACGAAGACCCTGGCGGGTGGCTGCACACGCATACTGTCTCCTCCGGGCTTGAGTCTGCTGACACCTAAACACCCCATATATTGAGCGTACATGTACATGTATAACGTTGCACAGATCTACCATTGTTTTAGAAAGATGATGAGAAGTAGGCCTATTTAATGTCCCCGGAAGTGGGCACTGGCTCAATTCCGAATCACTTTAAATAAATATTTTTTTTCAAAAACTGTTTGTTTTTAAATATAACAGAGGAGTAAGGTTTTGAGTTGAACTTTAGACCACGCCTGAGGTCAGAGGTTAGTCCCACATGCTCGGGGAGAGGTTTCAAAATAGTCCTCTGATATCTGATCAGGTCAGACCCGCGGTTCGCAGTTCGTTAGGCACAGGTTTCCTATGCCGAAAGTCGTGGTTTCCTGCAGGTCACCGAGGGTCTTCTCAGGGTACTCCGGTTTTCTCCCTCCCTTCAATCATGGTATAGGATCCTATCCTATCATATCCAGTAACTCGAAATTCGTTGGGACACCACAGATAAATAATAAATAATAATAATACATGATGCTATGTACGCGCCTTTCCCCAAGGCTCAAAGCGCGGCGATCTATACCAACATACACGCTCACCTGTCTCATTTACCCTCACACAAACACCAAATACACATAAATACACTCAAACAGGTGGTATAAAGGCAGGGAGATCGCTATTAGAAGACGGAAGAAAATCGAATTTTTATTTTTTTG
>CM072515.1:57902735-57930235 GCA_036898135.1 Oncomelania hupensis
TGTAGTTGATGATGTATGCTGAATAAAGTTGAAAAAACTTCATACGACGACTCCTGCCTTGTTGCTGAGTGAACAGGTTGCGTCGATAAACGAATCTGGGTTACAATTATCAGGATTCAAGCATCGGGGCTGAATCAACTACTGATAAAAACCAACAACCAGTGTAACAGGAAGTATTATGGATTGTGTGTGTAGAATGGAACATAGCGAGCAAGACAGAAATCTCTATGTAGAAAGATTTATAACTTGGTGTTCCCAGTGAAAATCTCCCTTAGTTCCATTTTCTACATGATGACACAGTGTTCCATAACGTAAGCCTTTTTAATAGAAAGGGGATAATCCATTCACATTATTATTGCAAGTCAAGTCAACAACTTTGATTCCAGGTGCACGTAGAATTCAACCATTTAGGAGAGTTTCGTGAAACATACCTTCACTTCCAACGGTTCATCTTCATCGCCACCGTCGTCTAAAGACTCCAGTTGCAGGTCGATGTCCTTGCTAGCGGTGACGGTGGAGTTGGTCAGACTTCGCCCAGTCATCTTGCTGACCGCCATGGCCATACCAGCTCTCTCCATCGCAACAGCAGGCTGACCCATGACTATTGTGGACAACAGAGCGTCCAGCATTGTGTCCATGGTTTGGATCAGTTGAGGCATTGCTGACTTTGACTGTAATGATAAGGAACCAACGCTGAGTTTCAGACACCATACCAGTCTCCTACATAAATGCAGAATACACACTAAAAAGATGTGCATTTGAAAAGGAGGACACTTAGTGTTATAAGTAGAAATTGGTCAATCTGGACCCCAATGCAACGTTTAATTTCTATTCGATAATATTGTTATTTGATGTTTGTAACAAGCTTTTATATAGGACAACTAGCGTCTTGGATTTCATACCAATTTTACAGAGCCACACTCTTAGAAAGGAAAGAAGAATATTGTTCTGCAAGTGTAAACAAACCTTATAAACACAACGCTCCGAGAACCATTCTCCTACAAGAGGGCAAATTTTGTTGAGAAACTGTGTCTATTTAAAGTAATATTAATTAAATACTTTAGGTAGTAAACACACTGACAAAAATACAAAATATATAGAGCCCGGTGACAACAGCAAGCGTTGCACACGGAAAATGCCCCACAATTGGTAAACAATCGCGTGTTTCCCCACAACAGAATGTAAACAAATATGTGATTACGACCACCACAACTTTAAAATACAACCTCTGTAGCCATGTGCACGAGCCCACAATACATAATGATACCATGGACAATCTAGCACAGGTCCTTCCTTCAAGATTTCTTACCGTATTCATCTTTCTCCTGTCACTGATGGCATCCGCCACCTTCAGTCTGCTGACCATGAACAGACCGTCGTCATCACCTACGTCACTTCCGTTAAAGAGGAGGTGTGTGCCGATGGACAGGTCGTAGGAGGGGACAGCACAGGCGATGATTCTGTCCAGCATGCCAGCCATACCTGCAACAGCAACGACGTGGACGGATGGGCGGTTAATTATATTCCACTAAACACGTTTTTCACGGTGCATATTTGCACATTTGGAATGATCATCTGCACTAAGCACCCGAATCTTATCAGTTCTACGATGAACGGGAGTTCAAATTTATAATAGCTTTTCGCCAATGTTGACTGGGAATTGTCTTCATCCTAACACTCGTGAATAAATAGGCCTATCGCATCGCACTGCATTAGTAAGTTAGTCACTGTTTATAGGGTCGAACTGCATTCCTATCGTTCTTGTGAATTGATAGTCCTTTAGTCCTTTTATTAAACAAACAAACAAATGATCAACAGCAAATCAATTTAGGCTCCTAGCCCAGGGGGGCCGTATAGCCAGACAAGGGGGGAAGATGGGGGGATAGGGATACACAATATATACATAGTGATTACAAGAACGGCACTATATTACAAGACACAGCAGCCTCTAACTACAAACAATAACATAAAACATATGCACTAAATGAAAACGCAAAAAACAATGTTCAAACATTTGTGACACCGATATGCACTCAAAAGTACAATCGCATAAAGATACAAGATAAAACAAAACAACAGTCATGAGAGAAGTAAAAGAACAAGGGAAAGAATGCCAGAACAATGAAGCACACATGCATGACACCAAACAGTATTCAAATATTGGAGGGAAAAAAAATAAAAAATCCAATGCTGTACTACTTAAAAAGTGAAAATATTTTTCCAATAAGACGACTTAAATTTATCAGTGTGCTTTTTGATTTCGAGTTCATTAGCTGATTTAACTTGAAGACATTTGGGTGATTCCTAAAATACCGTGGCAATAGGGAAACTCTGTTGTCTTTTAGAAGGGGATTAGTACAATTAAACAAATAATGGAATTCATCACCTATTTCATTTAAATCACACAAAGAACACAATCTTTCTTCTCTGGGAATATTTATATATCTTTGAGTTTGAATCGGAAGTTTGTGGCAACAGAGTCTAAATTTTAACATATTTATTCTAAAAAATGGTGACAAATTAACTAAATAATCCTCAAAACAAAACTTTTCCTTAAATATTCTGTAAGTAATACAACTGTTATGCTCATTTATATTCTGATGCCAGATTTGCAAAAATTGGTCTTTCAGACGTTGTTTGACTAGATTCTTAAAATAATTCATAGAATAGCTACAACCACGCACCCATATGAAAGACAAACCGAGATCGTCCAGAAGAGAACGAACAGTATTTAACCAAGATAATTTATACTCACTATTAAAAAACAAATAAGAGCAAATGAACAAAGCCGGTTTTTTTCACCACTTAAATATATTTTCTTTTTTCATTTTTGAAGTGTGTAGGTTTGACAGTTTTCGGTAACAAAACATTATCTGGAGATACGAAAACACCAACAGAAAAACTGACAATTCTAAAGGGATTGGGCGAGGATCCTTGCATGGGTCAGTGGAAGATGCATCCAACAGTTACACAATGGTTGGTGAGCACGCTGAAGACTGTTAAGAAGCTATGAAATATAAACATTGACTTAAACGACATAAAGGTGTTCGGCTCAGTCCAGTGTTTTAGTTTAATATCTTTCCACACTTGCTGACGTAGGAAGAAAAACAAATTAATGTACAACATTGTACCAACAGCGGCATGAAGAAGAAAATACTCCCATGAGATAGGCTGCTTATGTCACACAACACCTTACTGGCACCAAAGACCTTAGAACAATAAGACAGGCAACTTGAGGCTTATGAGCGATCCCGGTTATAGAGTACTGTCCCTTAGGGCGTAGACGAATAACAATTAACTTTCTTTCTCTCTCTGTATATATATATGCCTTCGGCATAGGAAACCGGCGACTAATCCACTGCGCCACGAGGCCATCTATATATATAAATTGCTTAGCCGGAAGTCCTTCTTCGCCTCTACTATAAAGTTTGTCCGGTATGGACGCTGATCTGGGCAGGTGCTGGGCGCTTCGGATCGGCCTGTTGTGTGCTCAAAACCAGCGAAATCGTTATAGCCGACATTTCCTTACCGAACTTTTAACCGTTTCTGAGATAAATAAATAAACAAAATGTCCACAAACTGCAATAGCCTCATTCCGCGCGCTTCCATTAAAAATCAAATTGAGGTTTCAGCATGTTTTCCCATATAGACCAAAAAATTGATGGTCTTTGTATGAAGCCTTGGTAGCTTACTGAGTAAAACATTCGCCTACCGTGCAGGGCGACCCGAGTTCAAACCTCACGCGGGCCATATTTTTTTTTATGTTTTTTTTACACTACAATATGGATAGTTTTCTTTTTAATTTAGGCTTTTTACCTTTAACTGTATTATTATTATTATTATTATTATTATTATTATTATTATTATTATTATTATTATTATTATTATTAATTATCATTATTATTATTATTATTATTATTATTATTATTATTATTATTATTATTATTATTATTATTATTATTATTATTACTATTATTATTATTTATAAACTAATAATAATAATAATAATAATAATAATAATAATAATTTATTATTATTATTATTATTATTATTATTATTATTATTATTATTATTATTATTATTATTATTATATCTTATATCAAATTTGCTTTTAAAACCTTGGTGTTTTTTATGATTTCTATTTGTATTATTCTATATTCATTAGTAGTAGTAGTAGTAGTAGTAGTAGTAGTAGTAGTAGTAGTAGTAGTAGTAGTAGTAGTAGTAGTAGTAGTAGTAGTAGTAGTAGTAGTAGTAGTAGTAGTAGTAGTAGTAGTAGTAGTAGTAGTAGTAGTAGTAGTAGTAGTAGTAGTAGTAGTAGTAGTAGTAGTAGTAGTAGTAGTAGTAGTAGTAGTAGTAGTAGTAGTAGTAGTAGTAGTAGTAGTAGTAGTAGTAGTAGTAGTAGTAGTAGTAGTAGTAGTAGTAGTAGTAGTAGTAGTAGTAGTAGTAGTAGTAGTAGTAGTAGTAGTAGTAGTAGTAGTAGTAGTAGTAGTAGTAGTAGTAGTAGTAGTAGTAGTAGTAGTAGTAGTAGTAGTAGTAGTAGTAGTAGTAGTAGTAGTAGTAGTAGTAGTAGTAGTAGTAGTAGTAGTAGTAGTAGTAGTAGTAGTAGTAGTAGTAGTAGTAGTAGTAGTAGTAGTAGTAGTAGTAGTAGTAGTAGTAGTAGTAGTAGTAGTAGTAGTAGTAGTAGTAGTAGTAGTAGTAGTAGTAGTAAGGATCGGGATGGGGTGGTACGTGTAGGTAAAAGGGGGCTACGGGTCGGTTTAAAGGGGCATGGGTAGGCATAACGGGGATACGGGTATATATAAGGGGGTATGGTGATGGTCGATTCCTTTCATCCATACCTGCGAAACGATCAACGGGGAAGTATCAAGGAGGGTACAGGTAGGTTACAAGGGTGGTACGGAAGGTATCAAGTGGGTTCGGGGAGGTATCAAGGGGGTATGGTGAGGCATCATGGGGGGGGACGGGGAGATATCAGGGGGGGGTATGGGGAGGTATCAAGGGGGGGTATGGGGAGGTATCAAGGGGGATATGGGGAGGTATCATCGTCCAAATGAAACTCGCAGACAACAGTTGTCTCTCTGTCTACATTTTAAACAGCAACCTGTGTACCCTGGCTTGCCAGGGTACAAAACCACTAATATATATATGTTACAGTAAATAAGTCAGATCAGTAAATAAGTCTATTTACTAAAATTTTAGTAAATAAGCTTATTTCCTGTTTCGATCAGGGAATAAGCTTATTTACTAAAATGACCAGTAAATAGACTTATTTACTGAAATTTTGTGCAGATTTTAGATCTATTTACTGACGACTGCTTTATGCATACGAATACATTTAATTAATGATATGTACACGCAGCAAACACATAATTTATTATTCAGATCGTTCACACAAATACTGACGCACCAAATGTTTTCTTCATATTTTTATTACACCACTGATATCATTTGTTGATTGTGAGAACATGTTTATTAAACACATAATTAAAATCAACAGAATTTCCCTCTCTCTCTCTTGTTATTATGGCATTGTGGCTATTATTAAATTAAAAACTTACTGAACAAACGCATAAATAAAAACAACTCTCTCTCTCTTTCTTTCTCTCTCTCTTGTTGAATATAGCATTATGGCTATTATCACATTAAAAAACATGCTTAATAAGCGCATAATTAAAACAATAAAATCTCTCTCTCTCTCATTTGTTTTTAACCCCTTGGGGTCATGGGCAATCTTGCCACTGTAGATTGTTCTAACCTATAAAGAGAAAAGTGAAAGCCCCAGTTGAAAACCTGTCTTGCCTTTGTAGGCATGACTGATTCACTGCGGCAACAGTACCCCCGTTGGAGTGCCGGGGGTTTCAGTATAAATAGTATCCCCACTTTCTGGAAATTTAGTGCTTTAAATTCCCACTGTCGCTGTCTTCCTCATTTGCTCTTTCCCATTCCTGATCTGTCTATCACTCTGCTATACTATCTTCTTCTTCGCTAGATCAATGACCTACCTTTTTTCTTGAAAACTTTTCCTGGACAAGACTCCTTGTTTGTGTATGAGGTCTGTTGGATCAGCTTGGGAGTGTTGGACGCTTTCTGCTGGGTGGTCACTAGGGCTTCCTATGATGTTATTATTTAGCACTATAGGCATTTTATATGTATGTGTTTTGTTGATGATTTATAATGATGTTTGTATTCTATTTTGTTTTTGTAACCGGGGGTTCGAGTAGTTGGGGTAAAGCCTCAGCCGTCCCCTGCGTGGGATGTCTTTATTGTAAAGTGACTGGCCGGTGGAGGGCATTCAATTTTCCCACTAGGGTTGTTTCGGCAGATCTTTTATGCGGATTGGGGGTTGTCCGGTCCTGATTTGGCTCGGAAGAGTCCGCTGGACCTAAAGCAACAATCAATCAATCAATCAATCTCATTTGTTTTTGCAATCCAAGCTGCTGTGGCAGCGGCTGTTGCATTGTACTTGTGCAGTGAAACATGCACATCTTTTGGTCTGGCATTTGTTTTTTGCTTTGCAGTCACACTTCAGAAATACCTGACCGCGACTCAACGATTCCCCTAAAACTGCCTGTCTGAGTGACACTATTTTGTCTAAACAAAATGTCTTTGGCAGTCAAAAATCGTTGCGGGCAAATGTCAAACTGATTTCTGGAATACTTGCCTTGAAGACGTCCTGTTTTCACACCTATCGTGTAGAGATCAGTGTCGTAATCCCTCTCAATGATTATGCCCATGATAATTCTCTCTCTGTCTCTCTCTCTCTCTTTCTGTCTCTCCGTCTCTCTTTCTGTCTCTCTTTCATGTCTCTTTCTCCGTCTCTCTGTCTCTGTCTCTCTCTCTGTCTCTGTCTCTCTCTCTCTCTCTCTCTCTCTCTCTCTCTCTCTCTCTCTCTCTCTTTCTGTCTCTCTCTGTTCATTTGTTTCAAAGTAAGTAAGTCAGATCAGTAAATAAGTCTATTTACAAACATTTTAGTAAATAAGCTTATTTCCTGTTTCGATAGGGAATAAGCTTATTTACTCAAATGACCACATTCTCCGTTTCTGTCGCCATTTCCAGCAGCTTTACAGCTTTCTAGTAACTGTAACTTGGAATAACAACAGTGTATCTCAGCTGCATTCTACACCGACGATATGCCAACAGTTTCAGGCGAATATCGTTCATACCAATACATGCCTCCATGATTCAGGTGATTACCATTCATACCAATGCATTTCCTTTGGGTTCAGTAAAGAACTATAATCAGACCCGTTTGTTTCTCTCTCCAGTAAATAAGTTCAGTAAATAATATAATCAGACCCGTTTTTTCCAGTAAATAAGTCTATTTACTGGTCATTTTAGTAAATAAGCTTATTCCCTGATCGAAACAGGAAATAAGCTTATTTACTAAAATTTTAGTAAATAGACTTATTTACTGATCTGACTTATTTACTGTAACATACTGTATATATATATATGGCCTCGTGGCGCAGTGGATTAGTCGCCGGTTTCCTATGACGAAGGTCGCGGGTTCGATTCCCGCAAGGGGCGAACGTATGTGACTTACGAGACGTACGAGACTATTGAGGTCACCGAGGGTTTTCTCAGGGCACTCCGGTTTCCTCCCTCCCTTCAATAATGGTACTGGATGCAGTCAATACACAATTTTTTTTAAAAAAATCGATTTTCTTTCCGTCTTCCAATAGCGATCTCCCTGCCTTTGCACCACTTACGTTCGCCCCTTGCGGGAATCGAACCCGCGACCTTATTGTTTGGGATTGATACAGTATACGCTATGAAGAATAGCAAGGGAAATTCCACCCTTTCTCTCTACAATTTAACTAATTAATTAAAAGATATGGAATGCATGGAGAAATACTTACTGAAGACAGATTCTTCCAATTTCTGGCTCGTATCGAATGGCTGAGTGGTGAACAATCTCCTCAGAGCTTCAGCGCCTCTTGCTGCTGTATCGATAGTTGACAACTATACACACAAACAAAATCATCATCGTCATCATCATCACTCATCAATAATCATCATCATCATCATCATCATCATCATCATCATCATCATCATCATCATCATCATCATCATCATCATCATCATCATCATCATCATCATCATCATCATCATCATTCATTAATAACTTCATCGCACATACTTCGACAGGCACAAAGACTGACCACAGCGGAATCGGGCGTGGTAGCAGGGTTGTACATGACTGAACTCATGGCTTCTCCAAGGGAGGCTAACCCTTGTCCTGTCAGCGCGGCTGAGTCGTTTCCCCTCTCTTGAACCAAGCCAATGTAGGACTCGGAAATCTGCAATAAAAACCATATAAGACCTTTTTTATTGACTCCTTCCGCAATAACGCTTTATCAGCTCAAGAGCTGTTCAAGCACTGGCAAACAACAACAACAACAACGGGATCTCCCTCAAGCCGCCCAAGGCGCAAACTTAACTTTGATGCCATTTAACGCCGCTGAGCAATCCTGAACGACCGCGGGGGAATCGGGACCTAGTGCATGTTGGGTGTGTTCATGCATTGGGCATTCACCCGTGTAACCTTCGCTCTTCTACAGCGCTGTAACGTCTAACGCCAAACGTACAGTCCCACGTTTTCTAGGTGATACTGTATTATTCTATTATGCATAATTTGTGTACTCTTTTTTCCATCTCATGTTGAAAGTTCAATCCTTACCACAGGCTTAGACCTCTTGAAAGACACGTTCCTCATCACAAAACTGAAATATCACACTCCTCTTTTATCCTCCCCAACACTGTGTTAGGTAATTCTCTACCAGGGAGCAAGCAACAATTGCAGCCCTTAAATATTATCTTTCGCAAAGACGATGCTTCCATTCCTCAGCAATTTTATTTTGGAAACAGGCAGGAACCATTAATCCACTGTCGACTTAGAGCGATCTTAGTCACGACCTGTTCATACAACATTTGATTAACACTAGAGAAATATAGTTCGCATTTCCTTGGAGTTTCGCTTCGTTAATCTTTCGTTTTAAATGTCATTTGTGTACTATTTAGGACTTACTTTGCACAGCTTTGCACAAATCTGGAGGACATTCTGCACAGATTTGCTCAAATCTAGATTGATTTTTTTATTTTGAATTTTATTATTTTTAACACACACGCTCACATTGCTATGCTTGTAAGTCAAAAATGACAGGCTAATCTTTTTTAAAAACCTAAAACAATAACCGCTGTTCAGTCATTGAGGTTCAAAAACATGTCCAACTTATTAGCTAAACACCCAAATGTTTATTTACTAGTATACCGCTCTGCTTTAAAAATAACACACACACTCACACACACACACACACACACACACCCACACCCACACCCACACGCACACGCACTAACACACGAATCTAAACCATGTAGCGATTATCCCATATAATTATAAGAAAATGATATGAGTGTAATTAGAACTTTAGCGTTAACTCGCACCACTAGTTCTGAAGTGTTAGGGGAAAGGTGAGTAACTTGGACCTGGAGGTAAATTGGACCACTGCATTATCTCTGAAACTAAATGGAAATAGCTTCTGATTTTTTTTTTCTTAGAGGCGTATGTATGAATTACTTCACTTGCACACGTATCATGGCGTTTACAAACGAAGACAGGCGGACGGAGAGCAACTTGTTTTCTTCCATTGTTTTTTTTTTTTTTTACAAATATTGTTTGATAGTGTTTAGTGAACGTTTGATTTTTAAGGAATGGAATTTGTGTGGATGATGTTGTGAACAATACCCGGTCATTCTGCAGTATTTCTGTTCATCAATAAACTGTCCCTTTTCTTTTAGTATATTGAACCAGTGGGTGCAAGTCAGCCGCCAAGGTTCAAATTACACTCGCATCCTATTAGAAAATGATCGCTATTTGGTTTAGATTCTTGTGTTAGTGTGTGTATATAATTGCGTGTGTATATGTGTGTGTTCGCACGTGTTTGTGTGTGTGTGTGTGCGCGCGCACGCGCGCGCGTACCCAATGCACTCACGCGGTTTTAAGTAAGCAGTTCTGCCATCATGCATACGCGGCATAAAAAAATTAATCATAGTAAATTTCTTTTTAAAAACAAACAAAAAAAAAAAAAAAACGAGAACAGCAATAAAATAATATACTCACTCGGTTTTAAGTATAAGCACTTTTTCTCACCACTAATGCCTATCAGTCGTAAGCTGAATAACGTAATTAAAATTATGAACATACTAACATAATTAAAATCAAACATGAAACTACGAGGTAAAGCCCATATGACTCACATGCTTCTTATGCAACTTGCATTATTTAGCATGAAAATGAGTGCTCAGAAAAAACAAAAGGAAACTGTGGCATAAAAATTCAAAGTAATACAGACTTTGACCTTTCTATGCTCTTGATATTGAGATGACCTTGACCTCCGATTCCAAATACACTCATGTACTATCAAATAAACTACTGCAAAAGTTGAATTATGCCCACCAAAAACCGTGACCTTGGGATGAACTTGAACTTCAGTGACTTGCCCTTGTGTTGACCTTGACCTTCACGCGACCTCTCATGTTCGTATATGATCAAATAACCCATTTCTGTTGCATACTATGGGTAAAATATATAGCTATTACTCTGTACAATGACCTAATTTTTGTATGTTTAGCAAGGCCTAAAATGGCCTTGACCTTCAAGATCAACAAAAGAACGGAAAGCATGAAAGATCAGTCTATCATCTTTAAATACAATAAGTTTGGACTTTATATCTCTCATAGTTTAGAGTCAAGGTCACTTCAAAGTACCTAAACTAACCGACTTTGAACAGCTTCAATGACCTTGACTTTGGAGTGAGGTTGACCAAATTTGAACAGAATGTGAGTCTCCTTCATATCAATCATGCTTCAAAGAATCATAAGTTCATTATTAATAACAAGGGGAAAAAAGTGAAATTATGTGAACGATTGTCATTTATTTTTTTAGACTAGCATTTGTTGACCCTGAGACATTGACCTTGAAGTGAAGTCACTCATTCATCATCATGATCATTTATAAGGTCTCCTGAATATACACCATCTTACCAATTTTTACCAATTTCACAACCAAACTTAAATATTAATCTAATTGTAAGTTTTGCACCAACAGACTACGCACGGCGGACAGACAGACTGACAATTTTGTCAATGTCAATTTTGGATTGTTGAGGACTCATTTCGCACAGATTTGCACAAATATATACACCCATATGTTTATTTATTAGTAAACCGCTCTGTTTAGAAATAACAGACACACACATACACACACACCCACACAAATCTAAACCATGTAGCGATCATTCCCTATATTATAGCCAAATGGTGCGTCCGTAGTTTGAACCTTGGTGCTAACTTGCACTACGGCTTCAGAAGGTAATGTCTAAAGATGGGCGGTTTACTAGTAAAAAACCATATTATTTAAGTTGTATACACGATCTTTTTCAAGTAAACAGATGCTTAAATTTTCCTTTATATGTTTTCTTTGGTCTTTTTTTATTTTTAAATAATAATATACATTTACTGTCTTTGGTGGTAGTAGTTGAAAGAATACTTATAAAAATTATTTTATCTTATACTCAGTAAGATCATTGCTTCAGTTTTCAGAAAAGGTATTTTTTAAGGAATCGAAATCTTTTTTTCATTTTTTTAATGCTGTTGTCGTTTTAGCGCGACGTAACGGATTATGTGTGTGAGTGCGTAAGTGAGTGTGTTTAAAAAGGTGTGTGTGTGTGTGTGTGTGTACCTGTGAAACGTCACTAATGAGGAACGGAATTTGCCTTTTTTAGTACAAAATGAGGTAATTTTGTCGTTCCCCTTTTGTCTGCCGTTCCTCATTTGTTCTAAGTACATGGCAGTGTAGTTGTAGTGCATGTGCACTACAACTACACTTCACGAAGTGTACTTTAAGTGCATGTGCACTACAACTACACTTGGTCAAGTGTAGTTGTAGTGCACATGCACTACAAGTACACTTGACCAAGTGTAGTTGTAGTCATCTTCCAGCCCTTCCACTCCTATATAGCGCGAAGTAGGTCAAGTTTTTTTCCAGACGGGTAGGATAAGGAACTTTCCTCGACGATTAGGGTAAGGCACCCGCCTCGACGGGTAGGTTAAGGCACCTGTTTAAGAAAAGGGTTAGGGTCAGGGCTAGTTGCAGCGCTGCAACTAGCCCTGACCCTAACCCTTTTCTTGAAGGGGTGCCTTACCATACCCGTCGAGGCGGGTGCCTTACCCTAATCGTCGAGGAAAATTCCTTATCCTAGCCGTGTTTTTGAACAAACTTGACCTAATTCGCCGCCTAAGGAGCGCGAAGTAGGTCAAATTACCCCATTTTATACCTCGTACACGCATGTGTGTGTGTGTGTGTGTACTTGTTTACACAGTGTTATGTGGACTAACCAGTAAACATCTACATAACTTGTTTTAACAGACCTATTTGTTTTGACAGCAGAACAATGATCCGTTAGGGTTAGGGCTGAGTTAGAGTTAGTGTTCGAACACTTAAAAGTACTTAAAAAGGGGGACGAAATATGATCCATTGTCAGTACAACGTATGTGGCGTTTCAGGAAAGTCATGATAATACTGTGTAACCTCGGCTGTGTGCATCGGTGTTTGCGTGTGTGTGTATGTATGTATGTATGTATGTGTGTATGATACAGAGAAAAACACAAGTACAATTTATTCCATAATTTTATATTTAATTTTAGTAAGTGTTTACGCGATGTTCGTATATATTGAACCTAAGTCCAATTTACCCTTTGTTTAAGTTCAATTTACCCGCTAAATTGGACTTTCACAACTTTTTTTTAAAATCGGTCTCAGACAGAAACAGCTGTCACTATAGCCTTCATAACATTTAAGGGCACATAGGTTTAATGTCAACCTTAGGTTATTTAAGGGGTTCAATATACCCACTTCTCCCCTACTATCTCATAGCAGCATTTTGAATGGCCTAAGACGCGCGAATCAATAGTCCCAATATCATCATCATCATCATCATCATCATCATCATCATCATCATCATCATCATCATCATCATCATCATCAGCAGCAGCAGCAGCAGCAGCAGCAGCAGCGGCAGCAGCTGCATCAGCACCCATCGTCCATCATCATCAACCATCCATCATCATCATCCATCATCATCAACCATCCATCATCATCGCGAACTTACCGATGTGAGCTCATCTTTAACCGGATTAGGCAGAGGGTTGAAGAGGTCATACCACAACCCGCTCCATGCCTGACTCACTGCTGTCGAACTCTAAACAAACAAACAACCAAACAAATGGCAAATATTAAATGTTACAAAAACAAATCATCAATTTGTTACGATTGAGACGCGTACGATAGTTCCGAACATTTTATTTTGCAAAGCATGCAATAATAGCTTATATTTAACTTTGATATGATTCGGCGCTGTTGCTAGAAAAAAGCTTTATATAATGTTGATAATTTTCGTCGGTCGATACTATTGTAGTAGCGTTGACAATTTTCTGGAATTATTTGTTTATCGGTCGAATGTTCCAGGTCTTTCTGGCGATAGCTAGTGGAATCATATACATTCTGTAACGTAAGACAGTGCGTAGTTCGATGACGAGTTTAGTTTGGTTGGGCATTATTGCGTCATTCTGGAATGTTCGAAGCTTCTCCTGGTTTGTGAGAAACTATATTAGTAATGCACTGTATGCTTGCGAGCAGTAATTGTTGGTGTTTGCTGAACGAAGTTGGAAAACTTTATTCGACGACTTCTGCCTTGTTGCTGAGTGAACAGGCTGCGTGGAAAAACGAATTCGAGTTACACATATCAAGATTCAATCATCGGTGCTGAATCGACTATTGATAAAACGTGTAACACAATATTCCCATCCATACACACATGTGCACGCCTGCACGCACTCCTACTCACGCACGCACACATACTCATTCGCACGCGCTCACACACACGCACACACACATACATACATACGCGAATCGGGTAAATGTAAATTGTTAAGATAGAGGTTACTGTTGAAATAATAACATAAAACAGAAAGAGAGAGAGAAAGACAAGGAATATTATCTGGGGAGAGAGAGATAGAGAAAGAAAGAGAGACAGACAGAGAGACAGAGAAAGAGAGGGAGACAGAGAGAGAGAGACAGACAGACAGAGGTCATCCAGGTCCAAATTAAAGCATTCATTATTCTTATAACAAATGTTTGTAAGTCCGCTCGTACACAGGGGGCAACATACACAAATAAATAAGTAACAATATTATAACGATAACATAACAATCTTAAAATACAAAACGTTGCGTCAGGTGTTCACGGTGAGAGTTGCATTCGAATTTAATGTAGTTATAATTTAAATAAAATAAGATAAAATATACATAAATGAATAAATAAATAAATAAATAAATATTGTTTAGCAACAACAACAACAACAACAACCGAAGAAATTACAATTAACGTGCATGCAGTATTCACGAAACTTGAAGCAAAGAAGCTTCCAACAGTTGGTTTCCATAGTCACCAACACTAAGCAATACCAACAAAACACTGTTGACGCATCGCTGTAGTCCACCTAAAGAACAATACAGCGTTTTGTTTAAGTCACATTAGTGACGTTCATTCAGCCTAAAGTACATCCTAATAAATTAACTAAACTAAAATAAACAGTACAATACAAATGAACTGCTTGTTTTCATGAAGACTTTTTTTTAAAATAATCTATTTATACTTTTTCTCACTGTTTCTGTAATTTACTCAAATTCAAAGGAACATAACCAAATTAGCGTTTTTGGTCATTTTCATTTCATTTATCGCTTTTCGTTCTCTTGGCGCTCCTGGTAAACAAGCAAGCAGCGTGAATTAAGCACAGATTAACAACTATGCTAAGTTTAAAGCAATAACATCGACATACAATCAAACTAAAAATAACTGTTTGCAGACACGACTTTTTTTTTTTTCTTTCTTTCTTTCTTTCTTTCTTTCTTTCTTTCTTTCTTTCTTTCTTTCTTTCTTTCTCTCTTTCTTTCTTTCTTGCTTTCTTTCACCCCATCTTTTTCCTTATCCAAATACAAAAGCTGGATTTTGTAATATTCAAAATATTGGACTTTAATAAATATTATTAATTATTATTGTTTATTTTATTTATTAGATTTTTACAGTTTGTTATTTTACATTGTTTTGAAACGCGCTTTGAGTCTAAAAAAATATATGTCACACTTTATCAATTAAATTTATAATAATAATAATAATAATAATAATAATAATAATAATAATAATAATAATAATAATTATACTACTACTACTACTACTACTACTACTACTACTACTACTACTACTACTACTACTACTACTACTACTACTACTACTAATAATAATAATAATAATAATAATAATAACAATAATAATAATAATTTAAAATAATAATAATAATAATAATAATAATAATAATAATAATAATAATAATAATAATAATAATAATAATAATAATAATAATAATAATAATAAGAAGAAGAAGAAGAAGAAGAAGAAGAAGAAGAAGAAGAAGAAGAAGAAGAAGAAGAAGAAGAAGAAGAAGAAGAAGAAAGAAGAAGAATGTTGTTATTATTATTATTATTGTTGTTAAGCAAGCAAACAACATCAAACAAATAGACGAAACAAATAAATTAATACATAAATTATATTTGATTTTTAGGAATTGTGTAAAGTTTAAATAAGAGTTTTAGCTGGTAGGTTCGTTCACTTGTTCAAATGGTTAATGTTACAACATTGTTAATATTTTCCCGTAGTTTGTTTGTTGGTTTAAGATCACTACGTGTACCGAAATTAAATTAAACAAATGATAAAAAAAAAAAAAAAAAAGAAACACACTTACTCCGCCTTTGCTACTGTCTTCCGCACTTTGCAGGGGACTCCGCTTATCTGGAATAGGCTGAAACAAAAGACTGTTCTTTCAGCTTATCTTTAGCCTTGAATCATACAGTGTGTCTAAAGCCTGCCGAAGAGATGGCCGTATCAAAGAGCCTATAATAGTATACAACCTCTTTGGCCGTATATCGAGGTCGGTTCAGCGGCCTCAGCTAGGGTACGTCTTTTTTTCCATGTTTTAAAAAAATTACCTAATCGTTCTCATATAGCGCTTTTCCAATTCAAGAGCGACTCAAGGCGCTGGCCGCCCCGGATCTAACCCCAAAAGCCCGAGGCGCCCACTTGCATTCTTTGTGCGCAGTGTATTACGCCCAGACAACTGAGCACAATCCTGGGCGACCGTGGATGGGGAGAAGGGACCTAGTGCGTGCTGGGAGTATTTGTGTATCCGGCACTCACCCGTCTAAGACATGAGCGTCAGGATCTTTAAAGTCCGTGCGATGGAATGCGTGCCTGCTCAGGCTAGACCTCAGTTTATACTCTCATCCGAAAGAGTAGGGGCGCAGTGTCTGGATTTTTGTGTGTGTGTCGGCGCTCCATGCAGTCAACCAGCTTGGATGCCTGCACGTTTTGCAAAGCTAACACTTTTACATTCAATGCTCCAATTGTTTGGCGTTGCGGACGCCACTAGGCCAACTGCGCCCACCCATTTCCCTCCCCTCAGCCCTCCATCCCCTGCAATATGCCAACAGATAAAACGGTCGGCAGCTGGTTGCGGGTTCAGAAGTTTTGGCTTCGGCCGTGCTGGTTCAGTGGGTCAGGAATGCGTGAATTAGGCATGACATAGGTGTATACTCTGCGCATGATGCGGCAACCAGCGAGAAAGTGAACGAATGAATGTTAAGGGTAGGGATTGTGTGAAACTGCGTAGGTGTTTTAGCTGATAGTTTCCATTTGTTTCCATTGTTAACCCTATTCCATTTTTTTGTGTGGAGGAGAGGGGAAGAGGGAGGGGGAGCTAAGGCGAAGATGGGGAGGGGGAGGGGAGGAGGGAAGGGGAAGGCGGAAAAGATAGCTTAGTCGTTCAGGGTGCAAGCCTTGTGAATGTGCGCCTTGGGCATGGGCGACGTGAGTTCGAATCCTGACTCCAGAAAACTATTGTATGCATGCAAGATATACCTGACCAGCACCTTGAGAAGCTCTCTGAGCTTGCTATATAAGAACAATGCTCTTTTAAATAATGATGGTCTAAACTGTGAACAGGCTTTTCATAAAATAAATGAAAACTAGACCAGGACTAGAACGAACCAGACATGGCAGCATTTTTTTTTAAATTTAATCGTTCATATTCAACGCTTTTCCAGCTCAAGAGCAGCTCAAGGCGCTGGCCGATACAGGACCTAACTCAAGACGCCCGATGCGCCCACTTGCAACCTTTAAGCGCACAGTCTGACGCCCAGACGACTGAGCACAGTCCTGGGCGAGTGGGGATGGGAAGAAGGGACCTAGTGCGTCAGTATCTTTTAATTCCTACGATTAAATGCGTGAGTGCACAGGCTAAACCTCGGTCTACACTCTCATCCGAAGGAGTTTGTGCGCAGTGTCTCAAGGCCATTTTAATGTTATTTGTAATAGCTCAATGGGGCAAGGCTTGTGACAGGTATTCATTTTTTTAGTACGACGGCAGTACAATGCCAATAGCACAAACAAGATACAAGTTACGAAATGCAAGGTTATTGTCCTCATTTACCAAAGGAAATTGGCCAGTTCTTCATTCACGGCCAACACGGGTGACCGAAGTGTATACCTTTTGGGACAAGCTGGACAATAAGAATAAAACAGGTTACAAACGACTGAAGAGCAGCAGTCGATTCTGCTCCTTTCATAATAACTAGCAGTTATTACCCGTCCAAATAAATTTTTGATGACCCATTTGCTGGGCCTGATGTTATATGCCCGTTTCAAAAATTATCCTGGAAGTGACTTTGTTTGTGCATTCTGCAGCATTTTGTCATTTTATGTTTGTTTTTAATCTGAAGAAGAGCAAAGCACGAAAATTCATTTGTCTTGTATTGTTGTATAATTAAAAGTATCTATTATATTTTGTTGTTGTGTTGCTGATTTTATGCCCGTTATAGGTTATCTTTGGGTGTCCAAGCTGTCAGCCACTGAGTGAAGTCAAATTTATTTGAGACTATAATGTTCCAGTGTAGCCTACATAGTGTATAGTTTATGTTGTGGTGTTGGTACAATAACTACATGTAGGAAATATCAATTGCCTGAAAGTGGAAGAAATTGTAAACACAACAGGAACTGCTAAGTATTTTGAAAGTAAAATACAATTATATGTTTATCTTTAATCTATGTCTCTTTTTAGTGATTCACCACTGACAGTGCACTTCAGCCTTCCACTTCCAGAATCATAAACACAACTAAGATATACAGTATATCAAAGATACTTTTAATTAACATTAGCTCGAAAATTAATTCACATTGTATAAAAGTATCTTTGATATAATAATCTTTGTTGTGTTTATGATTCTGGAAGTGGAAGGCTGAAGTACACTCTCAGTGGTGAATCACTAAAAAGAGACATAGATTAAAAATAAACTTATAATTGTAATAAAACACAATAATAATTTATTTGAGGAGAACAGCATTACTGATTTATTGCACATGCATGTGATTAAAACAATAAGGCAATGCTATCACTGCATGCACAGAACTTTTTTCCTTATAATACATACCAATGAAATACCAAATTGAGGCAATCATAAAAAAAGCACCAAGCCATGTAAATGTAAATATGGACCTTTAGTCCCTACAGATATTTATTTGGGAACAATTCAGTTTTAATTTAGATTCTAAATATTTATTTTTAATGTAAAGTTTGCTCTTAATTTAATATTTTTTTTCTGATGAATCGAATGACAATTAATTATGCTATGAAATTTACAATAAAACTATAATGTTATTTTCTAAATGTTTTTTTTTTTTAAACAGACCTACCTATACCTAATTTTTTTTTAAAAAGCATAAGATGTTAAGTGTTCTAAGAAGTACACACATCATGGATAAATGAAAAAAAAAAAGAATATGAAGCAGTTATTAATACCCGTGCTATGATTTTATTTTTATTTATATATTTATTTTTTTATTTTTTTTATTTTTTTAGCATTTTACTTGCACCTCGTTTTGTTTTTCAGTTGCCTCTGTTCCGCTCTTTTTCTTTATTATCTATATCTCTCTTATATCTCTCTCGCTCTGTATTATTAAATTTTATTTTAAAAAAAAAAAGGACCAAGCGAGATTCGAACCCGGGTCTCCTTATTGACAGTCAAACGCCTTATCCATTGAACCACGGGATGCTATAATTCCCTAAACTGATTTTAGGTCCCATATCATAAAACATGTTGAACCCGTCGATTTTAATAGTGTTATAAACTTGAAACTGGATTAAACAATATAGCGAACGCCGATCGATTAAAAGCGATTTGGAATAAAATACGAAATCCTTGGTAGAAATGGTATGCGGAAATGATGGCAGGGCTAAGGACAAAAATGATTGGTTCTAAAAATACCGTCTCACACATGTGTTTTTACAGTGTTTTTGGGCGCAGTAAAATACAAACTAAAGCCGTTTTGCGATCGAAAAGAATGTTAAGTTTCGTTGTATCGGCAGCGGGTGATCGAGCGCCGAATGGCAAAACTCGCGTGGAAGCAATTATATGGACAGTTCAGCTGTAATCTGTAAAACTTGGAGCCAACTGAAGCTCGAAATGAACTTCACAACAAAGCCGCTGGTTGGCTAAAACGGCCCCTCGTGATCTGAAAAGGCTGCTCGATTAATATATAGATTATCTAATACGCAGAAATCCCAAGACTAGAGTTAGACAGCAACACTTTGGAAAGAAAGGACCATCAGTCTACACTCCAAGGTAAGGCTGCTGCGCTCCCTTGTCATCTACACCTTCCTATACGCTTGCGAATTATGGACCCTCACAGCAGATCTGCAACGAAGAATACAAAGCATGGAGATGAGGTGCTACAGGAAACTCCGATGGCATGGCCACGTCACCAGAGCATCAAACCTTGCAAAGACCATCCTGCAAGGCACGGTGCAAGGAGGCAGAAGAAGAGGGAGACAGACAGAGGTGGGAGAACAACATTCGAGGGACTGGCTTGACACTGAGCGAATTAGCAACGAGGGTTGCTGAGGACAGAGAAAGATGGAGTACGCTGGTAAAAAGATCATCGTTGGCGCCCCAACGACTTTCGAGTTACGGGATAGGATAGGATAGAATAGCAACACTTGATCGGTCAGGTGTGACAAAATCTTCTCATTGAATTGAATAAGGAAAAGCCCCAGTGACCCTTCTGTCATTGAACTAATTCTAACAAGAATAATGACAAAAAGTAGTGCACTGGCCTATACCCTTCCTGAATTACTACAACAGTTTGGAATTTTACTTTTTATATATTAAGGTTGTGCTCAAAGCTGGAGAGGAATATTGTCAAAATAATGGGAACGTTACTGGGACGATCAATGCTTTGTCAGTTCCGTAAATAATTATTAAGGTGGTTTATTGTCCCGGTGCCTTGGTCCCGACCAATCCCATGACCACTTCCTTCTAGTCAATTGAATTGTTCTTATATATGGCTTTACTAGCACAAGAGTGGCTCAAGGGACAATTCCTATATATGGCTTTACTAGCACAACAGCTGCTCAAGGGACAATCCAAAGCACTATCAAACTCAAACAGCTGGTGCTGGGTGTATAACTGGCACTATCCCGTCTAGGACATGGCTGTCAGGATCTTTAAAAGTCCGGCCTATGCAATGTATGCGTGCACAGAATAATTCCAGATTTGAAGTCTCGTCCGAAGGAGTCCGATACTACTCTGAGCCATGTTATCGAAAGTGAATACGCATTCTAATAAGGATCAATGAGTATGTGGATATAGCTCTGTGAACCTGCTGCCCTGAGCATGCTGCCAGCATGAACTCGTGCGCGATACAAATCATCATCATCATCATCATCATCATCATCATCATCATCATCATCACCATCATCACCATCCAACTGATGTCCTGTTTTTTCTCTCCATCTCGACTCACCTCCAAAACCCCCTCTTCCATGGCAGATTAAAAATTCGTTTGTGTAGCCTATAGAACATAGATAACTAATAACCACCCCTTCCAAATCTCTCGAGCAGAAATATAGGTCTCGCGCGACTTTCTTTGACATGCGTTAGTGCTTATTCTTTCACACAACGCGCGTGGGTTGGTGTTCTATAGTTCTAGAATGTTAAAAATATAACCCCGATCGAGGTGCTTAGATATGCGTGGGTGGTCAATTTGTGCACATATCAAGGTTTTGTTTAAAACTAGACTGAAAACGGTTCACAAAAAATAAAAACTAAGCCACGGAACAACTGACTCTTTCAAAATCATTAAAATACAATTGCCTCTCACCATCCCCCCCCCCCCCTTTTTAAACATACCAGATAACAACAACCCGGCCTGCCTCCATTCTCTCCCCCCCCCCCCACTTCCCATCTCCCTCCCCTAAACAATATCACTCTTGCCTTCTTTCTCATCCCCTGAGACTTCCCGCGATTGGACAGAGGGTTAATGGAAGGATCTTTGAGTTTAAGGGCATTGTCCGCAATAAGAGTCATTGGAACACAAAAACAGAATCCTAACCGCAAAAGGCAAACGAAATGAAACAATGGACCATACAGTCATTCCCTTGAGATAAGGCAATGGCTGAATCCAAACTGAAAATATATTATTGTTTCCGTGTTTTTTGTTGTCAAAATTAACACGAAACGAAACCGCTCTGACCTTGTTTTCCTGTGTTACTTCATATTCTAAATGTATGGGTTGATTTCGAAAGCATACTATTTCCCGTGTATTAGAGCCTGCAATAAAACACGAAATCAGACAAAACCATCTTCATTTTATTATTTGTTTAGAAATCAGAAACAAAATACACAAAAAACACCAAGAAAAATATAAAAGCAAAGACTTTCGGGCTACGCCCTTCTTCAGTGATGAAAAATAAATAAAACATGAGGTCAGTGATGATGACGTAAACACTAAACATGCGTCATAGAAGACGCTCTCTCTCTCTCTCTCTCTCTCTCTCTCTCTCTCTCTCTCTCTCTCTCTCTCTCTCTCTCTCTTTCTCTCTCTCTCTCTCTCTCTCTCTCTCTCTCTCTCTCTCTCTCTCTCTCTCTTTTCTCTCTCTCTCTCTCTCTCTCTCTCTCTCTCTCTCTCTCTCTCTTTTCTCTCTCTCTCTCTCTCTCTCTCTCTCTCTCTCTCTCTCTCTCTCTCTCTCTCTCTCTCTCTCTCTCTCTCTCTCTCTCTCTCTCCAAAAACATTTTATTATTTGTTTGTGATATTTGAGAAATACAGCGAAACGTGCCTGTTTTCAGTGTCGCTTCACGGCTTCACCTCATATTAGGCTGTATATATAGCATAACTATCCAACTAACTCATTATAACTCCATCCACCAATCCCTCGCCAAACAAACAAAACGTTTGCTCACAATGGTATTAAGAATGCCGGCTGCAGTGGACATGCTACGACACTGCTTATCTAGCGTGGAGGCAGTGGCGCTGTACAAGACTTGGTTGTTCCACAAGGCCACACTGTCTGAAGAAAGCCCATCAGCATCGCCTGTGCCTCCTGCATCCAGCTGAAACCAGAATCATCATCATAATCACAATTAAAGTCAAAATAATCATTTATAAAGTTTCATAAAGCGCGACTGACGCCTAAGGCATCCATATAATAATCAGAGTTCTTTTTAGGCCTATGACCTAGGTGCAGCTAGAGCAAGGATATTAATAGTATGGTCTATAAGGCTATACATAGCTCGATTTTCCTCCTTCTCTTCATCATCAATATTGTCGTCGTCAATCGATCAATCAATGGTCGTGGTCCTGATTCGGCTCTTTGCAGTCCGCTGGATTGACCTTATAACCAATGACCAAGGAACTAATCAATCATCATCAATCATCACAGCCCCGTGGCTATTATCCATGCCTCACAATCATCATCACCATCATAATCATCATAAATCACCACAGCCCCGTTACTATCACCCATGCCTCACAACATCCAGGCGGCTGCGCAGCCAAACCTCTGCCTTTTCCTTAATATTATTGGAACTGTCACTTCGCGTACCTGCATTGTGAAAAAGGAGATACACTCAACAACAAACTCCTCACCAGCCTCCTCTTTTCCCATCCTCTTCAACCCCCGGCATGGAGTATGCCTTCTCAGCGTGGAGTATTGCGCTTTACAAGCAGACTCTGGATTGGATTAAATTGGATGTGATGGGATGGTATCTTATACTGTACTTACATTGATGAGTGAGACCTGCTCGGTGTAGTCCTTCAGCACGTCATAGACCCTGGCCACTAACTCAAACCAGCCACCAGTCTGTCCAGTAATCAGAGGCATCTGTACTCGAGGCATCGTGCTTTCGCCTGTCAAAAATACGAGATAAAGTTGATCTAGCGATGCGTTCGTGCGTCTACTCAACAGATATGATATTATAAATAGGAACCCAAAGATGAATGCAACCTTCCTTTCTTTTTGGCACGGAAAGCAGGGCCCATAGATCGTAACAATCGTTTCCTAAGGGTTAAGCGAATACACATTTCCACAAACGAAACACGAATCTATCCCAACAATATCATTTTACTCACTTGACTCACAAATGGGCACAGAGATGCCGTTCTTCCTCAGCAGAAACTTGTAGTACAAGGCGGACTTAGCGGCATCGCGGTCGCTCAAGCCTTTCCCTTTGCCGTTGTCTCCGGCGTTCTCGTCTTCATCGTAGCCGTCGTCTTCCCAATTATTACAATATAGAGTGAAGCGTTGTGTTAGCACGTTGCCTGCAAACAAACAATAACGGTCAGTCCAATGTCAATCGAATCAAAGTCAATCCAATGTAGGCTTAAGGTGATATGATAGCGCACAGCTTCATGAGCTCAACGGTTCCTTGAAGGTAAAACTACTGTGAACTGTCAAAATACAAAATTCATACTTAAGGTCTAGTTAGTTCATTGTTTTTAGGGTGCAGTGGACTACTTAACTTCTAAATTAGGGGGCTTATAAACCTACACCAATCATATAATAACTGAAAACATTTCGATGATGAAAACTAAATTATTAAGTGTACTGGGTTTATCACTTATTTCGGTAGTAAAGCATTATATTTGAATTCTGATGTCGCCTCAACAGGACTGAAAGCGCTGCGAGCACGCACTTCGGGTGTAGATGTTTTTACGCGCTGTACAAATTGACCTTCATTCATGGTTACCCCCGTGACCAAAATCAACAACAGTCAACAGCTTCGGCAATAACCATAGAAGTAGTAAAATCGTATTTTATTATTATTATTATTATTATTATTATTATTATTATTATTATTATCGAGGATTTTTATAGCGCACATATCTCGCCGTACTTGACAAGACTCAATGCGCTGGCCGATACAGGATCTACCTCAAGCCGACTGAGCACCATCCTGGGCAGCCAGGGATGGGGAAGAAGGACTTAGGTGCATGCTGGGTGTGTTCTTGTCACCGGCACTTACCCGTCTATGACATGAGCGTCAGGATCTTTAAAGTCCGTTATGATGGAATGTATGCGACACAGATTAGACCTCGGTTTACACTCTCATCCGAAGGAGTAGGAAACGGGAGTAAAGTGTCTTTCCCAAGGACACAACACAATGCCCAGGCCTGGGCTCGAACCCGGGACTTTCATATCCGCAAGCCACAGCTCTACCATTAGGCCACCGTGCCCGCCTACGTCCTAGGAAACCACGTGGTTTATAAAGGCGTCGTTTACCTTTGTGGAAAACGGGTTTACATGCATGGTTATTACATTAAACAAGGATGACGTGGGCTTTCGTTGCTCAATCAAACCAACCGCTACAGTTTGAATTTTCAAATTTCGGCTCTGACAGGGAGTGATTTCCCCTGTTTTAACGGTACATCTATACCATACCTTTGTGACCTTTGCCCCTGTTTCTGAGCGAACCACGCGGCTCAAAGACAACATTTTGGTGTCTAGGGTAGGGTTAGCGTCTATTTTATCACCCCAAAATGAAAAACCGTCCCGAACAATTTGTGTGTGTGTATGGGTTCTGTCTCTTACCGGCTTTGGTAGGTGCTATTTTTAGTTCAATAATGTTAGCTAGCGGTTGCTATTAATAGGCACCCAAAACTACGGAATTTACTCTTTAAAAAAATAACTATACTCTCTGTTACACTCGGTTTGATGTTGGCGTTTTTCTATCAGTATTTGATTCAGCCCCGATGCTTGAATTCCTGATAGTTGTGTAACTCAGATTCGTTTATCCACGCAGCCTGCTCACTCATCAACAAGTCAGGAGTCGTCGTATGAAGTTTTCCACTTTTATTCAGCACACATCAACAACTGCATACAATCGCTTTTTCACTTTCAACTTTTCACTTTCCAACTCACTATCAACAATCTCTTTCAAAACAGTGCGGCACATAATTATATAGCCTCTCTCTTTTTTCCCGAACAATTTAGAACACGGTAGACTAGAATGACGCACTACAGCCAATCAAATAAAAGATCGTCCTCACTGACTTACGTCATACATCTTTCTAAACATTCCAGGAACATTCCCTCAAACTTCGACATTTATCGGGAAAATTCTATCGACAGTAAATACGCAAATCCAGAGAATTCTCCAATAATATCGACTAACGAAAATTATCAACGTTATACAAAGCCTCTCCTAATAACATTGCAAACTCATATCAAAGGTAAATAAACTCCATTATTGAATACTTTGCAAAACGAAACGGTTAGATCTATCGTGCGCGTTTCAGACATACTACCATTCGCGTTTCAACGTAACACTCTCGAAAAGTTATTTTTGGTTCTCATTTTTCTTCAGTGGTGCAACACTCACATGAACGTTACAAGGTTCTGTCGTGGGGGCGTGGTCTAAGTGGGCCCCTTTCATGTAAGCTTTCGTGTTGTGTGTTCTTTGTGAATGTCTATGAAGCAAAATGCTTTGTAATCCATATGAAGTGCTTACCGGCAGAGGGCGTCGCGTTGCAAAAGCCTCCCCAGGGCGGGCAGTTGGTTCGGAACTCACGCAATGCTGCTGCTTGGGCTCCAATCTCTGACGTCATCTCCACTGACAGTTGGTAGCGAACGCACGGCGTCAGGGTGTTGGGTTTGATGGCCAGGTTTGGCCCTACATCCTTGCCTGAGCGGCATCGGATTTGATCATGCATTTTAAATCAAACATTGTGAGCATAATTGTAGTCTTGGCTGATTGAGTGAGGTCTCGCCTTCAAAAGCCTATTTATGGTATATGAAAACTTACATAGAAAAATGTGCCATGTGACAGCACAACTATATATATAAACATGTAAAAGTTTTAAACGAACAAAATCCTATAAATACAATAAAACACGAACGTTACATCCGATCGCAAGAGGCAGCAGCTTACGACAAGGCGCTTGCCCTGGGGTTTTCTGTAGGTGTACAATGGTTCAATGAGATAGTAATAATAATAATAACAGGCAATTTATACAGCGCTTTCCAAAATCACAAAACGCTTTACACAAAGAAATGTAAACACAACATGCGTACATTGGTCAATAACACGCAACCACATACACATCCCAACACCAAAAATAACTAACAACACTCACTCATGGCGCCTAAGAAAAGGCCTCTCTAAAAAGATGCGTCTTCAAGTTCATTTTAAAAGACGCTAGTGAAGGACTGTGACGGACGGACCGAGGAAGCGAGTTCCAGGTCTGAACGGAGAAGAAACTGAAGGCTCTACCACCGTGTCTCACCCTATGGTATTCTGGTACACGGAACATCCTTTCATCTGCAGACGAGCGGAGAGACCGAGAAGGAACATACAGTCGAAAGTTCGGAAAGATAGCTAGGAGCAGTTCCAGAGATGATGTGGTAGCAAAGACATGAGGTTTTATATTTAATTCGTTGTTCAACTGGGAGCCAGTGTAGTTCGAGAAAGAGAGGCGTGCAATGCTGTGATTTCCGTGCTTTGAAGATGAGTTTAGCTGCAGAGTTTTGGACTTGTTGAAGAGGTCTAAGGACTTTCTGTGTTCTGTGTGCAACCCACAACGAGGGAATTACAATAATCCAATCTAGACAGAATGCTCGTAATCATACAGGATAACACACGACTTCCCTCCCTCCCAAACGCCCTCACAAACTCACACTCCCATAAACAAAACTGCCATCAATCTAATTCAAAGACATTATTAACAACACTGAACAAGGCAATACAGCAGAGAAAAAACAACCGTGCTTCAAAAACCCTACTTGTCGATACAAAAGGGTCAACGAATAAGACAAGTGTTATCAAAGAAATGACATCAAGTATTACCAACGAAATGGCATGAAGTACCGCCAAAAAATAACATCCAGTCTATAAAAGGTTTATATTTTCTAGCTTTGTGACTATACTTTTGTCATAGGAAATGATAAAAAAGAACATTCTGCATTCCATCTTTTGTCTACTCATCTAGGAAAACGACAAATCTTATATTTCTCATTATTTATTTTTTAAATTATTATTTACAAACCTTCGAATACTAT
>CM072515.1:57935235-57960235 GCA_036898135.1 Oncomelania hupensis
CATGGAATGATAGGAACCATCTGCAAGCAAAAGGGAAGCATGGAATGACAGGAACCATCTGCAAGCAAAAGGACAGCATGGAATGATAGGAACCATCTGCAAGCAAAAGGGAAGCATGGAATGACAGGAACCATCTGCAAGCAAAAGGAAAGCATGGAATGATAGGAACCATCTGCAAGCAAAAGGACAGCATGGAATGATAGGAACCATCTGAAGCAAAAGGACAGCATGGAATGATAGGAACCATCTGCAAGCAAAATATGATCAAAATCGGCTAAGGCAATTTTTAGATTGAGCCCAAAACGTGTACAGAAAATAGGGAAGCACTATGACTTGGACTTTTGAGAAAGCACAAATACGAAGAACAATCTAACACGCTTACAGAGGTTAAAAGTGTCCGCAAATTAAACCTGAAGAATTTCGGCTCAATTATTCTTGCGATAAAATAAAAAGAGTAAAATTGGGTGCGACGAACCGCCCGATTGACTGACAACAGGACCGCTGCTGAAGAAGGCCCATGATTTGAAGTACCTGTAATACCAGAACGCAACAAAATCACTAAGCCGTTCTTGAGATATTGAGCAAAACGTATTTAGCAACAAATAGGACTCCAGTAACCTTGAAATTTGCAGTACAGCGAAAATGAATGCACGGGAGGCTGGCCACTAACCACGGTAATGTTCCTATGACGTTTGGTCAAAATCCGTTCAGTGGTTCTTGAGATATAACCTCCAACGGACCGACGGACCGACCGACATTTGGCTCATTTTGATTCCTCCACATCCCTCGACTATTTCAAATTATTTTCAGATAAGTTTGGAAATACAAAAAATTACCATACAATGCATGTTATTGTCCAACCTTCACAGTGTAAGGTTCACAACATGAGCATACTCCGCAGCTAAGGCAAACGAAGGCGAGGCAAACGGAATCCTGGGCTAGTCTCAGCTACTGCGTTTACACAAGGGGTTACTTGTTTGCTACACGTTTTAAAAAAACAACCTACAGACCGATATAAACCGTGCTACGTGATGCTTTGAGCCAAAATGTTATGTTACGTTCTGTCAGACTATGCAATGCTATGCTACGTTCTGCCAGGCTATGCAATGCTATGCCACGTTCTGCCAGGCTATGCAATGCTATGCTACGCTCTACCAGGCTATGCAATGCTATGCTACGCTCTACCAGGCTAAGCAACGCTATGCTACGCTCTACCAGGCTATGCAATGCTATGCTACGCTCTACCAGGCTAAGCAACGCTATAGCCTACTAACTTTTGGGAGGAAGCTTGGAAATATAACGTACCCGTGAGCCTGACTTTCCCTCCCTCTATTTCAGCGACGAGAGGGGTGCGCACCACCCTGAAGAACGTCAACCCCAGTAACCAGGTGTAGTTCTGATCCGGCCCGAACGTTATGTTCACCTTCACAAACAAGTAAGATTACGGGTGAGAATGAGGAAGAACAAGATTTAGTTTGAAAGCGGGTCTGAGATCGTATTTTTAAACTTTAACGGTTAAGAAATCGTGTCCTTCGATCAAAACAGCAGATGACAGGCTCAAACAAAACATGTAGCCTACATAGACTTATCACAGGAGTCATCTTAATGAAATGATTATTTAGTCTGTGGTTCATTTTAAATCTGGGCTGTGACACATTAAGACCACTCGCTCTAGTTTACACACGTGACTGCATTAACACTACTGAAAAATATCGCGATAAAGCTGAAATAATGAAGAAAGAATCCCTCGTTCTATTCATTTGTGAGTGGAGTTTCTTAAAAGAACAAACTAGTCCCATTTTAGCCTTCTTAGACTCCAGGTTCAAGAGAAGCATTGAGAAATTTACAGAAAGAATACTTTGCTATATCCGTTTATGAACGGGAAGCCAGTAAATGTATTTGAGAAAGAGTGAGGTCTGTACCTTGGCCACATAGAGTGCTGGTTCCAAAGAAGCTTTGGGAAATGTGATGAAGTCGGCGTTGGTTTGTTCCAGGTCTGTGTGATCTCTGACGTAACTGCCACTCGTGATGTCATACTCTATCAGCCACCAGTAAAAGGAGGGTTCCGGGCAGTAGATGATGGTTCGAGTCACCAGCCGCGTCACTTTGGAGTTGGGCACGATCATTGGTGTTTTCTGACAACGGTTGGAAAACTAGAAGGTCAAAGCCCATATGACTCACATGCTCCTTATGGAACTCGCAAAATGTAACATGAAACTGAGTGCCCAGAAAGAAAAAAAAAGAAACGGCGGCATTAAAATGCAAAGTAATACCGACTTTGATCTTTCTATGATCTTGATCTTGAGAAGACCTTGACCTCCGGCTCTTATAAACTATCAAATAAAGTAAAACAAAAGTTTATTGTGCCCTACAAAACGGTGACCTTGACCTTGGGAAGACTTTGACCCTCACGTAACCTTTCGTGCATGTCTGATAACCCATAAATGTTGCATACTATGGGTTAAATAAACAGCCATTCCACTGTACTATTACCTTTTTATGTGTTTGCAAGACCTAAAATGACCTTGACCTTCAAGATCAACGCAAGAACGGAACATATATGAAAGATCAATCTATCATATCTAAATACAAGAAGTTTGGAGTTTTTATCTTTTATTGTTTGGGGTCAAGGGCACTTCAAAATAAATATACTAACCGAATTTGGACAGATCCAATGACCTTGACCTTGAGGTGAGGTTGACCAAATATGTAAAGTATGTCGTCTCATTAATATCATGCACCAAAGAATAATAAGTTCAATAATAACGTTGAAAAAAAAAAAGAAATTTTGTTAAAAAAAATTGTCAGTTTTTAAACTAACATTTGTTGATCCTGTGACCTTGACCTTGAAGTGAAGTCATTCATTCACTGATGATTTATGACCTATCACTCACGGGTACATCTTACCAAGCTTTTTTTTGATATTTGAAATAGGTTTCTGAGATACATGTATTAAATCCATTTGCAAGTTTTGCACAAAATGAGGGCTTAAGCGGAGACGGCGGACAGCGGACGGCAGACGGCGGACAGACAGACGGACGGACGGACATTTTTGTTAGTGTCATTTTGGGCCTATTTAGGACTCATCTCGCACAAATTTGCAAAAAAATTGATTTGTGTGTGTGGGGGGTGGGGGTGGGAGGTGGAACGGGGATAGGGTTGGGGGAGGGTAAGGGAGGGAGCACATACACTCACAATGCTATGCATGTGAGTCAAACAATGGAGATGTTAAGTGGAACTATTGGTATAATAACAATGAGAAAAGGTGATTTTATGACCATCAATATATGTTCACCTAACGTGGAACAAACATAAGACAAACGTTTGGTCTCTGCATAACACAACTTTGCCCCGTATATCTTTATCACAGTTCAAATCAAGATCACGTCAATATACATTTAAGAACCAACGTTGAGCGACTCCAGTGACCTTGACCTTGGAGCGAAATTACCCAAACGCGCACGACAGGCGTGTCTCATCGACATTGACCATTACAATGAATAATGAACGAATACATAAATACACAAGGTAATGAACAAAATGCATAAATAACAGTAACATCAATAACATGACCCTGACCTTGCGGTACTGTCGGTCAAAGATGGGGTCGTCGGAGAAGCAGGGATGATAGGCGAAGACGAAGAAGGTCAAGGTCACTGCTGAAAAAAAGTTGGAGCAGTTCACAGTAATATCGTGTGACCCCAACGTGATGTACTCGAATGGCACCTGCACACACATTAAAGAACCTGTAATTCTGTCGAACTATAGTACAGGGGAAATCCTCAAATGAACACGCATACAAACCAAACATTTCATTTTAAAAAAGATAAATAAATAAATAAATAAATAAATAAATAAATAAATAAATAAATTTAAATGCTAAATAATTTGTTAATTCGCGTGAAAATCGACGTCAATAAATAAATACATGTAAATAGATAAATAAGTAATTGTGGTAAACCTATGAGACAAGTACAGCTACATATCACTGGTCGATACCCGGCCGATCAGGCAAGGCGATGACCTCGACGATGATCACAACAATCACAAAGTGAAAGATAACAAAATCTAGAAACATGATGATAATGATGATCGTAATGGTGATGATGATGATGATGATGATGATGATGACGATGATGATGATGATGATGATGATGATGATGATGATGATGATGATGATGGTGATGATGATGATGATGATGATGATGATGATGATGATGATGATGATGATGATGATGATGATGATTACCTCGAAGGAGACTCTAGGGGATACCCGCATTTCCCAAATTATAGGATCTGGTTTCTTGTCTTCGTTGAAATCAAAGAAGCATGTCATGTTGATTAGACTGTGCCTGTGAATCAGAGAAATAGGCCTACACACCTCATGGGCCTTTCAGACGTCAACATTTTTCATTTTTTCGTGGCAGGCAAAACCACGTGACCACATCTGAACTCATGTTGATCCTTTGGGCGCAAAGCTTAAAAACTGACCGAAACTGGCAGAAGAAGTTGTACTAGGTTACAACAAGACCAAAGTCAACGCTTTATTTTAAAGCTAGTAACTTTAACACATTTCAGCCTCACATATCCTATTCACAGTGAGTGTTGCCGTACTGCGACAAAAAGAGATTAAACCCCAAAATAACCTCACTCAAAAGTACGGGTTTGATAAAACTCATTTGCTTGTGTACCAATTAAAAACATCAAAGTCGATACTAGAAATAGCACCGCCTCGGAAGTGTGTCTTGTGGGCTCTGCTGGTTTTTTTTTACCTACCAAGGAGAAGACACTGGAAATACAAAGCTTAGCGGTCGGTCTAGGAGTGTCCACTGTAATAACCTGTGCTATGCATACTCCAGGGTAACCTCCATTTGCCAAGAAAAATAAAACAAAAACCTTGGAGAACCAGGCGCTTTAATGGGCACCAACCCCTAAAAAGCACAACAATAATTTAATCAGAATAAATGGGACTAGTTAGTAATTTATTGCTTACAGAGTCCAGCGGACTGCAATGAGCCGAATCAGGATCACAAAATTAAGACTACAACTTGGCTGACATAGGACTCACCCGTGATCCGCACAAAAGATCTGTTAAAACAATCCTAGTGGTAACACTGAAGGCACTCCACCCGCCGGTCACTGTACAATAAAGGCATCCCACGCAGGAGACGCTGAGGCTATACTCTAATTTATGGAACCCCGTTTACAGAAACAAAATGGAATACAAACATCATTATAAAATATCAACAAAAGACATATATAAAATGCCTACATAGCTAAATAATATCATAGGAAGCCTTAGCGACCATTTGGCGGAATGCCTTCCAATATTCCCAAGCTGATAGTTTTGTCCCGGAAGAGTTTTCAAGAAAAAAAGGTAAGTGACTAATCTAGCGAAGAAGAAGATAGTATAGTAGATTGATAGAACAAAGTAGAAATCACAAAAATTAGGAGTTTTGTTCCGGAAGTTTTCAAGAAAAAAGGTAAGTGACTGGTCTAGTGAAGAAGTAGTATAATAGATTGATAGAACAGAGTAGGAATGAGAAAGAACAAATGGGAAAGACAGCGACAGTGGGAATTTAAAGCACTAAATTTCAAGAAAATGGGGACACTAATAATACAGAAACCCCCGGCACCCCCACGGCGGTGCTAAATGGGACTAGACCGTACGCTAAAACCTGGGGTAATGCGTGAATGTTGTTTGTTATGGAGTTGTTGTGTTGACTGCCATAGTGCATGAGGCTTGTGAGGTTGTATGTTATTCTACACAGACTATAATAAAGCACGGGCTTACTGGGCTCGGTTCAGTAAAATGGTGGCCACGACTGCACCAGTTGGGGTCAGCACTGTGTCCGGTGTCACGGTCAGCACTAAATCCGTATTCACCCTTCCGTCCACCTGCATCATCATCGACATGGTCGTCGTCGTTTTTGTCGTCATCGTCATCATCATCATCATCATCATCATCATCATCATCATCATCATCATCATCATCATCATCATCATCATCATCATCATCATCATCAATAATAATAATAATAATAATAATAATAATAATAATAATAATAATAATAATAATAATAATAATAATAATAATAATAACCATCACCATCATCCTCATCAATAAATCAACAAATCAAACAATCATCGTCATCATCATATTTATCATCATCGTAATCGTTTAAATCCGACGAATGAATACAAATCAGCAACCCTACCAATTAAAGAAACAGTCAATAATGTATTCCATCCATCCATCGCTCATTCTCTCAACGTCATTTACTAATAAAACTCGGTCATCATAGCATAACAACGTCGAACACTAACCGTCAAATTTCGGAAAGGGTGAGTGGGAGGGGGGAAGGGGAGAAGGGGAGGGAGGGAATACTGTCTCTTAGCTGTTTTATTTAGAAATTGCCCGCTGGCTCAGATCTATAGCGCAAATCCACAAATGCCAACCATAGGCAGCAGAAAAGGGGAGCCAGATCTTTCGTATCATTCCCTCATTTCCCTGTGGGCGGTTGTACTGTACTGTGTTTTAACAAGACGCTGAGCTTGTGGTGTGCCGCTAGTTATGAAAGGTACTTTGCGTCATACTTCGAATGAACTATAGAAAACATTGCCGGTTGTTGGAATGTAGGGTTATGTGTGTGCGAGCGCATGCGCGTGGCGACAGGAGTGCAGCATCGAAGCTTATTGGCAGCACCCGGGATATCATCCTCTCTAGATGCTGCCCTCCAAACTTCGTTTTGCGGATGACATTGATGGATTGGCTGGAGAGGAACAAGAACTTGAACAGCTGGTACAGAGGATTGACACCACCTCCAGAGCCTATAGAATGGAAATAAGTGCAGAGAAGTCCAAAATGATGACCAACAACACCAAACGGCTCAACATGGATATCAAAGTCCAAGGCCAATCCCTCAACACAGTGCATAGCTTCAAATATTTAGGAGTCATTGTATCAGACAATGGGTCACGACAGGAAGTCCTCTCCAGGATTGCACAAACAACTGCTGTCCTGGCAAGGTTGAAGCCCATTTGGAAAGACAGGACCATCAGTCTACATTCCAAGGTAAGGCTGCTGCGCTCCCTTGACATCTCCATCTTCCTTAACGCTTGCGAAACATGGACCCTCACAGCAGATCTACAACGAAGAATACAAAGCATGGCGATAACGTGCTACAGAAGACTTCTGGGCATTTCCTATACCCAGCACATCATCAACGACGAAGTCCGACAGACCATCACAGAAGCCATTGGACAACACGATGACCTGCTAACAGTGGTGAAGAAACGGAAACTCCGATGATATGGCCACGTCACCAGATCATCAGGCCTTGCAAAGACCATCCTGCAAGGCACAGTGCAAGGAGGTAAAAGAAGAGGGAGACCGAAAAAGAGGTGGGAGGACAACATTCGAGAATGGACTTGTTTGACACTGAGCGAAGCCATCAGGGTTGCTGAGGACAGAGAAAGATGGAGTAGGCCTACGCTGGTTTAACGATCATCTGTGGCGCCCCAACGACCTCCGAGTTACGGGATAGGATAGGATAGGATAACACAAAGGGTTCTCACACATCGTTAGACATAAAGGTTCAGAGGGAGGGGGGGGGGGGGGGCAGTAGGAGTTGCATGCGACGGGATCAAAGCTTAGACATTCAGGGATCAGGCATTAAGGGGCGCAACCCCGGCCTCCTTCCCCATCCCCGCCCTCTACTACCCCCACCCCCACTCATTTACTCCACAGCCAATAAACATGGTTACTCACTCACCGTTATATTGTGGGGGAAAAACGCACTCTCGTAGATGGCTTTATCGTTTGACAAAGCTACGTAGCTGACGTTGTAGTTGTCAACAGCAGGATAAATGTAGGTAAATAGTTTCCCGTACACTGGTTTGATGGGTACCCAATCCACAACAGTGTCAAACAGTACGGACACATACCTAAAAAAATAAAAAAAAGGCCGTGACTGTGACGGCCCTACTAGCGCCAAAACCTGATCATTACAAATATCATGAGATAATTACAAATATCATGACATGATTACTATTATCAAGGGATAATGACAATTTTTATTTAATCGTTCTTATATAGCACTTTACCAGCTCAAGAGCTGCTCAAGAGCTGCTCAAGGCGCTGGCCGATACAGGATCTAACTCAAGCCGCCCGAGACGCCCACCCGCAGCCTTTGGGCGCATGGTCTGACGCCCGTACAACTGAGCACAATCCTGGCCAGCCAGGGATGGGGGAGAAGGACCTAAGTGCATGCTGGGTGTGTTCTTGTCACCGGCACTTACCCGTCTAGGACATGAGCGTCAGGATCTTTAAAGTCCGTTATGATGGAATGTATGCGACACAGACTAGACCTCGGTTTATACTCTCATCCGAAGGAGTAGGAAATGGGAGTAAAGTGTCTTTCCCAAGGACACAACACAATGCCCCGGCCTGGGCTCGAACCCTGGATCTTCAGATCCGCAAGCCAAAGCTCTACCATTAGGCCACCGTGCCTCCCTATTCAATTATCATTGAAAAATTACAAATATCTTCCGAGATCATATTTAAATTTTCAGTTTTGGCTCTAGCAATCCGCCTGAAAAATGCGCCAAAACCAAAAATTGAATAATCACATAATTATTACAATTTTTACTTGATAATTACCTTTTTTGCGTGATCATGCTTAATTCTGGCTTAGGCGGCTTACTAGCGCCAAAACGTGCATTTACAGGTATCAGTGATAATAGTCATTAACACGTGCTCTGTGTAATTCACATGTCTGACGGCCTATTAGCGCCAAAACCTGATAATTACAAACATCATGGGATCATTACAAATAACAACGACATATTTACAATTAACATGAAAAATTTGTAATAATGAAGTGAAAATAAAATTTTTTGGTTTTGGCGCATTTCCAGACGGATTGCAAAAGACAAAACTAAAACTTAAACGTGATCATGCGAAGATATTTGTAATTTTTTAATGATAATAATATTGTACTTATTCCTTCATAATTGTAATTATCCCGTGATATTTGTAATTATCTCATTACATTACATGGTTATTGCTTTAGGTCCAGCGGACTCTTCCGAGCCAAATCGGGACCAGAGAAGTGAAAGAGGACTCACCCCTGATTCGCATAAAAGATCTGCCGACACAACTCTAGTGGTAACACTGAAGGCAATCTACCAGCCGGTCACTTTACAATAGACATCCCACGCAGGGTCGCTGAGACTATACTCTAATTTATCGAACCCCCGTTTACAAAAACAAAATAGAATACAAACATCATTATACAATATCAACAAAACACAAACATATTAAATGCCTACATTTCCAAATAATAACATCATAGGAAGCCCCAGTGACCGTTTGGCAGAAAGCATCCAATATTCCCAAGCTGATCCAACAGACCTCACACACAAATGAGGAGTTTTGTCCCGGAAGAGTTTTCAAGAAAAAAGGTAGGTGACTGGTCTAGCGAAGAAGAAAATAGTATAATAGATTGATAGAACAGAGTAGGAATGAGAAAGAACAAATGCGAAAGACAGTGACAGTGGGAATTTAAAGCACTACATTTCCAGAAAGTGGGGATACTATTTATACTGAAATCCCGTGCACCCCCAACGGGGGAATTATCTCATGATATTTGTAATTAGTAGGTTTTGGCCCTAGGAAGCCTTGCAAATCCTATCCCTATCCTATCCTATCCCATAACTCGGAGGTCGTAGGGGCACTGCAGATGATCGTTTAAACAGCGTACTCCATCTTTCTCTGTCCTCAGCAACCCTGATTGTTTCGCTCAGTGTCAAACCAGTCCATTCTCGAATGTTGTCCTGCCACCTCTCTTTCGGTCTCCCTCTTCTTCTACCTCCTTGCACTGTGCCTTGCAGGATGGTCTTTGCAAGACCTGATGATCTGTTGACGTGGCCATACCATCGGAGTTTCCGTAGACTTCACCACTGTGAGCAGGTCATCGTGTTGTCCAATGGCATGCGTGACGTTCTGTTGAACTTCGTCGTTGGTGATGTGCTGGGTATAGGAAATGCCCAGAAGTCTTCTGTAGCACCTCATCTCCATGCTTTGTATTCTTCGTTGTAGATCTGCTGTGAGGGTCCATGTTTCGCAAGCATATAGGAAGATGGAGATGACAAGGGAGCGCAGCAGCCTTACCTTGGAATGTAGACTGATGGTCCTGTCTTTCCAAATGGGCTTCAACCTCGCCAGGGCAGCAGTTGTTTGTGCGATCCTGGAGAGGACTTCCTGTCGGGACCCATTGTCTGATACAATGGCTCCTAAATATAGGGGCCTACTGATAATGCAAATACTGATAATTATTGAGTAACACTGTGGATTACCAGTATCTCTGTAAATTACACAGAACCCGTGTTCTTATCCTATCTTATCCTATCCCGTAACTCGGAGGTCGTAGGGGCACCACAGATGATTGTTTAACAGCGTACTCCATCTTTCTCTGTCCTCAGGCTTCGCTCAGTGTCAAGCCATTCCATTCTGGAATGTTGTCCTCCCATATCTTTTTCTGTCTTCCTCTTTTTCTACTTCTTTGCACTGTGCCTTGCAGGATGGTCTTTGCAAGGCCTGATGCTCTGGTGACGTTGCCATACCATCGGAGTTTCCGTTTCTTCACCACTGTGAGCAGGTCATCGTGTTGTCCAATGGCTTGTGTGATGGTCTGTCGGACTTCGTCGTTGGTGATGTGCTGCGTATAGGTTAATTTCAATTATCTCGTGATACTGGTAACTCTCGGGTTTTGGCGCTAGTAGACCGTCATACGTGAAGCTTGAAATTGTGAACGATATAAATATTTTGTATAACGTTCAATGCTTCGGTTGTTTTGCCGTTGCATAAATTACTGTAATTTTTCTATACCTTTCTTGCATAGGGTGTTCCCCTCCAAGGTAAAGCTGGATTACGCCTTCAAATTTTTTGTGGTAAAAAACGTAGAAGTAGAAGATTGTGACCGCTACCTCTCCCGAATGAAACGGCTTCAAAATTGTCTGGACAAGGCCGATCCTACAATAAAACAAAATCCAATGAATTTATTAAATAAATACGGCATCACCGTCACTTCCGTCATCATCACTCATCATCATCCACCATCATCCATCCAACATCCATCCCACATCCATCATCATCAATCATCATCATCATCATCATCATCATCATCATCATCATCATCATCATCATCACCACCATCATAATTTTCTTTTCTTCCTGTCTTTCCTCCTCCTCCTCCTCCTCACAATCATCATCATCATCATCATCATCTTTATTATCACCTTTAAGGTTCTTCATGTAAATATTCAAGCTTCGTACTTTTTAAATCACCATCACGATCATTATCTTCCCTTTCTTCTCCTCTTTCTCCTCCTCCTGCTCCTCTTCTTTCATCATCATTTATCATCATCATCATCATCATCATCATCATCATCATCATCATCATCATCATCATCATCATCATCATCATCATCATCATCATCATCATCATCTTCTTCTTCTTCTTCTCCTTCTTCTTTTTCATCATATCGTTGTTGTTATTTTGTTGACTTGCCATGCTCTGAACTCTAAAGTGATGTTGCCTTCGGTTGGATGCTCCAGAAGCATGGTGGCAAAGTACACGTCCCTCAGTGGATATCTGCACATTTAGATTCACTAGTCATATATGTACAGTATATGACATGTATCATTGTGACGGTGAGTCTATTGTTGCTGGGCTCTGCACAAAGGAATCCTATTACCCACTCGTCTTTCGTCTGCGGGGATCGGCTATTGTAATCACCCTATAACTAATCTTAATACATTTATATGTTTGGCCCAGTCTGTGGTAGGATAGGGTTATAGAGATAGGGAGAAAATGGTAAAAGATTCACTGACACACTAGCTCTCGCACGGCTATGAAACATAGGTAGTCCAGCCACTTATTAACAGTAAATATCACACATTTATTTCCTCTACTCTATACATAATTTTCTAATTACTACACTAACTTAAATGTCCAAATTCACTTCGAGTAGTTCGCTCCTTGATGGGTCTATGCTGCTACTGTTCTCGATATCTGCTACTGTCTCATCATTGGGCTATTTGTTCTTGTTGGCCTACTGTTCGTTTTCAGGAGAGTTGACTACCGCACTGTCCTTCTAGATCAGTGTGTGTGCACGACTTCTGTGTCACTGAACTGAATCGTTAAGGTGTGGTGATGGTGTCTCCTCCTTGTTTGTTGACCATTGGGCTATCGGAGCTCAGTGCTCGATGCTCCACTTCAGGCCGAATGTCAGGGTTGACTCTCAGTGGTCTATCTCCTGCATCTGACCAACAAGCCTGCTCGTCTGCAAAACATAAGACGAGTTTCTGCAACGCCTTGTATACAAAGGGTGTGCAGAGCGTCTCCTTGATGGCAGAAATATCCCTCAGTTGAGATCGCATCCACTTATATAAACAAGGGACGAACAATCTTCTATGTCCTTGGTCCACTGGAATCTCCAACATAATTCCTATACATATACATATCATGGCTAAACTAAACACATGGAAACGTAATTAACAATATACACATTCTCCTGTACAGCCACTGGTCTGCAATAATACACAAAGAAGAAACAACAGTTGGACAGTAGGGGCAACCTCGTGGTTGCGAAAACCGGTCACGTGTCAGCCACGTTACATTACATGATTATTGCTTTAGGTCCAGCGGACTCTTCCGAGCCAAATCAGGACCAGACAACCCCTGATCCGCATAAAAGATCTGCTGAAACAACCCTAGTGGTAAAACTGAAAGCTCTCCATCAGCCAGTCACTTTACAATAAAGACATCCCACGCAGGGGACGCTGAGGATGTACTCTAATTTATCGAACCCCCGTTTACAAAAACGAAATAGAATACAAACATCATTATAAATTATCAACAAAACACATACATATAAAATGCCTACAATGCTAAATAATAACATCATAGGAAGCCCTAGTGACCACTTGGCAGAAAGCGTCCAATATTCCCAAGCTGATCCAACACACCTCACACACAAATAAGGAGTCTTGTCCCGGAAGAGTTTTCAAGAAAAAAGGTAGGTGACTGGTCTAGCGAAGAAGATAGTATAGCAGATTGATAAAACAGAGCAGGAATGAGAAAGAACAAATGAGAAAGACAGCGACAGTAGGAATTTAAAGCACTAAATTTCCAGAAAGTGGGGATACTATTTATACTGAAACCCCCGGCACCTCAACGGGGGAGTCAGCCACGTGGTCAAGCTAAGTTTTACAAACATTTACAATCATAAAACATGTCAAGACTTCACAAACATAATCCAATAATATTATCAATAAATCGCGATGAAACAAAAGATTGATCATTTACCTTTTTGACAATGTCAGGCTGTGGCTATACTGCGATGAATTGAATTTCACCCATCACCTGCTTAGTCTTCTGCTAGAGAGATCTTTCAGCGTGCGTCCTTCTCAGTTGAGATTTAGACAAAGACTGACTACCTAACATAGTGGTCAAGCTAAAGCCCGTCAAATCTCGTGATACCTGAGCGCCTCCTAGCGGGGGTGGGGGATATACGTCAGCGGGATGAAGTCATTGCCTGCCCTAGCGAGAGTTAGCTTACATATGCTTAGCACAGTCCTGACTTGTGTCGTCTGCTGGCCATCGACTTTAATTTACAAGGGCTACAGCAGGGTGAACTATTTGAGGCGTGAAGCCTTAGTGCTGGGTTAAACTAGCCTTTCGTGACAATCATTATGCTCCAGAAAATAATTATCCATTTGTTTGCCGTTTCTAGCTTTTTGCAGTTGTTGAAAATGCAATTATTTGTGTCTGTGTTTAAAAAACTTAACCCTTAATTGCTTAACAGAATAGTTGATAATAATAATAATAATAATAATAATAATAATAATAATAATAATAAGAAGAAGAAGAAGAAGAAGAAGAAGAAGAAGAAGAAGAAGAAGAAGAAGAAGAAGAAGAAGAAGAAGAAGAAGAAGAAGAAGAAGAAGAAGAAAAAGAAGAAGAAGAAGAAGAAGAAGAAGAAGAAGAAGAAGAAGAAGAAGATCAACAATTAGGCTCAAAACGCGGCGTTCTGTACCAACATACACGCTCACATGTTTCACCCTCTCTCACACGCACAGCAAACATACATCTGTCACTCAAATATGTGGTGTAAAGGCAGGGAGATCGCTATTAGAAAATGGAAAAGAAATCGAAATTTTATGTTTGAAATGTTAATAAAAAGTAATTTAAAAAATCCTAAAATGTGTGTGCAATTCAGGGTTTTAGTAGTTTATATTTACTAAAATCTGTAGGAAATTTATGAAACCCTGATTATGAACAAGTAGAGCAACATAGTGTATGTACAATGCAGTTTTTAAAGGAATTAACGGCTGAACATTTTTCAAATACACAGCTACAGACAAATCAATATGAATAAACACACACACAACAACATTGATTGATTGATTGATTTATTGTTGCTTTAGGTCCAGCGGACTCTTCCGAGCCAAATCAGGACCGGACAACCCCCGATCCGCACAAAAGATCTGCCGAAACAACCCCAGTGGGAAAATTGAATGCCCTCCACCGGCCAGTCACTTTACAATAAAGACATCCCACGCGGGGGACGGCTGAGGGTTGACCTCAACTACGCGAACACCCCGGTTACAAAAACAAAATAGAATACAACCATCATTATAAATCGTCAACAAAACACATACATATAAAATGCCTATAGTGCGAAATAATACAATCATAGGAAGCCCTAGTGACCACCCGGCAGAAAGTGTCCAACACTCCCAAGCTGATCCAACAGACCTCATACACAAACAAGGAGTCTTGTCCAGGAAGAGTTTTCAAGGAAAAAGGTAGGTCATTGATCTAGCGAAGAAGAAGAAAGTATAGCAGAGTGATAGGACAGATCAGGAATGGGAAAGAGCAAATGATGAAGACAGCGACAGTGGGAATTTAAAGCTCTAAATTTCCAGAAAGTGGGGATACTATTTATACTGAAACCCCCGGCACTCCAACGGGGGGAACTGTTGCCGCAGTGAATTAGTCATGCCTACAAAGGCAAGACAGGTTTTCAACTGGGGCTTTCACTGTTCCCTTTATAGGTTAGAACAATCTACAGTGACAAGATTGCTCATGACCCCAAGGGGTACACAACAACAACAACAAAACCAACAACAACATGAACAAAAACAACAACACAAACAAAAACAACAACAACAACGAGTATCATACCTATGGCTTACAGTCAAGCTGGTAAGAGTAAAATTATCCACAGGAGACCCGTCGCCCCAGTCGACGCTAACAGTGATGCCACTGGGTGCGACATTGATGGAATCCGATGACGTCAGTTCGACCTGAAAATCCCGGGAGGGGACGGTGCCGTTCATGGTAAGGTATTGGTCCACGTTGACGTCGAACTTGGACATGCTCCAGCCCTTTACCTGTAAAGAACAAGAGGGTGCTTGACAGATTGGTGAGAGTGTGTGCGAGAGTGACGGGTGAAAGACAAAACAGTTTGAGAGAACTGCATGAATACCGTGTGGTGAGGAAGGCGGGAGTGGTTATGAAAGACACTTCACATGTTTTAGCAAAGTATTATGAAATGTTGCCCTCTGGTCGCAGACTGCGTGTGCGTAAATGTTCTCTTGTAAGAACGAAGAACAGTTTTATTCCGAAAATCTGAGTTTTTAACTAAGCGCTAAGTAATATTTTTGTATATAAGATCTTGATGTTTGAGATGTCTTTTAATACTGGAAATTTACTATAGATGTAGCCTACTGTGTACTTGTTTTATCTATGTATGTAATGTTTTAATGTTTTATACCGATCAGCAATCACCCCTTGGGGTCATGAGCAATCTTGCCACTGTAGATTGTTCTAACCTATAAAGGGAAAAGTGAAAGCCCCTGTTGAAAACCTGTCTTTCCTTTATAGGCATGACCGATTCACTGCGGCAACAGTACCCCCGTTGGAGTGCCGGGGGTTTCAGTATAAATAGTATCCCCACTTTCTGGAAATTTAGTGCTTTAAATTCCCACTGTCGCTGTCTTCCTCATTTGCTCTTTCCCATTCCTGCTCTGTCCTATCACTCTGCTATACTATCTTCTTCTTCGCTAGATCAATGACCTACCTTTTTTCTTGAAAACTCTTCCTGGACAAGACTCCTTGTTTGTGTATGAGGTCTGTTGGATCAGCTTGGGAGTATTGGACGCTTTCTGCCAAATGGTCACTTGGGCTTCCTATGATTTTATTATTTAGCAATATAGGCATTTTATATGTATGTATTTTGTTGATAATTTATAATGATGTTTGTATTCTATTTTGTTTTTGTAACCGGGGGTTCGAGTAGTTGGGGTAAAGCCTCAGCCGTCCCCTGCGTGGGATGTCTTTATTGTAAAGTGACTGGCCGGTGGAGGGCATTCAGTTTTCCTACTAGGGTTGTTTCAGCAGATCTTTTATGCGGATCGGGGGTTGTCAGGTCCTGATTTGGCTCGGAAGAGTCCGCTGGACCTAAAGCAACAATTAATCAATCGATCAGCAATTGTACGTCATAATTTCTCTGTTGAGATAATAAAGTATTCTTGAACTTGAACTTGAACTTGTCGAAGAAGACCAAGAACGGTTGGAACATAGTGTATGCATAGACAGATGACAGGCAGAGACACACACGCATGCGGAATGGGGATTTATGTTGATAATTTAATTCATGTAACTTGCGAGTTGGTGCGTGTGTGCTTGAGTATGAGTGCTTGGAGCAAAAGAAGAGTTTTGAATTTGAGTCAAAGTTTGACATTCTCTGTTTTAAAAGTAAAGTGACGTCTATTCTATCCCTCCCTTATCCCTTTACATGCAGCGCAGAACTGCATCTGATAAAGATTTTATCCTATATGCTCTTGTGACTGCGAAGACTAAGACTACTTAATCAAAATGATATACGTTTATAATTCCATTTAGATCGAGTAGTCTTTTACTGTACTGGATTTGGAGCAAAGCGTTGCAGACGAACACGAGGACTAAAAAAAAAGTTCAATGATTGCGCTCGACTTGTCACGCAAGAGAGGGCTAGGCAATGAGATCGTTATAAAGCCAGGGAGGACAGTGGCATCCGATTTAGAGTAGAGAGGTCTTTCTTATCATTCCATTATTCCAGAGAGGACAGCAACTAATAAGGATTTTAACATAGATGCCGTCAATGAACTTCAGTCCCTCTCATTTGGCGAGCCAGCTTTATCACTTGTGTTCTACGCATACCTTTTGTCTCCCTTAGAGTAGATAATAGACATGCTGAGTATTGCCTAGCATTTAAAGAAAAGTGTTTTGAGGGAGAGCACATTTATAAAAGTGAGTAGAAACAAACAAAACAAAAAACAGTTAAAAAATACAGTTTATCGAAAGGGTTCAATACCTGAATACTGGCGGAGATGGAGACGGAGGACGGCTGGGTGTTGCGACATTTGAAGTAAACTGTGTAGGTGCCTATTGTCCCGAACTGCAAGCTTTGCGACACAGGAAAGCTATCGGGAAAGGCGTAAGCCGTCTCCGTGGTTGCCCCGCCCTGGGTAGCACCTGGATCCCAGTGGCATAGCAAATTGGCAGTCAGGTTGAAGCCTTCGGCATACACTGCGAAAGGAGATACAAGAAATTAAGAACGAGGTTGTCGAACAGTTGAGTGTCGTAGCGAACCGCATGTAGTCAGACAAAATGCGTTGATTTGAGGTCAGAGACAGAACTGGAGTAAACAGGAACACAATACAGGACCTAAAACTGAGCCCTGAGGGATTCTCAACAGTGACACGATCAGATTGAAGAAAGACCTTGGACGAAGGCACATTGAAATACAAATGTCTAAACCGGCAAACACAACTTCTGTATTCTGACCTTGTACAGTAACCTTGCCATCGGGGAATGGAACGACGAGAGAGGCCGGCCAAAAGCGGAAGTTTGTGTTGTCCACTTTGTCGATTGGGTCCTGTATGTAGATGGCTATGACCATCGTGGAAGTCTTGCCGCTTCCGTCGTACGTCGTCACCGTCAAATCGTATCTGGAATTGTACGGAAACAAAGGTTAGTGCACAGTGAAATTTTTGTTTAAAGGGATGAGAGACGGCGAAAAGAGAGGTGAAGTTAGTTAGTTAGTAAATCATTGCTTACAGGATCCAGCGGACTGCAAAGAGCCGAATCAGGACCACAAAATCAGGACCACAACTTGGTTGAAAGAGAACTCAACCCTGATCCGTATAAAAGATCTTCCGAAACACTGAAGGCACTCCACCAGCCGGTCACTATATAATAAAGGCATCCCACGCAAGGGGACGCTGAGGCTATACTCTAATTTATCGAAACCCCGTTTACAAAAACAAAATAAAATATAAACATCATTATAAAATACCAACAAAACACGCACATGTAAAATGCCTACATTGCTAAATAATAATATCATAGGAAGCCCAAGTGACCATTTGGCAGAAAGCGCCCACTATTCCCAAGCTGACCCAACTGACCTCATACACAAATGAAGGAGTTTTAGGAAGAATGTTCAAGAAAAAAGGTAGGTGACTGGTCTAGCGAAGAAGATATTATAGTAGATTGATAGAACAGAGTAGGAATGAGAAAGAACAAAGGAGAAAGACAGCGACAGTGGGAATTTAATGCACTGAATTTCCAGAAAGTGGGGATACTATTTATACAGAAACCCCCGGCACACCCACGGTGGACTGGAGAGGTGAAGGGAGGAGGACTTATGTACATATTTAAGAGAATGAGAAAAGAAAGAAACAAATAAAGCAACATGGAAATAAAGAAATAATATGAAAGAGATAAACAAAATAAATAAGAGCGTGTTCCAAGGATTAGAAAACAAACTTTTTTTTAAAAATGTTTTATGTAATGGCTAAACAGAGAAAAATCCATAACTAAATGAACAATTTCCTAACTTACTTTCCTTCAAAAGGCAAATCCTTTGGGTCCACTTCAAATGCGGAGGTGCCCTTTGCGGATATGGTGGCGGGACTATATTTTGTGCGTTGGAGGTAGTTCCCGTACAACACTGCTGTCACGTCATTGACACTGTCGTCAAGCCAGCTGGGACACACCAAAATGAAGAGGTAATGACCCACAGACCTTATTCGGAAATGGGAGGTAAGTTGTCTTTTTGTTTTGTTTTTAGTTACCTAGAGTTATCCGGGCGGACATCTCGTCTCATAACACTATGAAAGCTACCCCGAGCTGCAAGCTTTTCTTGGGGAAAGGAGGGTGGTGGTTGCTTTGCAGTGCAAGGCCGAACTAGCGGAGCTAGTAGGTTACTCGGAAAAGCATCGTTTCGTTTCGTTTCGTTGAGTAGATTACCGTCCCCGGACACGGAAGCGTACAGGGGACTTGGATAGAAGAAGGACGTTGAAGTTAAGAAGTCATGGTACGGGATAAGTAGTTTGAAGAGGGAGCGCGTAGCGCCGCTGCAACGTCCATCTGAAGTTAAGGTGTGTCTGTGGTGAACAGCAGCGGGTGGTGGTAGAGCAAGGGGCCAAAGTTGGTAGGTCGGCAAGGGGCAGGCGTGGCCGTTGGAAGGGGAAGAGGGGAGTGAGAGGAAACGGGTCTGAAGGGAGATGATTGAGTAGTTTAAATATGGATGGACCGGTATCTAACATGTTAAAACAATACTGATCTATTATGGTTAAAACTACCCCAAGTGGGGTCCAGGGTAAATACATTCCCGGGAGGGAGCTGAGGCGAACAGGGAAGATATGCGGGCAGGGTGAAATGGCTGATATGGCTGATATAACGGATGGCTGTCGGTAAAAATCCTTTCAGGACCGAAATAAAAGATTAAAAACTATGGGAAAAAGACCCCAAAGTGTCCGAGTGATCGGAAAAGACATACGCAATCATACAGGGAAGGAAACCAAACCCCCCAACAACAACACAGACAAGAACAAAATCAAAACAATAAACCAAAACTAAAAAGTGTCGCGGCGAGTCCGGAGCGAATGCGAGGATAGGTCATGGAAGCGCACCATGGACCCCGGAAGGAAGACCAGAAGGTGAGCCTTGTAGTAAGGGAGTCGTACAGGCTCCAGACGCCCAGGACCAACGGTCTACTGGGGGAGCGTCCAGTGGTATGCCTTAGTAATGGTAACTGATGCCTAGGATCAGGGGATCAACTAGGCAAGAGTCCAGTAGTAAGAGTCAGTCTTTAAGGGTGCCAAAACACACTAGGACCTAAGGGGGTCAACTAAAATGTGGGCCCAGTAGTAGAAGAAGTCAATGGTGGGTTAGTACGTCCAGGATATACAATCAACTGGGAAAACGTCAAGTAGTAGGCGTATGTAATGGTAACTGATGCGTAGGATCAGGGGATCGACTATGCAGGAGTCCTGTGGTAAAAGGTCTGTCACGAAGTAGGTGCCAACATATAAGGACCCGTAGGGGTCAACTAGATATGGGCCAAATGTTAAGTGATATCTTTCATAGGAGGAGCCAGGATCAGAGTCAACTGGGATCGCAAGTGGTGATTGGTCAAGTTTAAGGGAACAGTTGCCAAGGATCAGAAAGGTGATCTGGGCAAGTGTCGTAATGTACGAGATGGTAATTGGTATGACAACAGGAAGAGCGTGTCGACCGGCAGAGGAGCTCACAGAACGGGTTGGGCTTAACAGACGGGCCAGGACCGGTAGCCGTTCAGGGAGATATACGTAGGAATTAAAGGTAGGAAGAGACTCTGGATCTATGGATGCACCCCGCAGTCAGAAAGAGAAGGTTGATGTCGGTGGAAAGTGAGTAGGCCACCAGGTCAGGAATGCCGTCGCCCAAAAGAGCGGACCGGCAAGCGGCACTGACAGGCTGAAAGTCTTCGCTAAGATCAGGGCAAAGAAAGATACAATGTTCCAGACTAATGATGCCACCGCAAGAGCAGGGTGTGATGGTGTAATGGCATCGGGCTTTGCCGGCACAGAGCCGGAGGGCATAGGGTTTGAGTAGGGGGGGGGAGACAGGAGGAGTGTAGCGGGGCAGGAAGGCGCCCGGAAATCAAAGCCAACTCCCATCTGTCGGCGCACCATAGCGAGTAGGCCGCATCCCACTTGTCATGGAGCATGGCTTTGGTAGAAGAATGTAATTCAGAAGAAAAGGGAGGGATACGCAGGGACATGGGAGAATCACCCGAGGAGCCTGCGGCAGCAGCACGATCGGCCCGCTCGTTACCGGGCAGCCCGACGTGGGAGGGTATCCAATAGAATTGGGTACTAGTGCCCAGGCTATGGAGGGTACAGGTAAGCTCCAAGATAGATTGGAGAAGGCTTGGTCGGGAGCGGCAGGAAGAGCCGCCTATACAGAGCAGAGCACTTCGAGAGTCAGTGAGGATGGAGACCTGAGGGGCACGAGGCAAAGAGCCGTCAGAAACGCCCTTCAGAGCCTCCCTGATGGCTATGAGCTCGTAAGTGAGAATAGAAGAACCGGGCGGCAGGCCACCGGAGAGGGAAATCCCACCAGGGGCAGAGATTCCATACCCAGCAGCGCCGTCCGGGAGGACCGAGCCATCAGTATAGATACGAACTGTGTCAGCAAGTGACTCGACTAGCTCGTGTGAGATAGCAGTGAGAAGTGGTAAGTCGCCGGAGCGGGACAGAAGGCCTCCGCCGGCGATGTGGGTGGGTGGAATATGTTCCCAAGGGGGAAGAGGGGGGGGGGTATCCTCCACGGAGATACCGCGAGAGAATATGCCCCCCAAAGATGTTGAAAGGTAGTCAGCAAGACCTATCTGGGGACGGGCTGTAATGGGCCACATGAACTGAGGTTGCAACTCACAAGAGGTGGAGTTGTCCACACGACCGGCTCTGACAACATAATCGGCACAGGTCTGGGTGATGGCGTACCTCAGGGTCGGAAAAGCAGTGGATTTACGTACTAGTCTCGACTCCTAGCTGTATAAACTTTTATTTTTTTTTCTCGAGCGAGAGAATAAACCGCGGTCTAGTAGGTGCACATATGCGTCAATCGCGCGGATTTTAAATATCCTGACGCTCATCATTTCCTATTCGGGTGGGTGTCAGTTAATGTAAACACACCAGAAGACTCTCTAGGTCCTCTTGCCCCTCAGTAGTTGAAGAGCGCTCAGTTGTTTACGGAGGTGGGTGTTAGACTAGCTGCATCAAACTAGCTGCAAGTTGGCGCAGTGGGCGGCTTGATTAATATTTTGTTTTCAACCAAAGCCTTCATTTGATCTTTGAACTAGTACAAGCGTTGTATGAGAACCATCCAATACATTGCTGCACATGTATACACTAATACACTATTACACTAATTTACAGTCTGTTACACTCGTTGTTGGTTTTTATCAGTAGTTGATTCAGCCCCAATGCTTGAATCCTGATAAGTGTAACTCAGATTCGTTTATCCACGCAACCTGTTCACTCAGCAACAAGGCAGGAGTCTTCGTATGAAGTTTTCCAATATTATTCAGCGTACATCAACAACTGCATACAATCGCTCAATCGCTTTTCACTTTTTTTCTTCCTCAACTGAAACAGTGCGGTACATATATAGTCTCTCTATATCCAGAAAAATTTAGAACACTCCAGGGTGACGCACCACAACCAATCAAAGCAAACTTCGTCATCACTGTCTTACGTCATACAACTTTCTTCAACATAAAAAAAACTCTCAGCTTCTATTGGATCTATCTAGATCCTTCGATCGATGGTAAACAACCATCTCTAGAAAATTCTCAAATAATATCTATCAACTAAAATTATCAACATTATACCAAACTTCTCCTAACAACAATGCAAAATCAAATCAAAGGTAAATACACTCTATTATTGCATGCTTTGCAAAAAAAAACGATCGGATCTATCGTGCGCGTTTCAACGTAACACAGGCTCAGCAGCGATGTGGACCTACCTGACAGCAACGGTAAACTTTGAACGGTCCTTGTGGTCCAACAGCACGACAAGGTCTTGACCAGTGTCCACTGTAAGGTTGTGTGCGTTCTGACCAAGGACCACAGCAAGTAGCACCACCAGTATGCCTCCGACCGGTGCGAACGTGACCATGTTTGATGCTTTACTGAGATCTGCAATAATAATATTTTTTTTAAAATAATAACAGAAACAACGAAAGTAACAACAAAAATAACACAGAAGTAACAAATCAATGTAAATAAATTAAAATCGTTTTAAAAAAAGACTAAGAATTAAAATTATTACACTAAAAAAAATACAATTACAATGAAAATCAAAATATCGATTGTCATTATGAACTCTTTAAAACATATTCCAGTAAAAAGTCGCTATTTAAGGTACTAATTATTAATTAGACAAAACATCGGTTCAAAGCGTACATCTTATGTATTCTTCATACACAAACATTTACAACAACAACAAAAAAACACTTATATATATATACTTGTATATACTGTATACACAGATTCAAAGACCAACAGAAAGGAAAATAAAGACGATTTAGATTACATGGCGTGTCAGATCCTGATTAGCTATGTTACAAATTTAATATAGTAAAACAGATATAGAAACGTGCAAACGTTTTTATTTTGTGTAGCTGCAGTATTTTGTCACAAACGCGAACATAATAAAATGTTTTTGCTCAAAGCCTTCATGTCGTGCATCAAAATCTCACCCCTTTCTTTTCACACAAACACTCACCCGGCCCCATCAAATGTCTCACCTACCTACACATGCACACATATACGCACACAAATACGGATACACACACACACACCTACACACACACACACACACACACGCACACACACGCACACTAAAGTGCCCACTAACTGAAACTCCCATTCAAAGCCTGGAATCGATTTGACGAATCATCCACACAATATATTTCCAGCACATCAATCAGAAGTTAAAGTAGGCAGTCAAATACTTTCGAGTACCACAATAACATGCTGATGTCGATCAAAGTAGGATTTTCGATCAAAGCAGAATTTTCAAGTAGCCCAATCAGTAGACCTTTATCAAAACACTTCATTCGATTAAAAAAAAACTAAATTATTATTTTTAAACTTTGGAACTACCTTTGACGGCTATGCAGCAATATTGACAAGCCGTGAGATTACAGAAAAAAAACAAAATACGTTGCTGCTGTTCCCTATTGACATAATCGTTCTCTGATCGTCCACTGTCTCCAGAAATTCACTAACTAGCTCTAGAACCACGTGTACCGATGCTAGTCTATAGTACGCGATCACCCGCTTCTGTTTAACAACGCCAGCAGCAAGCTTTAAAGGATGGTACCAACAATGGGAACAGCAAACTGCGGAGGGACCTCGTGAAACAAAACTACAAACAATGGAAGTGTGTACTTATGGATATAATTATTCGTACCTCTGTATCCACCATTCAGTGTTACAGACCAACCAATCCATACATTCAAACTGTCAACACGTTATGGCAGGACGACTAAAGTTTATGGCCACAATAGTTTTAAATCTATGTCGCTCAATTCAGTTGTTAGGGATTCTTGCATGACTAACAAACTTGTGACGCTTTTATGACGCACGTACTGAGACTGAGACTGAGACTGAGACCGAGACCTTATTCGGCTATGGCATTTACATTAAAAATGTGTCTTTCGGCTGCGCAAACTTAGTAAACGTAAAATGTAAATTATCTCTAAAAGAATGACGTGTACAAACAAAAAATTAATAATGCAACACATACAATATAATGAAACAAGTACTATCCCACATCCCAAACATACTTGCGCGGTACACTCCCGCGTACACCCCCAAATACCATTAACAACCAACGCCATCAGGCACAAACACCGACCCCATGTGTACAAACACACACAACCCATGCACACACAGGATCATCACATCCTAAGCCGAATTACAAAACAGGACTGTTTGAAAAATTAATACGCACGCCCGCACGCACACACACACACCTACACACACACCCACACACACACGCACACACACACACACACACACACACACACATAAACCTTGGTCT
>CM072515.1:57965235-57987735 GCA_036898135.1 Oncomelania hupensis
AATGCCGGATGCTCAGTAGTCTGTTGACCTCCTTCATACAGTCAGAGACGAACTGTGTCCCGAGGTCTGTCAGAATTTCTTCAGGCACTCCAAGTCTACTGAACATGTCCACCAGTGCCTCTGCTACAGTTTCAGTGTCAATCTTCTTCAGTGGCACTGCTTCTGGGTACCGAGTCGCATAGTCCACTAAAGTCAGTACCCATCGATGACCTTCTTCACTCGGAGGTCTTATTTCGCCGATTAAGTCTAAGGCCACCCTCTTGAAAGGTCGGTCGATCAGAGGCATTCTCTGCATAGGCACTTTCGGGACCCTTCCTCGAGGTATGGTCTTCTGGCAAATGTCACATGATCGGCAGAAACGGCTGACGTCCGCATGAAGTCCTGGCCAGTAGAACACCGCCTGGATTCTATCCGACGTCTTCTTGATACCCAGGTGACCTCCCATGATTGAGTCATGCGCTACTTCCATCACTTGGCGCCTTAGGGGTAACGGTACCAAGACTTGACGTAGTAGTTTACCTCCGTTGACCCTCGGGTGCTGGAAGATTCTGTACAGGATCTTGGCCTTCACCTCGAAATAGACCGTACCACTGCCTTTGGTCACGTGGTCTTGGCGGTTCCTGTACTTGTTTAAAGTACTATCAGCTTCCTGGAGCTGGATCAGCTTATCTCTGTCCACGATGGCAGCTTTAGAGTTGTCGGCGACCTTCAGTGGCGTAGACGTCTTGTCTCTCTTGGCCTGGGCCCTGGTAGTGACAGCACCGACGATCTCTGGTCGGCAGGGCTGAGCCGGAGTAACCACATTGTCCCGTAGCAGCTTTGTAAGGTCTCCATCGGGAAACGGCAATGGATCCTCCTCCACAACTTCGACGTGTTGAGTTGAGGCAGGACTCCACTCTGGATTGGGGTCGTCGGGTCGTCTCGCGCCGTCGATATTCCCGATCATTAAATCATACAGCGGCTTCTTCAGGCAAACCGCTTCGACTTCGCCTATGTAAAAAGGGGTGTTGACATGAATTTTTGCAACTGGCGCTTTCACACATTTGCTGTCGGCCATAAGTGTCCATTTAGAATCGCCAGTGAACTGTTCTTTAGCGATTAGGTCTTCTCTGACGATGACCCCACTGCAACCAGAGTCTCTTAGAACAGTCACTTCATGATTTCCGACGCGTCCCTTGGAAACAGGCATGTTCTGGACGGTCATCGCTGCGCTGGCTACGACGGGGATGGATTTCCCGTTGGCAAGGAGAAGTTGGCCATCGGTTATGCACTCTTGCACGTCCGCAGGAGTAGCTGCGCGATCGGTCTCACTCGGAAGAATGACGCTCCCGCCGCACACTTGATGGTCAGATCTTCTGGTTTGCCGTTGATTGGAGAACCGACTCTGCCGGTTGCCCGCCGCTGAATTGTCCGTACTGCTCCGCTGTCCGCTACTTTTGTTTTGAGGACAATTAGCCGCTCTGTGGTCTGTAGCGTTGCAGGTGAAACAGCCTCTCGAATGCCCTTCCCTGGGAGGAGGCGTGGAGTCAGTGTGTCTCTGGCTCGTCTGGCTCCCCTGGATCTGGTTCCCATGGCTTGCCGTCTTCTGAAAATGTTTCGTCGCGCTGGGTGGCCCCAACGTTTTCTCATGAGCGATGAGATATCTTTCAGCAGCCTCAGCAACGTCTTTTAGCGTCTGCAACTTTTGTATTTCCAAGTGGATCGCGAGGTCCTTAGGGCAGGCGTTGAGTAATTGTTCCCTCACGATCAGTTCATGGAGACTCTCGTAAGTCTTCCCTTTGCCTGATAATTCCACCCATTTGTGTAAGTATGACGACAGGCGCTCCACAAATTGCTTTGGCGTCTCGTCTGACTTAGGCCGGCATTCACGGAAGCGTTTACGGTAGCCCTTCTCTGTAAAGTTGTAGCACTGCAATAGGGCCTCTTTCAAGACGTCGTAGTCTTTAGCGTCATCGTCCGACAATCTGGTGTAGACGTCGAGTGCTTCTCCCGTCAGAAGTGCACTTAGTCGAATCGCCCAGTCTTGAGGTTGCCAGTTAGAGCTTTTGGCAAACCTTTCAAATCTCGCCAAATAACTGTCGATCTGGTCCTTCCCGTCGACGAAAGCTGGCAATTTTGGAGCCATGTGGTAGCTGACGACTTGTGGCGCATGCTGATTGTTTTGGATACGCGCCAACTCCAGCTGGTACTGACGATCAGCTTCTAGTCGTCTTTCTTCCATCTCTCTTTCTTCTCGGCGTCGCTGCTCTTCTGCTTCTCTTTCTTGACGCCGCTCTTCAATTTCCAGACGCTTCAGTTCTAATTCTCTTTCTTTTTCTTCACGCAATATTCTCTCCTGGAATTTGACGTACTCCGTCAGCTGTTTGCCTTTTAGATTTAGTTCAACCCCTTTCTGCCAGAGGTCCGCCATCTTGATGCTTTTCTGGAAAGTTCTTTACTGGAAAGTTCTTTACTGTGCTGTACCTTTCTAGACTGTTCTAGAACAGCACGCTTTCTGCAGTAGCGCTGATGCTTGTCACTAGTCGCCTTCGCTGACGCAGGCCCCGCTGTCCTCGTCGTATGCGACTCTGCACCACGCTGGTGTTGATGTACACGCTCCTGTGCTGAAGTAGACGCGACGTCCGCTCGTCGCTCTCTCTAATACTGGCGATGTAGCTCCGAGACTGACCCTCGACGTAGTCTTGCGGCAGCAACGTAGTCCCGATCTGTTGTTCGCTCACGAAGCAACTCTTCGGCGACTACACGCCCTTGCAGTCAGCCCGAATCTATCGGATGTAGTCCCAGTATGTTGGCCCCTCTCGACGCAACTCGTTGGCGGCTACCCTCGATGACTGCCTCTCGTAACGTTGACTCGCTTGTTGTAGCAGTTGAACCCTTGGCTATGGCGTGAATCGCGGCTTGACCCCCAAAATGTTACACTCAGTTTGATGTTGGTGTTTTCTATCAGTATCTGATTCAGCCCCGATGCTTGAATTCCTGATAGTTGTGTAACTCAGATTCGTTTATTCACGCAACCCGCTCAAGCAGCATACAAGTCACAAAGTCGACGTATGTAGTTTTCCACTTTTTATTCAGCACACATCAACAACTGCATACAATTCTCAATCGTCTTTCCACTCTCAAATTTACTTTCCAAATCACTATCAACAACAATCACACTTTTTGTTGTTATGTTATGTTTATCAGTTTATAGTCCCCTCTCTTCCCGTAAGGATTTTCAGAGAGGAGACTCTTCACACTTTTTTAACAATGCGGCGCTTATATAGTCTCTACATACACGGGAACAAACGAGAATAATCCTACATAAAACACCACAACCAATCAAAATTAATTTCATCATCACGTGACTCACGTCATACAACCCCATTTGGAATGGAAGCTTCCATGGTAACCAACAGAATAATCCACACGCTTCGATCGATAGTAAACAACTGATTCCCGAAAATTCTCAAACAATATCGACCAACTAAAAACACTAACGTTACACAAAGCCTCTACTAATAACAACGCAAAATCAAATCAAAGATAAATACACTTTATTACTGCATGCGTTGCAAAAATAAAACGAACAGATCTATCGCGCGCGTCACACACAAGCCTGCCATTGCACGCGCTTCACACATAACATCGTGCGCATTTCAAACGCACCATTCACGTTTCAACGTAACAGCAGTCTTGATGGCTTCACTCAGTGGTAAGCCAGTCCATTCTTGCATGTTGTCTTCCCACCTCCTTTTATGTCTCCCTCTTCTTCTGTCTCCTTGTACCGTGCCTTGCAGGATGGTCCTTGCAAGACCTGATGCTCTGGTGATGTGGCCATACCATTGGAATTTCCGTTTTTTCAACAACAGTCATAGTGTTGTCCAATGGTTTTTGTGTGGTGGTCTGTCGGACTTCGTCGTTGGTGATGTGCTGGGTATAGGAAATGCCCAGAAGTCTTCTGTAGCACCTCACCTCAATGCTTTGTATTATTCGTTGTAGGTCTCGCTATGAGGGTCCAAGTTTCGCAAGTATATAGGAAGATGGAGATGACAAGGGAGCACAGCAACCTTATTTTGGAATGGTCCTGCTTTTCCAAATGGACTTGTCTACAAATGGGAACAATAAACCATCTTGTATTTGGTATCTTGCATTTGCATGAAACGAAATGTATTGCTGATCTCTCACTTCATCTCTCCGTTACGAGAGCAGCCTCTGCTCGACATGACGTGACCACACCAGCTCAAATTCCTATGTGAGCAGCACTGTTTAGTGCCTCCACATTTTGCTTGCTGCGGGCTATTTATAGCTTCCAGTGAAAGGAAGCATCGGCGAAGCTATTTATAGCTAGCCTGGCTGACCTAACCTCAAAATAATCTAAAAAGCTTTGGGTGAGTCGCTGTGGACACTGCGCGACGAGCTCAGCTCACGTAAGACATCAGACGACATAAGACCTGTAAGTGTCCGGTGACGGGCCATTGCATTGTGGACTGCTGTCGTCATTGTGAAAAGAAATCAGAGATCAGCCATTCTAAACAAAACCTCATTCTACAAAAAGGTCCTCCGGCCAGCGAACTTGTTTTTTCCAACCTAGTTCCAGTCATTCGCCGAAAAAGGTAATTACCGAAGTCGAACAAAGCTCTCCGAGTCGAGCCAAGCTATCCGATGTTTTACGAACGAATGCTGGCAGGACTACGTGAAACCACAGGCTGGGAAGTCTCGTCTTTCGTAGGCCTCAATTACATACTATGCTACGTACGTATGTAGGAGGCCCACGAGTTTACAAAGACGAAAGAAAAGACTTCAGAGCCTGTGGTGAAACATCGGTGCGTAAAAATAGCCGCTGTTGCTTCTAGATCTAATTCTATTTCGATCTGCACAGCTTCAAGCTTTAAGTCAAGTCGAGATTCGCATTTTGAAGCAGTTAGTATTATTATTTTATGATGATTAATACACTGATACAATTAATAATAAAGAGTAAAAGTAAATACATAACACATAATGCACACATACAACGATTTCACATCTATATCAACAATAAAACCATGACAAAACTTCAACGCGCTATGGATACTTTGATGTCCCTTCAGCACAAGGCAAAGCAAGTTTATAATGGTCTCAAAAAACAGTGATATTTTTATTGCAAGCACCAAAGCAATTATTTATTTCACTAATATTATTCTTTTTAACTGATACAGTAAATTTGTTATATGTATTTCAATGATATGTATTTTAATGAGAAACACGTATTAAAAAAATGTTGCGTGGCAGGCGGAAATTTCCATAAATCATCTGAAAACTTTGGTAAATCTATAAGAAAAAAATAACCAGTAACACCATCTGAATATTTCGGATTACACCCAACTTCAGCAAAAACAAACAAAACGTCACTGACTATATTTACACCATTGAGCACGCACAGCAGCACACTATTCTTTTCTTCTTTTTTTTTTAAAGTAGGAATAATAATAATAATAATAATAATAATAATAATAATAATAATAATAATAATAATAATAGTAATAATAATAATAATAATAATAATAATAATAATAATAATAATAATAATAATAATAACAACATACAAATAATAATAATAATAATAATAATAATAATAATAATAATAATAATAATAATAATAATACCATACAAATAATAATAATAATAATAATAATAATAATAATAATAATAATAATAATAATAATAATAATCTATATATATAAATTGCTTAGCCGGAAGTCCTTCTTCGCCTCTACTATAAAGTTTGTCTCCTATGGACGCTGATCTGGGCAGGTGCTGACCGCTGCTGATCGGCCTGCTGTGTGCTCAAAACCAGCCAAATCGTTATAGCCGACATTTCCTTACCGAACGTTTAACCGTTTCTGAGATAAATAAATAAACAAAATGTCCACAAACTGCAATAGCCTCATTCCGCGCGCTTCCATTAAAAATCAAATTGAGGTTTCAGCATGTTTTCCCATATAGACCAAAAAATTCATGGTTTTTCTACGAAGCATTTATAGCTTAGTGGGTTTATCTTTCGCCTATGGTTTCGGGCGACCCAAGATCGATACTCACGCGGGCCATTTTTTTTTTAATTTTTTTTTTACACTACAATATGGATATTTTTTTTTAAATTTAGACTTTTTACCTTTAATTTATTATTATTATTATTATTATTATTATTATTATTATTATTATTATTATTATTATTATTATTATTATTATTATTAATTATTATTATTATTATTATTATTATTATTATTATTATTATTATTATTATTATTATTATTATTATTATTATTATATCTTATATCAAATTTTATTTTAAAACCTTGGTGTTTTTTATGATTTCTATTTGTATTATTCTATATTCAATATTATTATTATTATTATTATTATTATTATTATTATTATTATTATTATTATTATTATTACTTATAAACTAATAATAATAATTATTATTATTCTTATAATAACAATTATACTATCTTATATCAAATTTTATTTTAAAACCTTGGTGTTTTTTCTGATTTCTATTTGTATTATTCTATATTCATTATTATTATTATTATTATTATTATTATTATTATTATTATTACCAAGGATCGGGATGGGGTGGTACGTGTAGTTAAAAGCGGGCTACGGGTAGGTTTAAAGGGGCATGGGTAGGCATAACGGGGATACGGGTATATATAAGGGGGTATGGTGATGGTCGATTCCTTTCATCCATACCTGCGAAACGATCAACGGGGAAGTATCAAGGAGGGTACAGTTAGGAACCAAGGGGGTATGGAAGGAATCAAGGGGGTATGGGGAGGTATCAAGTGGGTTCTGGGAGGTATCAAGGGGGTATGATGAGGCATCATGGGGGGGGACGGGGAGATATCAGGGGGGGGGGGTATGATGATGTATCAAGGGGGATATGGGGAGGTATCATCATCCAAATGAAACTCGCAGACAAAAGTTCTCTCTGTCTACATTTTAAACAGCATCATGTGTACCCTGGCTTGCCAGGGTACAAAAACCACTAGTAATAATAATAAACAAATAAATAAATTAAAGATTTAACTAAATAACTATACTACTACTACTACTACTACTACTACTACTACTACTAATACTACTACTACTACTACTACTACTACTACTACTACTACTACTACTACTACTACTAGCGAAGTAATGGTTTTGATTTTGTGGTCCTGATTCGGCTCTTTGCAGTACGCTGGACCCTGTAAGCAATGAATAACTAACTAACTATTAATTTGACTCTGATCTCGAGTTATTTTTAAAAAAAAAAAATCCCTTAGCCTTCTCGTCCTTCTCCGGAAATTTAAAGATTCAAATATTATAAATTATAGGCCTAAATATTATTAATTAGAATAGATATAGTTTATACATTTATTTACGTATAAAACAAACAATACAGGTCTAGTGAGCTTCTTCGCTGCGCGAAGACTGACTTATAATATATAATGTAGGCTAGATTAAGCCTATGTATACTTTATAACAGTGTCTACTTGGTTTTAGGCAGGAAATGGGGATTGCTATTATTAGCCTACTGCTGAGAACTAACAAATTGCAAATCAAGGAACGCAAATATTAAATATGGTCGATAATAACAAAGTATACAGTTGCGAAATGCTAATCTATGTAAATCGAACAGAATTAGAAGCAACAGCGATCATTTTTAATGTCAACAAGTCGTAGTCATGCAAGCATCATTTCGTAACACATCGGAGAGCTTCGTTCGACTTCGGTGATTGCCTTTTTGGGCGAATGACTGGAACTAGGTTGAAAAAACAAGTTTGCCTCCGGCCAAAGGACCAACCAACAGAAACAGTGACAGTAACAGTAGCAAAATACGGTACTAACAGAAAACAACGGCAATAGCAGTCAAGCAGAACGTCCCCCTCATTGTGCGGTTTTGACTGCTGTGCCACAGACTTCGTCGGTTTTCAAAAGCAATGGTTGGAGTTCAGCAAGTTTGAAAGGGAGAGACAGGAGCGGACTGATTGTCAAAATGAACACACACACACACACAAGACGTTAAGAAACAAAAGCTCGCCATAAATATTAATTTATTAGACAGTAGACCAAAGCTTACTTTAGACCCACTGACGGGGTCTATCTCACTCATAAATTATGAAGGTATAAGTCCGACTTACGTAAAACCAAAAGTGATAAACGGTACTTTATTGATCCTATCCTATCCTCCTATCCTATTCCATAACTCGGAGGTCGTAGGGGCACCACAGATGATCGTTTAACCAGCGTACTCCATCTTTCCCTGTCCTCAGCAGCCCTGATGGTTTCGCTCAGTGTCAAACCAGTCCATTCTCGAATGTTGTCCTCCGACCTCTTTTTCGGTCTCCATCATCTTCTAGCTCCTTGCACTGTACCTTGCAGGATGGTCTTTGCAAGACCTGATGATCGGGTGACGTGGCCATACCATCGGAGTTTCCGTTTTTTAACCATTGTGAGCAGGTCATCGTGTTGTCCAATGGCTTGTGTGATGGTCTGTAGGACCGTCGTTGGTGATGTGCTGTGTATAGGAAATGGCCAGAAGTCTTCTGTAGCATCTCATTTCCATGCTTTGGTTTGATGCATAAAATCTATGACCATGATTTTGTTTCATGTATTTCTTCATTTCATTTCGTTTGCTTAATTGAAACCCCCGTTGGGGTGCCGGGGGTTTCAGTATAAATAGTATCCCCACTTTCTGGAAATTTAGTGCTTTAAATTTCCACTGTCGCTGTCTTCCTCATTTACTCTTTCCCATTCCTGCTCTGTCCTATCACTCTGCTATACTATCTTCTTCTTCGCTAGATCAATGACCTACCTTTTTTCTTGAAAACTCTTCCTGGACAAGACTCCTTGTTTGTGTATGAGGTCTGTTGGATCAGCTTGGGAGTGTTGGACGCTTTCTGCCGGGTGGTCACTAGGGTTTCCTATGATGTTATTTTTTTAGCAATATAGGCATTTTATATGTATATGTTTTGTTGATAATTTATAATGATGTTTGTATTCTATTTTGTTATTGTAACCGGGGGGTTCGAGTAGTTGGGGTAAAGCCTCAGCCGTCCCCTGCGTGGGATGTCTTTATTGTAAAGTGACTGGCCGGTGGAGGGCATTCAATTTTCCCACTAGGGTTGTTTCAGCAGATCTTTTATGCGGATCGGGGGTTGTCCGGTCCTGATTTGGCTCGGAAGAGTCCGCTGGACCTAAAGCAACAATCAATCAATCAATCAAAGCTTAATTGAAACTTTTGTTGCTTCTTTGAATACTGACGTTATACCTGGCTTTCATGCGTTTTGCCAACCCTCTTTGAAACTGTCTGATGCTGGGAGACCGTCTGGCGGTGTTGTTTGCCTCATAAAAAATGAGATTGTGAAATATGTATAGCAGATTCAAGTAAATGTTGGGAATTTTTTTGTTGTTTGTTGTTGATAAACGTTTGTTTGGCGTTGCAAAAGATGTGTTGTACGTGTGTGCTTACACGCCGCCTGAGGGTTCTCGGTACTATACTTTTCTTGGAGTTGATGGTGATGGGATTGCCATGTTGGAGAATTGTTTGCTCGAGAATGCGCTTGTTGACAATGATTATTTTGTTATTATTTCGGGTGACCTTAATAGTCGTACGTCTAGTATTTCACAACCAGTTATTGTTGAATATGACTCTTTTGATAACATGTTTAAACGTAGTTCTTTCAGTGATGGTAGAAATTCTCAAGACTGTTATGAATGGACTTGGAAAGTCTTTACTGAATATGTGTACTGCTTTGAATTTGTGCATCTTGAATGGTATGTGTCATGGCGATCTTGAAGGACGCTACACGTACATTAGTGATTTTGGATGCAGTATTATTGATTACTTTTTGATGACTAGTGATTTGTTAGCTACTATTTGGGATAACTGTTGTCTGAATGTACTTGATCGTTCTGAAACTAATCATATGCCTGTGGTTTTGTCACTGTCGTGTGATAATGATGATGTTACTGATCAGTGTGATGCAGATGAAAATGTGTTTGATGAAAAATGTGTGTGGAACCCTGAATATGTATATGTTTTCAAGAATGCTGTATGTTACACTCCGTTTGATGGTGGTGTTTTCAATCAGTAGTAGATTCAGCCCCAATGCGTGAATGCTCCTGATGAGTGTAATCTCGGATTCGATTATCCACGTAACCCGTTCAATCAGCATACAAGTCACTGAGTCTTCGTATGAAATTTTCCACTTTTATTCAGCACACATCAACATCTGCATACAATTCTCAACTCAACTCGACCACAACACAAAACAGTGCGGCACATATATAGCCTCTTTCTTCTCCCGAACACCCTGGATCAATCGCGTATGACGCAATTTAACCAATCGCTTTTAACTTCATCATCACTGACTTACGTCATACATCTTTCTATACATTCCAAGAACGTTCTCAAACTTCGACATTTATCAGGAAATTTCTATCGACAGTAAACTCGCAAATCTAGAGAATTCTCTAATAATAACGCTTAACAAAATTACCAACGTTATACAAAGCTTCTTCTAACAACAACGCAAACTCAAATCAAAGGTAAATAAACTCTATTATTGAATACTTTGCAAATCGAAACGAGTAGATCTATCGTGCGCGTTTCAGACATACTATCCTTTGCGTTTCAACGTAACACTGTAATTAGTGATTATTTTCGTAGAAAGGTAGAGGATGTGATTGAAATGATTGATAATGACGTGGATTCTGCATTATCTATGTTTAATGAGTGTTTGAAAGAAGCGGATAGTTGCAAGAAAAGAAGACTGTGTGTGAATGGAAGAAAAAACAGTGTGATTGGTTTGATGCAGAATGTAAACAGTATAGAAGACAAATACGGAAGTTACTGAAAAAGTTTCGGCAGACGTTGTATGATGAAGATCGGTTTGCTTATTGTAAACTAAGAAGGGAATATAAGAATCTGATTGTTTGTAAGAAAAAAACAATATAATATCATGATTATTAATAAATTAATACACCCCCGTTGGGGTTCCGGGGGTTTCAGTATAAATAGTATCCCCACTTTCTGGAAATTTAGTGCTTTAAATTCCCACTGTCGCTGTCTTTCTCATTTGTTCTTTCTCATTCCTGCTCTGTTCTATCAATATGCTATACTATCTTCTTCTTCGCTAGACCAGTCACCTACCTTTTTTCTTAAAAACTCTTCCGGCACAAGACTCCTTATTTGTGTATGAGGTCTGTTGGATCAGCTTGGGAATATTGGACGCTTTCTGCCAGGTGGTCACTAAGGCTTCATATGATGTAATTATTTAGCGATGTAGGCATTTTATATGTATGTGTTTTGTTGATAATTTATAATGATGTTTTTATTCTATTTTGTTTTTGTAAACGGGGGTTCGATAAATTAGAGTAAGCCTCAGCGTCCCCTGCGTGGGATGTCTTTATTGTAAAGTGACTGGCTGACCAGTGGAGAGCATTCAGTTTTACCACTAGGGTTGTTTCAGCAGATCTTTTATGCGGATCGGGGGTTGTCCGGTCCTGATTTGGCTCGGAAGAGTCCGCTGGACCTAAAGCAATAATCATGTAATGTAATGTAATGTAATAAATTAATAGCATCTGTGGGTAATCAACAGACTTTTTGCTTTACTGTCCATAATATTTTATCAAAAAGGAAGTTTACTAAGAACCAGATTACTGTAGATGGTTGGTTTTAACACTTTAAACAGTTGTTAGAGAAAGATACTGCTGGTGATGACTGTCACGTCCCCCGAGCGGGTTCAGTGACGTCAGCTCATAAAGCGAGTGAAAAGAATAAACTCAAACAAAATAAACTAACACAAAATGCCAGAGTACAAACACACACTCTTTTATTCAACAATCAACAAGCAAACACAGGACAAATGGGAACTAACCTTCCCTCAACCCCTAAACAGACCCCCGTCCCAATACTAACTAACAATTACCTCCCCTTGCAACAAACCCCAAGTAGAACTAAATAACAACAGTTTCTTTACAAAGTGTATACAGAAAATCAAAATCAACAAATCAATTCAAAATGCAAGTCTTCAAATAATAAGCGATGGCGTTGAATCATGAACTATTAGCTAGACAAAGCTGTGGCACAGAAGTAATGTCTCAATGTTCTTGTTAAGTAGCTCAGAGAGCTAACAGTCTCTTTCACAAAGTGGATGATTCTTCTAACTAAATGGATATGTTTTTAGGTGCGTGTAATGTGAGTCTGTGTGTGCATGAATTAGGCATGAAAACCCCCTGGAAGCGTGTTGCCTCGGTACACAGGCAAAACCTGCAGCAGTGTAAGAAATCACCACAACACTACTGTGTCGTAGAGGCAAAGGTACATCCCAGGCTGGTTAGGACCCAGTCAGCAGCAACAACATCAACTTCAGTACAGCACAACAGGCACATCAAAGGCAACAGCGTGGGAATAATGCGTAGAAATAAACACGTAGATGTAATAATCATCATCAGCCCACACCTGTTGACATATACATAGTCTTAACAATATGCCCACCAAATAATAAACACTAACTAATATAACATAACACGCCGTCCTCCGTCCGCCATCTTGACCTGTATAGCTATGAATATCGTAATAATAATATAAGATACTATACACAGATTTCAATAATGTAAATCACCCTTTGATGCTAAATAATTCGCATCTTCTTTACAAACCAATGTTTATATAAATATACATAATTATCGCAACCACACTACCATCTCACAGTCCTGATTCATTCCACCCCCCTTCATCATCACCGTCACCCCCAACAATTATAGCACATCACGATTACCTCCCTTCATCCACACTGTAAACATGCTTCCTTCATAATCATCACTTCATCCCTCTTCAGCATACTACATTCTACCGCTCTTTCCATACATACACCCTCACTCTCTCTCTCCCTCTCTATATTCCCCATCGTCGCCTTTGACCCACTTCCATAACAAACAACAGCAACGACATTTTCCCCATCACATATACAATAAGAAAATCATAGGAAAATCATATAAAATCAACAAAATTCATTACACATCCTAAAATACATCCCCTTCCCCACACTCATTACCACTCATACACGTACGCAGTGCTCGGAGCGCGCCACTAGAGAATTGAACGACAGGGTTTGCTTACCTTACAGGCCTCGGCTCGTGACGCCCTTTACCCCAACACCACAACACGACACAACACTGTCACAACATTGGCACAACACAATGGATTAGTCTTTTGAGAGTCTCTTTCTCTTGCTCTTGCACGTTATTTCACTGTCCAAATAACATTTATTCTGAGGATGAGGACACCTTAGCTCTGCTACAGACACTAAGTCTTGGTGGGTGTTCAATCGAGAACCACACGCACCTTAAGTATGGAACTCTACACTCACTGGCGAATGGCAGTTACCATCTTCCTTCGAATTCTACACATCCTTATCCCGACGAGGGCATAAGACCTTGGGTGGCTATAAAACAATACACACACCCTTCCAACAGTACCCTACACTACGATGACCTCTGTCACAGGGCTGCTGTCTCGTTAGAATTCCTTCCTCACGCAATAGCATCTCAAACCACTCTGCCCTTCAAAATCTGCGCCGGCCACAAGCAAAACAGTCGAGCTCTCGTCAGTATGCACGTTCTTTATTACGCGTACCCCTATTCGAAATTGGCCGACTCCCTATCTTCTATGAATCGCACGGACTTTACGAAACTGCACTTTCATACGCAAAAGTAAATCGGTCACGCTATTCTATGTACAGCAGATATACAGAGAAGTGTAACTTCGTAAAAAGTGTATCTCTCCCTACCATCTGAAAACTCGTGTCGTCACACAACCCCCCCCCCCCAGTTCTTAACACCTTGAAGAACCTTAACTACGACGCGAATTTCTCACTACCCCCTATGCTACCTACTGAGCGTTTCTGCTGAGGAAATCTGCTGGAACGTTGTCCTTCCCAGAAATGTGCTCCACAGACATTGAGAAAGGTTGCAGCTGAAGTGCCCATCTCATCAGTCGGCTGTTGGTGTTCTTCACTTGCTGTAGGTACTGCAGTGGCATATGGTCAGTCTGCACTACGAAAGTACGTCCGTACAGATATTGACTGAATTTCTGCACACCCCACACCAACGCTAGACACTCCCTCTCAATGGTCGAATAGTTCCTCTCGGGTTTCGACAGTTTCTTGCTTGCACACGCAATAGGCTGTAATCCCTGTCCCCTGTCCTGGCTCAAAATGGCCCCTACTCCATCCTCCGACGCATCTGTCTGTAGCACAAACGGTAGGGTGAAGTCCGGCAGACAGCACACAGGGTCAGAGCACAGCTTCTCCTTCAGTGTGCAAAATGCAGCTTCGCATGCTTCGGTCCATTGTACCGCCCCTGGCTTGCCTCCCTTGGTCAGATCGTGTAGTGGTGAAGCAATCGCTGAAAAGTTGGGTACGAACCGCCTGTAGTATCCGGCTAAACCCAAAAATGAGCGCACTTGCCGCTTGGTCGTTGGTCGTGGTGCATCTCGGATTCTCTCCATCTTTGACACCTCAGGACGAATTTCTCCCTGTCCAACCACGTGCCCAAGATACTCTACTCTTCGGAAACCCAGGTAACACTTTGATGGTTTGGCGGATAGCTGCACCTCACGCAACCTAAGGAAAAGACGTGCCAAGCATTCCAGGTGTCTCTGCTTGGTAATGGTGGCTACCAACAAGTCGTCAACAAAATTGTCGATCTCCGACATTCCCAGGGGTGCTAATAACTTCCGCATCATGCGAGAAAAGACTGCTCCCGCCGTCTTCAGCCCAAATGGCATTACGGTCCACTGAAATTGTCCCTCTGGCGTTGTAAATGCCGTCTTCGCTTTATCTCCCTTGTTCATGGGCACTTGCCAGTAACCTTTGGTCAAGTCGATCTTGGTGAGATACTTGGCCCCTGACAGTTTGGAAAACAAGTAGTCGATGTTCGGCAATGGTTCCGCATCGAATACGACGTGCTTGTTTAACTTCCGGAAATCAACGCAGAAACGCATCGTGCCCTCCTTCTTCTTTACTAATACGATGGGCGAGCTGTATGGCGAACTGGCCCTCTCAATGACGCCCATCGCTAGCATCGCTTCCACTTCCTTCTTGATGGTCTCGTGATGCGAATGGGGAAGTGGGTACTGCCGCGTCCTCACTGGAATGTCGCTGTCCACACGTATTTCGCACACGTCCAGTGTAGTGCGTAGTGGCAAGTCGGTTAGGACATCCTCAAACTGCCACACCAGCTCCTGCAATTCTTCCCGTATTTCTGGGCAGTTGTCGTCCATCTTCGCGTCGCGGGGTGTCTCTGATGCTGTCAAGGTGATTACGGGAATATCCCCAAACACCGGCATAGTTTCCTCCTCCTCCATCCCTTCGTCGTCTACGACGATCGTGGCCACCGTCGCTCTGGTATGGAATTTCTTCAGGAGATTGGCGTGGTATAGTTTACTTTTCCCACGCATCCTGATCCGGTAGTCGCACTCTCCCACGCGTTCGATCACCTCGTACGGTCCTCGCCATGCTAGCTGCAACTTGTTGTGTTTTCCTGGTAACAACAGCAACACTTGATCCCCCGCGTTGAACAAACGCCGTTTCGCCTTCTTATCGAAGTGCCGCTTCTGCTTGGCTGACGCGGTTCTGAGGTTTCCTTGTGCCAGCTTACATGTTTCCTCGATGCGGTTACGCAAATCCACCACGTACTGGCTACTCAATTTCACCTCCTCCTCTTGTATTTCCTTGGTCCAGAGGTCTCGCAATACAGCCATCGGTCCCCGCACGGTCTTTCCATATAGGAGCTCGAAGGGAGAGAACCCTGTAGACTCCTGTGCTACTTCTCGGTATGCAAATAGTAGCGCTGGAATGTAGCGGTCCCACGCTGTAGGTTGTTCTGTGGGTAACTTCTTGAGCATGGACACTAGCGTCCCGTTGAATCGCTCAACCAGACCGTTGCACTGTGGATGATACGGCGTGGTGGCTTTCCCATGGATCGACAGTAGTCTGTTCATCTCCCGCATGACTTCAGACATGAATTGCGTCCCCTGATCTGTCAAAATTTCCCTAGGAACGCCCACCCTCGACCAAATCTCCCACAGCGCTTCTGCCACCCTCTCTGCCTCTATGCCCTTGAGCGGTACAGCCTCGGGATAGCGTGTGGCATAGTCTACTACCACTAGGATGTACATGTTACCCCGATCTGACTTGGGTTTGATGGGTCCCACAATGTCTACCGCCACCCTCTGAAATGGCTCGTCCACCAGCGGAAGTTGCTGTAGTGGTACCTTCCTCACCCGTCCCCTCGGTACTACCTTCTGACACTCTGGACAACTGGCGCAATACCTCCGTACTTCGGCACACATTCCCGGCCAATAGAATGTCCCCCAGATCCGCTCCCTGGTACGTTTCCCTCCCAAATGCCCAGCCATGGGTGGATCGTGAGCCAACTGAAGGATCCCCCCCCTCAACTGTTTCGGGACTACCAGTTGCGTGACCTGGCTACCTCTCTTCGTGTGTACCCGGTACAACACCCCCTTCTTCTTGCGAAACTCAGCTGACGCTCTACCTGACGCTATCGCCCCACCGCTCTGTGCCAACGTTCTCGCCTTCGCGAGCGTCTCGTCGGTCTCTTGCATCCTGATCAACTCTGGGGTGCTAACAGAGATCTGGGATGGTTCGACCACTGCTAAGGGTACCTCCCTCTTCTTCTCGGCCTTCACCTGCGCCCGAGTCTGCACTGCTGCAGCCATTGCGCACTCACCTCCGAACAAGGAAACAGGACTCTTTTCCCCGCTATCAAACGTTACCCAATTACCCAGGATGATATCGGGCCCGTCCTCGAAAACCACCAGCTCTACTCTCCCCCTGACCAGCGCACAATCCAACTTCACCCAAGCTGTCGGTAGCAGACCCACGTTCGATCGATTCGCCAAGCAAATCTCGACAGTCCGACCCGTCAAATCAGCTGGTTTGACTAACCTGCTCGCGACTGCCCCTATCTCCGCCCCCGTATCTCTCAATACCCGAACGTCCTGCCCGTTCGCCCTACCTTGGCCCCATGGATCATAAGGTTTGATTGCACACACGCTAGCCCGAGGTGCGGTCTCCGTGGAAATAGTCCGTCCCACTGTAACCTGGCCTACTGTCTGAGGTTTGACCTTGCAGTCCCTGACCACATGCTTCTCCGACCCACATCGGTAGCAACGGCGTACCCCACTACCCCCTTCCGTCCTCCCTACCTTCTGACCCTGTCCTCCCCGGTTGCTAGGTTGCTGAGGAGTCTCCGGTCGTCTGGGAAAACTGCGTCTCTGACTGGGTAGTACGGGTGCCGGTGCTGATGCTGCCCGCTTGGCATCTACCACGCGCTGCGCCAACTCTGCTGCGGCATGACTAGTCTCAGGTAGATTCTCCCTCACGTAAATCTCTAGCTCGGTAGTCATGATGGAGAAAAGTTGCTCACCAATGAAGGTGTCTAGTACCTGCCCTACGTCGGTGATGTCTTTGCCGGCGAGCGAAAACCACTTCTTCACTAACGACCCTAGCCTTACTACTAGCTGAGGAAACGTTTCTGCAGCTTCCTTCTTGGCCTCTCGAAACTGCCTACGATAGTAGTCAGCGTCCTTCCTGAAGCGTTTCAACAGCGCATTCCTCACAATGTCGAAATCCTGGGCTTGCTCAGGCGTCAGACGAAGGTAGGTGTCCCGGGCTTCCCCTTGTAACAAAGGCGCTAGCCTAACCGCCCATACCTCCCTCCTCCATCCCTGAACCTCTGCCACCCGTTCGAACATCTGGAGGTAGGCCTCCACATCCTCCCTCTCCTCCAAGGGTTTCAACTTGACTGAGTATGCTGCCCCTCTATCTCTAGCCCTATTCTCCCTCTGATCAGCTCGGTCTTCATCTCTGGCTCTACGTTCCTCCTCTAGCCTCATCTCAAACATCCTCCTTTCCTCTTCCTTAGCCTCTCTTTCTTCCCTCTTCTCGTCTTCCAACCTCTGTTCCAACCGACGTTGGTCTGCCTCCCTCTGACGCTGTTCTGCTTGTCTAGCTTCTCTTTCCGCGTCCAGTCTGGCCTCTAATCTAGCCTCCAACCGCCGACGATCTTCTTCTCTTTCTCTCTTCTCTTCCTCCCGTTCCCTCCGTTCTTCCTCCCTCCTCATCTCACTGACCACATAGTGCGCTAGCGCTCCGTCTCGGAAACCCAGACTTTCCCCAATCTGTCTAAATCTCTCACTATCACCGAGCGCGACCTCGACTTTGCTCTGTGCACCGGGCGATTTGGCATACATCTTAGGCACAGTGGTCTGAGTACTCACTGCGTAAGGTTCCTCCAACAACCCTGTCACAGAGCCGTCATCACGGAAGTCCTGCTCCTCCTGCTCGGCCTCCTCCTTACGAGTCCTAGCGTCGCGGCGCATCGCGGCTCGAGCATCCCGCGTAGCCATGTCGGAAAAGAAGGGAAGAACAGATGTTAGTATACACAAAACAATAACACCTAACTGATACAAACACCTAACAGAATGAATACGCAACACAACAGTCACAGGAGCCGAGGAATCGTTCACCGTCGTACCCCTGAAGGCGAGCAAGTGAACCCTGCAACCCAATTCCCCGTTAATGCTGCACTCCGAGTGTGTTCCCTAGTGCAATACACCCACACTCCCGCCAACCGCCCGCTGCGTACCCTTTCACACAACAACTCAAACACACAACATACACCTCTGGCAATACCCTAACAAAATAAATGAGTTTATCCCACTTCTGACACCAAAAATGTCACGTCCCCCGAGCGGGTTCAGTGACGTCAGCTCATAAAGCGAGTGAAAAGAATAAACTCAAACAAAATAAACTAACACAAAATGCCAGAGTACAAACACACACTCTTTTATTCAACAATCAACAAGCAAACACAGGACAAATGGGAACTAACCTTCCCTCAACCCCTAAACAGACCCCCGTCCCAATACTAACTAACAATTACCTCCCCTTGCAACAAACCCCAAGTAGAACTAAATAACAACAGTTTCTTTACAAAGTGTATACAGAAAATCAAAATCAACAAATCAATTCAAAATGCAAGTCTTCAAATAATAAGCGATGGCGTTGAATCATGAACTATTAGCTAGACAAAGCTGTGGCACAGAAGTAATGTCTCAATGTTCTTGTTAAGTAGCTCAGAGAGCTAACAGTCTCTTTCACAAAGTGGATGATTCTTCTAACTAAATGGATATGTTTTTAGGTGCGTGTAATGTGAGTCTGTGTGTGCATGAATTAGGCATGAAAACCCCCTGGAAGCGTGTTGCCTCGGTACACAGGCAAAACCTGCAGCAGTGTAAGAAATCACCACAACACTACTGTGTCGTAGAGGCAAAGGTACATCCCAGGCTGGTTAGGACCCAGTCAGCGGCAACAACATCAACTTCAGTACAGCACAACAGGCACATCAAAGGCAACAGCGTGGGAATAATGCGTAGAAATAAACACGTAGATGTAATAATCATCATCAGCCCACACCTGTTGACATATACATAGTCTTAACAATATGCCCACCAAATAATAAACACTAACTAATATAACATAACACGCCGTCCTCCGTCCGCCATCTTGACCTGTATAGCTATGAATATCGTAATAATAATATAAGATACTATACACAGATTTCAATAATGTAAATCACCCTTTGATGCTAAATAATTCGCATCTTCTTTACAAACCAATGTTTATATAAATATACATAATTATCGCAACCACACTACCATCTCACAGTCCTGATTCATTCCACCCCCCTTCATCATCACCGTCACCCCCAACAATTATAGCACATCACGATTACCTCCCTTCATCCACACTGTAAACATGCTTCCTTCATAATCATCACTTCATCCCTCTTCAGCATACTACATTCTACCGCTCTTTCCATACATACACCCTCACTCTCTCTCTCCCTCTCTATATTCCCCATCATCGCCTTTGACCCACTTCCATAACAAACAACAGCAACGACATTTTCCCCATCACATATACAATAAGAAAATCATAGGAAAATCATATAAAATCAACAAAATTCATTACACATCCTAAAATACATCCCCTTCCCCACACTCATTACCACTCATACACGTACGCAGTGCTCGGAGCGCGCCACTAGAGAATTGAACGACAGGGTTTGCTTACCTTACAGGCCTCGGCTCGTGACGCCCTTTACCCCAACACCACAACACGACACAACACTGTCACAACATTGGCACAACACAATGGATTAGTCTTTTGAGAGTCTCTTTCTCTTGCTCTTGCACGTTATTTCACTGTCCAAATAACATTTATTCTGAGGATGAGGACACCTTAGCTCTGCTACAGACACTAAGTCTTGGTGGGTGTTCAATCGAGAACCACACGCACCTTAAGTATGGAACTCTACACTCACTGGCGAATGGCAGTTACCATCTTCCTTCGAATTCTACACATCCTTATCCCGACGAGGGCATAAGACCTTGGGTGGCTATAAAACAATACACACACCCTTCCAACAGTACCCTACACTACGATGACCTCTGTCACAGGGCTGCTGTCTCGTTAGAATTCCTTCCTCACGCAATAGCATCTCAAACCACTCTGCCCTTCAAAATCTGCGCCGGCCACAAGCAAAACAGTCGAGCTCTCGTCAGTATGCACGTTCTTTATTACGCGTACCCCTATTCGAAATTGGCCGACTCCCTATCTTCTATGAATCGCACGGACTTTACGAAACTGCACTTTCATACGCAAAAGTAAATCGGTCACGCTATTCTATGTACAGCAGATATACAGAGAAGTGTAACTTCGTAAAAAGTGTATCTCTCCCTACCATCTGAAAACTCGTGTCGTCACAATGACTATAAGCAGCATGAAAATGACGATGATAGTGGTAATGATAATTTTTTTCAATCGTCCTATCTCAGATGAAGAGGTGTTGTTAGCACTGTGTAAATTAAAGCTTAAGAAAGCTGCAGGACCAGATGGTGTGATTGGTGAGATTTTGAAGCATGCAGGTGAACTTGTTGTCCCTTTTTTTGTAAAATTTTTTCATGTGCTTTTTGATAAAGGAAGTTTTCCAGTCAATTGGACTGAGACTATTATTTTGCCATTGTTCAAGAAAGGTAATGTTAATAATCCTGGTAACTACCGCGGTATTAATCTGTGTGATGTTAGTAGTAAAGTATATAGTTCAGTTATAAGCACGCATAGAGTACAAACGCATAGAGTACAAACTCTCTGTTCTCTGTCACAACTTCTTCACAGATTCTTGTCCCTCCTACCTTGCTGATCTACTGTCTGTCTACTCCCCTTCACGCACTTTAAGATCTTCTGCCGACACTCGCACACTCAAGGTTCCCGTCACCCGCACTAAGACATACGGCCAACGTGCATTCGCTTACTCCGCACCTAAGCAGTGGAACTCCCTTCCCTCCCATATCCGCAACATACAATCAACACAAGCATTCAAAAAGGCCCTCAAAACCCACCTCTTCAAACTTCACTATTCAGAATGATCTGTATCCCGCTGCCATTCTCTCCTCTTTGTCTCTGTCTGATCCGTAAGTGTATACACGGCTGTACATATTTATACTGTTTTTCCTCCTGGGCCCAACCGGGCATATAAATAGCTGTGAATATGATTTTGCTATTCTATTTGTCTTTTCTGTCATTTGTGTACATAGTTGTAAATTGTAATTTGTGTACATAAGTGTAAATAATTTGTACCCTTAATGTTCTGTCTTTTGGTGTATTGTAGCGAAAGCGATGTTTTATCGAGTGCATGTACTTATATGTAATGACTATGTAAAGCGTGGTGAGTCTGGTCATAGGCTGGAGTACCCGCTATATAAAAATCCGTTATTATTATTATTATTATAAATAGGCGTTTGCAAGACTGGGTTGAAGAAAATAATTCCACTGGGGAGTTTCAGGCTGTGTTTAAAAGAGGATATTCAACTATTGATCATACGTTTACGTTGATGGCTTGTGTACAGAAACAATTGTGCTTTAATCGCAAGTTGTATGTTGCATTTATTGATTTTGAGAAATGTTTCGATTCCATAAATAGAAACTTGCTTTGGCCTGTTTTGTTAAAGAATGGTATTAATGGTAAACGTTTTCGCTGTGTTGAAAGTATGTATAACAATGTAAAGGCTAGAGTAACATGTGGTGTCAGTCTAACAGAGTATATTAGTTGTTCTACCGGATTAAAACAAGGAGATGCGTGTAGTCCAATTTTATTTTCTTTGTTTATTAATGAACTAGCATTGGAAGTCATAAATAGTGGTAGGCATGGTGTAACATTTTTGCTAGATGCTTTTGAGTTGTTCATTCTTTTGTTGGCAGATAATGTTGTTCTTGTCTCAGAAACTGTTATTGGTTTGCAGACACAGATAAATAGTCTGCAAAGAGCCTCTTCTGCACTTGGTCTGAAAGTTAACTTGTCTAAAAGTGATATTGTTGTGTTTAGAAAAGGAGGATA
>CM072515.1:57992735-58057735 GCA_036898135.1 Oncomelania hupensis
TACCCAGTCGTTCTAATTCCACCGTGTTTATTTCATTGATTTTATTTATTGTTTACTGGCCTAATTAATTCTTGTATAGTCATAGTCATAGTATTGGCATAGTCATAGTCAAGAAATCTTTATTCCACAAAAAACATGGGAAAATTGTTATGTCACAGTGCACACATGACAAAAAGAAAATAATAATAATACAACAAGACATTAGAACACCCCTCCATCGTTATAGCAGCAAGCTGAATACAGTCTCCTCTCCCCCCCCCCCACACACACAAACCCACACACACGGTATGCTTATATACACACGCATACACACACACACATATATACACACACATAATACACCCACACATATATACATGTATATACACACACATATATACACACGCATGCATGTACACACTCATATATTATATATTATATTATTATTATATTATTATATATTATATTATTATTATATATTATATTATATATATTAGATTATTATATTATATATATTATATTATTCGTATACACATACACATATATACATATATACACACACATACATGTATACATATACACACATACACATATACATACACACATACATACACATATACATACATATACATACATACATACATATTCACACATACATGCATATCCATACATATACGCATATACATATATTGTGGGAGTGTATACATTGTTAATACAACAAGAACCCTTCATACCTCCCTTCACTGCACACCCACCACACACTCCTATTATCCATTTATTTAGTTATTTCTTTAGTGATTAATCTATGTTACTAGTATTGTTGTTGTTTTGTTTTTTTTTTCTCTGATGTGTAATATAATATTACATCGGCCTGAACACACACTGGATTGCTTCATCCATCACCATACATTCTGGGGTGTAGGGCGGGCCATCCTCAGCTCTCTATTGAGTGCATCCTCGAGAGGATGATGACGATGATGATGATGCAGAGCTCCCAGACCTTTGATTCAGTCTGTTAATGGCATTTGGAACAAATGAGAGTTTGTATTTTACCTTGCGGCAAAGGGGTACTCTGAACCTCCTGCCTGACGGAAGCGGCTTAAACTCCCCATGAAGTGGATGAGATGGATCTGCAGAGATCGCATGTGCCTTTCGGAGTATTGCCTTCTCTGTGATCTCTGTTATGGAAGGTACGGGGAAATTGATAATCTTAGACGCGGTTTTAGAGACTTTGAGAAGCTTGTTTTTCTCAGAGACACACAAGGATGGAAAAAAGATCATACCGCAATATGTGAGAAGGGGCTCAACAATGCTACGATAGAGATTCAACAGAAGTTTGGGGGCAACATCAAAGGACCGCAGTCTCCTCAGCACATACAACCTCTGCTGACTCCTCTTTTGCGTGTCAGCCACATGCTCCTTGAATGAGAGCTGGGAGTCCAGGGTGAGGCCAAGGTACCGCATCGACTGCACCACCTCTCCGACTCTTGGCTTATGGTCAGGGGGGCAACAGGCGCTGCATCTTTCCGAGGATCCACAACCAGCTCTTTGGTTTTGGTAACATTGAGTTCCAGGTGGTGCTCCGTACACCACTCAGCAAACCTGTTCACTTCTTCCTTATACCTGTGTTCTGACTCTGCGTCAGAAATCAAGCCCAGAACCGCAGAGTCATCTGCAAATTTTACGCAAGAACAGTTTTCATTCATTCTTCAATGCCTGTTTGTAAAACTGAATCTGTCCGTGGTATGTAAGCTGCGTACGCGCCAAGAGCTCTGTATCAAGTATGGAGATATGGCGCAGTATACATTTACTTTATTATTATTATTATTATTATTATTATTATTATTATTATTATTATTATTATTATTATTATTATTATTATTATTATAATTATTATTATTATTATTATTATTATTATTATTATTATTATTATTATTATTATTATTATTATTATTATTATTATTATTAATATTATTAATATTATTAATATTATTATTATTATTATTATTATTGTTATTATTATTATTAAGGGCATAAGCCAAGAGTTGAGGGGTGAAGGTGAGAGGGGGAATGAGGGGGGGGGGAGTTATGCCAAAATAAAGAAAGGAAGAAGGAAAAAAAGCGTGTGACGGATGTGTTTGTACGAGACTGCGTGAACTGTGATAATCAACCTGTCTTCGTGTGCACACTACAGATTCAACATATTCTGCCCAGTCTGACCATTGACCTCTCTTTAAGGTAAATCCCAAACTTCCTAATCGCATCTTATGAGCTCGCGAACCTGATAAGTCTTATTCTTCTATTTCAGATCACCTCGTGACACAACCAGAGTTTCTAGTACACAATAAAGCGTCCGTTTGACTATGACTGACTGCTACAGTAATTAGTTCAGTTGAATTTTGAATTTTCAGGATTTTGGATTGGTGGGTGGATGGAAGTAAGGGGTGAACTGATGTGAACGAGTGAGGCCAGCTATTCCATTTTATGTATTAATATGCACATGTTCCATTGCTGGCTACGGAGGACAGTTGGGTGTCCAGTGTATCCGTGTCTACGGTCAAAATATGTAGGGAAGACAGGTAGTGTGTGTACAACACAAGTGATAAAAGGTGGCTGGACTAAAGATTCGAACTGGACTTTATTAATAGCACGTTGGATAACATCCTTATTAGACGCTATCCTCCGTGCAATGAGAAGATGATGGGAAAGATTTATCTCCCCTTCCCTGCTGCCAGTGGTTGGCATGTGTGGATGTGTGCCATAGACACAGATGGCCATTACCTGTGTTGTCAGCTCGTCAGTGTATCAGCAGGGCTTGCTGGAAATCAAGGAACTGATTTTCCAAAGTATGAGAAGACGCCTGAATGAAGTTCTCATTAAAACAAAACTGACAAAGTATCCACAATTTGACTGGCTGGCAACGGAGATGGCAATGAACGGAACTTTCTGAAAGAGAATGCATTGTCAAACATAGTTCTAAAAGCCAGGGTTGAGGTCTTGTAAACAGGGTTACGTTTTTAAAGTGACTGCTGTCCCAGTGTAACAAGGGAGAGGAAAAGGTTTGTGTAAAATACCGGTGATAAATGTGGCTCGTCTATATGGACAAGAGGAGGACTCTTTCTTCCAGATGTTGGTCATTTTTTCCGAGCTCAGTTAGAGTTTATAATCAATTACAAATATCGCGCCGTGGTCACTGGTGACCTTACTTATACTAGCACATTTTTTTTATCATTCATTTTATTTCAACTGCTCTCTCTCTCTCTCTCTCTCTCTCTCTCTCTCTCTCTCTCTCTCTCTCTCTCTCTCTCTCTAGTAATGTTATAACATTAATTTGTATCTCTCTAATTTTGTAACATTAATTGGTTGTAGTTAATAGTTATTGTTATAAACCCCAAGGGCAGGATGTAAAAAACGCATCCAGCGCTTACTCTTTTACCCTTGCAAAATCAAATTGTTATCTTATCTTATCTTATCTTATCTTATCTTATCTTATCTTATCTTATCTTATCTTATCTCTCTCTCAATATTTCTTTCCATTTCTCTCTTCTGCTGCCATGCTTCATTTTCAAAAATAAATAAATAAATACATTATAAAAATATATATACACACACACATACACACACAAGTATGTAAAACACCAAGACTGGGTTTTACTAAGAATGTAGGAATCGGAAAGTGATTTTTGACAGAAAAGGGTTAGGGCAAGGGTTAGTTGCAGCGCTGCAACTAGCCCTTACCCTAACCCTTTTCTAGAAAGTTGACCTATTTCGTCTCCCATAGGCGACGAAATAGGTCGAATTTTCTTCAAAAATTCTTCGGAAATTCACTGTATTTTCTCCGTCCCGGATAGAGCACTCCTGTGTACTAAAAACACTCTCATGCACTACAACTGCACTCCCATGCGCTAAAAGAGCACTCCTGCGTACTTAGAAAAAAGTGGGTGGCTGGAAAACTCTGGGTGACTAATACACTCACCCATTTCCTGCATAAAAAGCAAGGTTAGTCACCCATTTTAAGGCTTATGCCTCCGCACACTCACGCACACACAAAAACGATGACTAAGGGGAAGCAAGCGCTTGCCTCACGTTGAAGAACTGAGTCTTATCCCTTTGGCTTGCCATCGCCATACAATACGTGAATAATAGCCTACATTACTACTACTACTACTACTACTACTACTACTACTACTACTACTACTACTACTACTACTACTACTACTACTACTACTACAACTACTACTACAACTACTACTACTGCTGCTGCTGCTTCTGCTGTGCTACTTACTACTATTAGTACTACTACTACTATTCCGATTATGTTTTTTTTTTGTTGTATTATTGTTGCCTTTTTATTTTAAAATGTATAGGGGTGTCGGATAGCGCAGTGGTTGGAGCACTCGCTACTGTGTCGCAAGTTAAGCACCGTCCAGTGCGGTTAGCACTTGGATGGGTGACCGCAAAACGTGAAGCGACAAATAACAACGCCCCAAGTTGACTCAACTGTGACTGAGTACCTACTCTCTTAAGGGTGGGGAAGGTAAAGCAGCGAGGGAGAGAGATGGGCATCACCCTCATTACGCTGGCCCAAGATAAGTGTGATCTCCAACATCACGCTCCCCTACGGCCATAATCCTATGGGACTACCTTTATCTTTTTTTTAAATTTTAAAAATGATGGGTTCCAATTCCAAAACATTCGTCTGCTGTAGGTTTAAATTCTAACGAAATTAGAGAACACCGTGGAGGGAAGCAGAAGTTAAGAACGATAACCTACCCATAAGCTTACCATTCACTGCACAAACAGAGAGAGAGAGAGAGAGAGAGAGAGAGAGAGAGAGAGAGAGAGAGAGAGAGAGAGAGAGAGAGAGAGAGAGAGAGAGAGAGAGAGAGAGAGAGAACAATATTGTTTAACAAGGGTAAAAGAGTAAGCCCTTTGTGTGCTTTTTACGTCTCGCCCTTGTGGCTTGAATCAATAACAATGAGTCTAAAACAAAATAATTGTATAATAAAATAATTGTATAACAATAACATCACGATGTAACAATACTATATATATATATATATATTAGGAAGAAGCCAGTCTCACTATGAAAATACCCCAGTTACCAGGGCCGACCGAGAGAATTACTTTGAAAATGGTTTTCAAATAATTGTAAAATTTAATATAAATTCTCTCCAAATGGCTAGCACCGTACAGCAACCATTAAGGAACAAGGAATAAAAACAAGCCATAGTGAGACTGGCTTCTTCCTAATGTGAACTTCTTAACGGGTGTCTTTGTGACTACCCATGCAGTACATTTGGACTGCACTTAGTGTAGTCTATGCATTCAGGGCCAAACCTCCTCTGATGAGATCTTTGGTAAAGATCGAAACGCGTCAGGAGAACCAGGCTTTATGAATGCAATTCTACTGTTTATTGAGCTCTTTTAGCTCATTAAGAAGCACATGGAATTGAAAGTCACTATGTCTCACTTTTGTCCACCTTTGAGAGCAGGATAATTATTTTTCTTGTTTATATATATGTGTCACCGCATGACAAAACCCGGCTAAAGACGCCAGGATTGATTCGCTGCTACAGCCGTAGAACACTAAAAATAGGTTACCCCATCAATTTTAAGATTGTTGCCTCTTTGTCTTTATTTAAGACTTTTCTTTAATATCCCAAACGGATTTTGTTCAAAAATTACTAAAACATTGTTTATTTTGTTCATTTTGATAAGGGTGTTGATCACACCTTGCTAAAACAATGGCACTAATTGACCTCCGATACCCCAACTTTTCTTGTCCGACTATGAAGGAAAATCCCCAATGTGGATTGATATATATAACGTCTGGGGAGTGAAAAGTCCCTATTGGTACTACTTTTTGGTACATAAAAGTGTGTGGCATATGAATTTTTCATGAAATTCCTTGTTCTGAAGCTTGCTTGTGACACAAGTTGTGTTCGAATGCGTCTCTTGCCGGGTCGTGAAAAACGGAAGTGTTTCCTATAGATTTTCGACGATTTTTAGTTCAAAGTGAATTTTTTAATGTAGATAAACTCATCTTACATCTATTTGAAGTGTTTTCTTGCAATATTTATGTTGCATTTGTTAGAAACAATTTGTCAAAGTAAGTGACCGATTCTTTTTGGAAACCGGAAGTGATGGCTTCGTCTCCAGCGTCAGTAGATGTGTCGTCTGCTAGAGTAGCTAGGGCCTTGAATCGACCCGGTTTTGCTTCTGAAAAGCTCCAAGACCTGCTTTCGGACTATTTTTATGATGGTGCCGGTGGGAACTGTGATGAGGATTATGATTCTGACGAGCAGAAGCTTGATCCCGTTATTAAACGATACCGTTTGTTTTCATTCAATGATTCATGTTTCGTAGGCCTCTTCGCTATAGACGTGTCTTTAATAATCCGTCATTCTACTTGCATAGATTTAGGTAAAGGTTGAAAAGGCGATATCAGTGAAAGAATTACAGTAGGAGTGTGGAAAATATTTCAGTAGTATATTTTGTTGGGTGGGGGTGGGGTGGGGAGGGTTGAAAAGGTAAGTCGTCTGGCCTGCATTCAATATTACTAGCATGACAAGTTGACTATGTTCTCAGTATTTATTATTGTTGATTTGTCTGTTTTAGGAAATGAACATGAGGACTATTTACCAAATTACTAGTAATTAGTATTTGCTTTGACATTTGTGTTTATTTAAACTTTATAGAGCAAAATTACATGTTATTTTGATTTACACCTGTGACGCGACAGATTTATTCGACGTGCGGAAGGGAGTGGAGAATCCGGGAACTATTAAAGCTTGATTATTAGGACTGAAAACTACCTAATGAAACTTTTGTTTTAGGTTTGTAATCTTTGTTTGACTATTTGAACTGAGCTGATGTAGCTGCTTGCAGTTAAACAAAAGATTACTTGACGGACGAGGGATTTAAGAGGGGGAGGGAGGGGGCATTATGATAGGGTTTATTTTAGAAAAATGATTGATTCGGGCCATGTTCTTGATATATTATCATGTGTTTGAGTTATTATAGACTTGCTAAACACTTGTTTTATTTATAATAATTATGTTTAAAAACACTATGCATTATGGATGGGTACAGAATAAAATTGTGCGTACTTTTTTAATTTGTTTATGTTCAGTATTGTGTGGATGGTTTATAATGTGAATTTTCTCATCTTATCTCAACTCACTGCCATATTGCTGCCATCTTCCTGATTGTTTTGATACCAAATACATGCATGGGAAAATTCTGGTTGTGAAGTAATGATCATTTTACAATTTAAAACTTTGAAGGCAATTTCTGGAAATTAGCCCCCGTCCGAGAAAATAAAATATTTAAAAAAATCATAAAACATCAACCAATAAAGATAAAACAATTTGGTTTTTTGCATTTTGAAGATTATTTTTAGTACTTTGTTAATAAATAAATAAGTAATTTTTCATATTTTGACACTTTAGCCTGGTTTTCTCATGCTGCAACACATATATATATATTGTAATATGCAAGTCTAAAATCACTTAGGTGAAAAGACGTTAAATTAAAGAAACAAACAAACCAACGAACATATATTTTTAATGTGTTGTAAAAGGTGTTTTCTAAAGGATGTGTATTTGGTGACTGAATAAAAGAAGAACTTTTGGAAAGAAATAAAAATTCGATTTTCTTTCCGTCTTCTAATAGCGATCTCCCTGCCTTTACACCACCTGTTTCAGTGATGGATGTGTATTTGGTGTGTGTGAGGGTGGATGAGACAGGTGAGCGTGTATGTTGGTATAGATCGCCGCGCTTTGAGCCTTATTGATTTGGGGAAAAGCGCGTATATAGCATCCTGTATTATTATTATTATTATTATTATTATTATTATTATTATTATTATTATTATTATTATTATTATTATTATTATTATAAAGTTATTCCATAAAGTGGAACCTGAATATGATTGGGTTTTTTTACAGATCAATTCTTGGAAATGGGAAACATAATTTGTTATAAAATGTATCAGTTTTTCTAGAAAGAAATAAAACACGAAGAAAGATAGGGAGGTGCATTACCAAAAAAGATCTTGTGTTTGAAAATTCATTTATTACATTTTGATCTTTTGGAAAGAGGTATATGTTCATAATCATTCGGAGAGGTTTAAAAACAACCATTTTAATTTGCACGTCTACTAAAAGCTTCAGTGCGTTGTCTTTAGCAATAAACTAAACAATTGAAGAATACTCAATAAATGGCAGAATATGTCCCGAATAGAATCGCTTACGAGAATGCAAAAAAAAAGATAGTTTAATCCTTGATTATTGATAAGTCCTTATAGAAATAGCTTTACTGACATTTGAAAAAAAAATGTTTCAAACAATACATATTATAGTCTAATGTCACACCAAGAAGTTTATGAAATTGCACTTCTTCAACTATTTTGTTGCAAAGTGCTAACGAAGGGAGTTTCATAGAGAAACTTTGCCTTTTTGTTTTGTTTAATTAGCATGGATTTTAGTTTTGTCTGAATTGTGTCATGTGATTAAATTCCTCGATTTCTGTAGTTCATTTGCTCCTTTTTTGGCAAAGAGGAGGGTAAATTACGCAGTTCTGTATTCTTGGTGTGTAGTGTGGTGTTATCAGCAAAGAGTTTCATACGAAGTAGAAATATTAGGATGAAAATCATTTATATATGCAGCACCAAGAAGAAGGCAATACAGAGGCCATTTTATTCCATTTCAGTGTACATAATCAGAAGGAGATATTAGTTTTATAGAAGACGATTTCCATAAGACGACTCAGTTTTAATAACCTAGTTTTAAATATTTAATTCATCAGTCGATGCATTTTATAGACGTTTGGATAATTTCTATAAGACTGAGGTATAATGGAGGATATGCTGTCAATACGTAAGCGATGAGTACATTCAGACATATAATGGAATTCATCACCTTTTTCACCTAGATCACACAAAGTGCACAATCCCTCTTCTCTAGCAATGTTCAGATATCTTTGAGACTGAATAGGCAGCTTGTGACAACTTAGTCAAAATTTCAAGAACTTTCTCCTTAGTAGGGGTGACAAAAGAACAAGATAATTTTCAACACCAAAATTATGTTTAAATTAAACATTCTGTACGTGATGCAAGTGTTATGATCATAAATTTGTTGATGCCAGTTTTGCAATAACTGATCCCTTAAGCGCTGCTTAACCAAGTTCTTAAAACAATTCAAAGAAAAAATTACAACCACGTGTCCATATAATACAGACCAAGATCATTCAATTTGAGGTGAAAAAACAACAACAAACAGCAACACCCAAGTTGAGGTCCGAGGCAATATTTCGATTTTTATTCAAATCTTTATCAAGCCATGTATTAAAAAAACATCACATCAAGTCTTTATATACCTATTCAGTTAACCTACAGTTCACTGATGAGAGCAGTTCAAAAGAGTGCGAACAGAAACCAGCCAAGAAAGTGTATAGTCCGTTTGGTTCAGGCCCCTACCCCTCTTTTCCTGGGATGGTTATCCCCGTCTGCCATATCGCCAATGACGGGTGTAGACGTTAAACCTCAATTTTCATTCATAGTCCGTGCTACACAATAATAATAATAATAATAATAATAATAATAATAATAATAATAATAATAATAATACAGGATGCTATGTACGCGCCTTTCCCCAAGGCTCAAAGCGCGGCGATCTATACCAACATACACGCTCACCTGTCTCATTTACCCTCACACACACCAAATACACATACATCACTCAAACAGGTGGTGTAAAGGCAGGGAGATCGCTATTAGAAGACGGAAGAAAATCGAATTTTTATTTTTGAAATTTTTATATTGACTGCATCCTGTACCATTATTGAAGGGAGGGAGGAAACCGGAGTGCCCGGAGAAAACCCTCGGTGACCTCAATAGTCTCGTACCTAAGTCACATACGTTCGCCCCTTGCGGGAATCGAACCCGCGACCTTCGGCATAGGAAACCGGCGACTTATCCACTGCGCCACGAGGCCAATAGATGAGAACATAAGCGAAACGTAAGTAGGCCCTACTGATATTTTGGAGAGATTCTTTGCACAATCAATGCATAGTTTGTACTAGTTTATTTCTGCTGTGCAGTTTGAGCCGCCAGCAGTGCCACGAGCAGTTTCCCACACCCCTCCCCCTCCCCCTCCCCCCCCGCCACACACACGTCTTACCCATTTCGCCATCCCACTCCTATTCCCTCCTATCCCATGGCCCTTATCGCGAGCAAGTCATGTGAAGGTGGCGACGTCCTTAAAGCTGACACAAAGATGGCGACGTGGTGACACAATAGGACTTAACCGCCTTGTTCTGTCAGCGAGTGTTCATTCAAATCTCTCTGTTGTTACCTCGCCAGTGCAAAAGCGTTAACAACACCAAAACCTCAACCAGCCCTTCAAATTACAAACGGCCTGCATGAACTATTCAAACCATACTCCTACACCCATTGTTTACTAGTAGGCTTAGTACTACTAGTACCTCGTTTTAGTCTCAGCTACGCTGTATGCATCGGTCTCCTTCTGAGGCGTAACAACAACACAAGGAAATGTGAAACTAATTTCAGTAGTACATGTTAAACGTGATATAACGCCATTAAAATAAAAAAAATGTAACATTAGATTGGACTAGATAGAAGAGTATTTTTGCCCCTGCATAAACTATTCTCAAGCGTTTAAAAACAACAACGTTGCAACCTGGCTCTGACCATATTGTGAGGACTGACAACAACGGAATGTCAAAAGAATAGACACGGCATAATGTTCTCCCCGCCTGACACTTGGTTTAAACATATTCTTTTTTAATTGAAGAAAGCAACTAGAGCATTACAAAGAATACTTAAAGGCACACACAAAAAAGCCAAGCTTATATCGGTGCTAACTTTGAACATAAATACAACAATTAGAGTGTAGTGATGTTGGTGTTGTTTTGGAGAGAAGAAGATAAAGTGATGGGGGCTAGGGTGATGAAGAATTCTCACACATTCTCTCTCTCTCTCTCCCCCAAACGCCAGTTCGTTGATGACCGTTGAAAGTTTTATTCTCGAAGTGCATCATACAAAAAGGCAATGCTCGTGGAGATAACAGCTACATTCTGCCCTCTCTGTGTGTCTGACTCGTTCTTCCCGTGTCTGCCGTGTGTGTCTTTCTCTCCCGAGTGTGTCGAAATATTTACACGTCCGGGGTTTTATGTGTGAGCGCAGACCGTACTGAACCCGAGGCTTAACGCGTGCTGCGCGCCACATAATGTTTGCCTCTCTCGGTAATTTGTTTTAGTTGTTAATCTTTATTTTACATAGAATGTTTGAAACGCTACTAAAATACTATACAAATTATATATGGGCGGAAACGCGGGAATACGACCTTTCTACTGATATAATAATATCGGACCTATCTGCTACGAAATAAAAATAATACGCAAATTAAGATGGAGTTGGCTGCTGATCTTAAGAATGTCACGACTCTAAACTCGTATTAATTCTTTAATTTAATACAATTATAAATAATAATAATAATAATAATAATAATAATAATAATAATAATAATAATAATAATAATAATAATAATAATAATAATGACAAAGAAAGAACAATGTCTCCCCTTTCCAACGATAGATAATATGAAATGGTTACTATTTTGGGTTCCGACTATGACGGACTAAAATAGAAAACACCTAACACAACAACAATATTTACATCTAACCTCTTTTTACAACTTTTCCTCTGTTTCTCTTCCGATGTATGTCCCTATAAAACTAATATTTAATTTAAGTATATACTATTAGAGAATGAACTATCTAAGGCATCGGAAAATATCACACCTAAGATGTTACAGTGGAAAATCTTTGCTATCGCCATCATCGACAATTATGTACGTATCTTGTGTTAATCTACGATTACACAAGGCGGGAAGAGCGTTACGACCGGCCAAACCAGTAAGCCTGTCAGCTTGGTCCGCAACAGCGCGGTGTCTTTATCACCATGATAGGCATCGCGCTATTCTAAACATCACGCTCTCCTTTAAAACTGCTACATAAATCACAAAAAAGTTTATATATTCTAATAAAAAATTTAATGCTGCGTCTAACGGTTATATGCTTTAAGGGATCTGTGAAAGTATATATCAAATTATTGCATAAAGCTAGTTTAAACATAACAGAGAACAGAGTGAGGCTTAAGTATCGTAATGGTCAGAAATTCCTTGTAGCCCAGCCCGGCTACAAGAGCATCAAAGCCGGACAAGCGAGCTGAGCGCAAACGCAAGGAAAACAAAATAATTACTGGACAAAAGCTAACAAAACATTAAGTTGAGAAAATAGTGGTGGTGTGTTGGCGGTGGTGAGGATAGGGAGGGGAGAGGGAGTGGGGTGGGAAAGACATACACTAAGAAAAGCAAACAAGCAAACAAACAAAATCTGGGGTGGGGGTGGAAAGCACCCACACCTATTTGCTCTACGCCGACAGTGTACTGTATAAGAGCGAAGAAGGGTCATTTAGTTGATGGTTTTGTCCCCTATACACATCGTGTCCGGGGACGTTAATTTAAAATGAATGAAATAGTTGATGTCACTTAACGGTTGCCGGTTTGCTTGTAAGAGCGTGAGAGAGCTGGAAGATAAATATTATAAATGAATCTAAAAGGGGCTTGGTGTAAACTAGCATGCTTGGGCGCTCAGGTATGGAATAACCTTAGTATATTATTTATCTCCACCACTTTCATTTATATAATCTTTATTTAGAAGCATATTCTCTAAATAATTATTTGTTTACAATATATTTTCCTATTCCTGGCCAACGGATTACAAGGTAAGATTTCTCTAAATAATATGTTTTGTCGGTAAATAACTTAGTGTAGGTAAATAAGGCACTGTAAGTTGCTATGCTAGGAATTATTTAGCTATATAATATAGTACACACACAATTCTACCAAAAGAAGAATTAACACAAATGATTTATATTATAATTATAGAATGTTTAAAGAAAATTTTGAATTTGAAGAATATTTGACAGTTTTGCCCGCCAGCCTAGCTGCTGTTGTCATAAAATTTAGAACCTTAAACCATAAGCTACCAGTGCAAAGGGGACGGTTTCTTGGAATCGAGAGATGTGACAGAATCTGTAATAAATGTACTTTTAATGAGTTAGGAGATGAATTTCATTTTATTTTTATATGTCCACATTTCGACGATGATAGAAAAGAGCTGCTTAAAAGGTTTTTCTATGTGCGACCCAATACTATTAAATTTTCTAATTTATTTTCAACGAAAAATAAGACTATTCTGCTGAAACTGGCTAGGTTTATGAAAATAATAATGGATTGCTTTAAAACGGAATATAATGATTTGTAATATTATTGATAGTAATAATAGGGATTTTTTTTCAATAATGACAATATAAATACTCAATACCAGTGTGTACCCCCTCCCCCTTCTCCCCTTCTTTATCACCCTATCTTGCGAGAGAGTGCGTGTGATTTGTGATCAGCTTGTGTGGACATAAGTTTTATGTAGTATGCTTGTGTTGTGTGATAATAATGAATGTGTATTTTGTAAATGTTTATTATGTCTCTTAGAACGCGAGTGTGAAAGATAACTTTTATTTTTGTAATATATGTACATATGTATTTTATATTGCATTTTATGATTTTTATGGTTATTCTACATATATGTTTATTTTTATTCATTTTCGTTGTATCCACGTGCCCCAGGGGGTTTTATGGAATAAAGCGCTTTTGACTTGACTTGACTTGTTAGCTCAGGGTTGAATATTGTTTAACATTATCTTTGCCTAATACTGTAATACTAACTCTAATTCATACCTCTAATTCACAACTATTCATAAATTATTCGCGGAGTAACACTCCACAGTCTTCAGAACAAAAGAATCTGTTCCGAACATGGCTGTAATGATTTAGCAGTTTGTGTGAAGCAATGTATTATTCAGAAGTGTCTCTAAATAATGATTTGTTTACCTATATAATGCATTATTTCGCAGAATTTGCTAAATAACGCATTATTTAGTAGATGTTGCTAAATAGAGTAGTATTTACGTAAACAATTCATTGATTGTAATTTTATTATTGAGGGAATTTGCAAATACCAGTCGTATTGCTCTGAGGATGTGTGTAGTAATAAAGAAACTGGCAAAATAGTGAATTAACGCTGTTTTGCGATTTAAAATGAGGCAACTGCTTTATTTCACTCTATGTTTTTTTTTTACATGTTCCCAACAGTACTAATATACGAAACTGCAACGGTAACGGCTCCGGAAAAGAGGGATCTATCATTATTTCTGCATTGGCGGGATTGACTTCGGAGTAAATAAACAAGGAGAACTCGTAAGTTAACGGCGATCTTGTGAACAAAAAAGCAGAAGCGTTGATTCCGATTTTTCAACAATTCAATGCTCCTGCTACTGCCACTTTTTCTACACCTATCTCTGTATTTTAGGGTAAACCTTTGTAATAGATGCGCATTTTTTTAAAATATAGCACATTTCGTTCTGCATATATTTTCCAACATATTAAAGATGAATGATTACTGTAGGAGCTACTTGTTATATTACAATTCTTTATCCCTGTTTTAAAACATGTTTATAATTACTTTTTCTGTTTAATTAGATCTATACTGGTAATTAATTTTCATTATTAGGTACGGAAAACACGTGATTTAAAAATATTACTGTTATTTTTGATTGGCTGAACTAGTAGACTATGGAAAATTCCATTGACTGACTTTGAATTATAATAATATAATATGTTTTCTGGTTTTCTGTATTTTTGATAATTGTACAGCAGAAAGATTAATTTTATAAACATAATTCTTTTTTTTTTGGTAACGCTTTATTGTCCCTTTTTATCGGGAAATTCTAATGTTGGAAACATTATCAGAGAGGAAGTTGCCACTCTTTTACTAGCGTTGGTGCGAATAGCATCAAAGATGAAGTAGATGTAGTTACACCACACCCCTGGACTTCGTAGACTGATGCAACTCACCTGCATGTGTGTGTGCGGATGTCTCTTCTTTCTATCCCCGCACACCTCGCTCTTTTACATAAATACATACTTTTTTTCTTCTGACGGAATTGCTGAAAACACTGAACACTCCCGCACAAAACTGACCTTGATCTGTCATTTGTGTTCGGGAAGTTACAGACGTGTTATCTTCGAATTTTTGGAGTGATTTGGGTTCAGACAATTATTTAACAAACATTTTGGATGCACAATCTTTGCAAAGACCTTGCATTAAATTATAGAAAGCAGTCAAATTTTAAAAACCAAGTTTTCATGCGAATCTTATAATTCTCTAAATTATGAAAATTGCAGTCCCTAAACAATAAATTATTTACGTAAATATTGCATTGTTTAGCAACATCTTCTAAGTAATATGTTATTTAGCAAATTCTGCTAAATAATGCATTATAAAAGTAAACAAATCATTATTTAGAAACATTTCTAATTAGTAAATTATCTCACACTATTCACACAATCTGCTAAATAATGCATGATTAGTGTAAATAATTCCTTATTTAGCAACAGTAAGTTATTTACTTATATCATAATTTATTTACATAAATAAATATATTGTTTAGATAAATAATAAGTTATTTACGGAGTAAACTATATTATTTAAATAAATCTTACGTTGTTTGCAAACTAATGATTATTCACAAACTATGCTTTTATATAAAGATTATTTAGCTGGAAGAAGAATAGAAAAAAAAAACACCTAAAACTTCGCTAATAAATATTTTACAAAGCGGATTCCATACTCAGGGTACCCAATCAGAGATTTGACTTACTCATTACACACTTCGTGTCAAAGTGGCCACATGCTGAGACGATGTTAATGTTCTCCTGTGGAGGGGGGGGGGGAGAGGTGCTCGTGATTCTAAGAGTAACAGTTGTTCTTCTGCATTTATGGGTCAACAGGGCGGAATTACGGGCTGTCATTCTATGTACGTTTTGGGCAGTGACCTGCAGAGGGTGTGGTGGCAATAATAGCCGGCAATCCTGTGTGCTCTCAACACGCTTCCCGTCTTGTAAGACAAACAATTTTTAAGTCTTCCTTACGAAGGTAGATATGACTATTCGGGCTGGAATGTATAGGAATAAAAATAAAACAAGCCGCTCAAAAAGTAAACAACAAGTGCGACATGCTGGCATTCAATTCCATTTGCATCTCCATGAGCTTTAGGAGCTCAAATATTTACCCCTCCCTCCCCACTCCAAACCTCCACGTACCTCGGATAGCCGTGAAGGCATGCAGAGGAAAAAAAAACTACAGCTTAGCCGACCACTGGAATGTGCTACCTCATAAAGCTGGACTTGAAAAAAGAATGTTATTACCATATTAAAAAATATATATTGCGTTATACAGGCGCAAATTGTCTTCGTATTTCTGTTAAAGTAAGAGTGAACCCTTGACTAAAATGCGACTGAAATGTGAGAAAGTTCGTGCCATTAAGTAGATATGCAGCTAAAAAAAAAAAAAAACACAACTAAACCGACCGTTGGACTATATCTGTATCATAAAGCTGGACCTGAGAAAGTACGGGAAAATATGTGCGCTATACAAGTCCTCAATAATAATATAATAATAATAATAATAATAATAATAATAATAATAATAATAATAATAATAATAATAATAATAATAATAATAATAATAATAATAATAATAATAATAATAATAATAAAAGAAAACGAAGCTTCTTAAAAATACATTTACATTAGCCTCATTCATAGGCGTTACACAGTCGGGTTGTGCGACCACAACTTGCTCTATGCATTTTCAGATAATGTTTGGTAATACTTTCAAATAAGCTTAGTCGGGGGGCAGAACGAGACAAATGTCGGTTTGTTTGTCTGTAATTCCGTTGCACACCATATTTCAAAACCACTGAACCGATTTTGAGCAAACTTCACATCAACATTGATATAATTTGCTTTGATAGTCACTTTTAAAGCGCTGATAATCCATGCTGTCGCATCATGCTCAGGGCGCATAGGAAAACATTACTTCAGTGAGTGGCAATCGCATTGGCTTTACCGCAATGTCAAGGTCACAGGGGCCAATTGTTTTGCTAAACACAGTTGCTCTATATCTCAAAAACGGCTGAACCGATTTTGGGAATTTTGGTTAAAAAAAGGAGGTACTTCATAGCCAATAATTCACTGGCAGTCCAGTTGTTGGTCGGTTGGCCATTCGGTCCGTCGTAAGGAATTTGAATTTTGTGTTAGAAACACATTTATTGGTCTTATATGAAGAATAACAACCGAATTTTATCTCGTTGCATTGCAAATACTTTAAACCTCTGCTACCTTGTGCAAATAGTTCAAATGATTCCGTATTTTAATTTTACATTAGATTAAAGCCCAGTCACAACATCCCCAAGAAAATGACCACACTATGTTTCCGTTATGTGCGTGTGTGTTTGCGTATCTGAACACATTTGAATGTCTTGCCATCTTGTTTTCTTGCTTCTACCCGGGGTAGCTGTTAAGCCATGTAGGAAAAGCACTAGTAAACCGACCACTGGACTATCCTGTCTGTTGTTTTCTTTCTTCCTGTGTATAGCATGATTGTTAGCGAGTGACCTGGAGTAACCGTAGTTTTTTTGTACTGTGACCAGCGCGACACGTCACGATAAGGTTAGAAACCTTGAATTGCGTTTTGCGTTCAGTGTGTTTGTTCTTGTCAGTGATTTGCGTTTTGGTGTGTATTTGTCAGTGGCACTTACTTGCGATAAAGTTAGAGACTGGACTGCGTTTTAGTGTGTGTGTGTGTGTGTGTGTAGGTGCGTGTGTGTGTGTGTGTGTGTGAGTTTATCAGTGACACTTCGTTACGATAAGGTTATTAGACATTTTAAATTGCAATTTAGTAGGTTTGTTCTTATCAGTGACAATTTGAGGTAAGGTTATCTAGAAACCTTTATGACATTTTCGGTTTTCGAATGTCCAGACAAAATATGTAAATACCTTGAAAGAGTCGTGAATCGAAACGTGCCAAATGTCGGTCCGTCTGTTGGTCGGTGTCGTCCGTGGCACGCCACAACTCAAAAACCACCACACGAATTTAGACCAAACTTCATATGAACCTTACCTAGCATAGTGGCGGAAAACTGGTCTGCTCGACCGCAAAGCTACCCGGCCCCCCACTCAAATGCGTTCCACTCGTCCTTAAAAATGGAAAAAGATGTATGTATGTATGTATATATGTATACATGTGTGTATGTGTGTTTGTGTTAAAGAGAGAGAGAGAGAGAGAGAGAGAGAGAGAGAGAGAGAGAGAGAGAGAGAGAGAGATGTTGCCTGGTAGACTACGCACAATTAGGCATACAATTCAACGCTGTGTCATTTTCCTTAACTTTAAAGGATTTGAAGGCATGGATTCTGTTACAGGACTTGGGGAAATCACGCCATTTAGCTGCTATCAAATTACTGGTAGACTAACACTGAAAAAAAAAACTTCCCCCCGTTGGGGTGCAGGGGGTTTCAGTATAAATAGTATCCCCACTTTCTGGAAATTTAGTGCTTTGAAATTCCCACTGTCGTTGTCTTTCGCATTTATTCTTTCTCATTACTGCTCTGTTCTATCAATCTGCTATACTATCTTCTTCTTCGCTAGACCAGTCACCTACATGTTTTCGTGAAAACTCTTCCGGGACAAGACTCCTTATTTGCGTGTGAGGTCTGTTGGATCAGCTTGGGAATATTGGACGCTTTCTGCCAGGTGGTCACTAGGGTTTCCTATGATGTTATTATTTAGCAATGTAGGCATTTTATATGTATGTGTTTTGTTGATAATTTATAATGATGTTTGTATTCTATTTTGTTTTTGTAAACGGGGGTTCGATAAATTAGAGTATAGCCTCAGCGTCCCCTGCGTGGGATGTCTTAATTTTATTGCCTCCAGAAACTCCGACGCTTTCATGTTCAAAACCGTATCCTCCAAACCTTTTATGATTCGTTCATCTCTTCCATTCTCACTTTCTCATTTGTATGTTGGTATGGAAGGTTGTCTTTGGACAGTAAGAATGTGTTGGACAGAGTGGTGAGAGTGTGTGGGAAGGTTGTGGGAGTGCAACAAGTGAGTATGATAGCGATGTATGAAAGGCGAGTGGTGAGAAAGGCCCGTCGCATACTTCAAGACAGCAGTCACGTGCTCGCGCACCACTTCAATCTCCCGCCCTCGGGTAGGCGCTACAGGACACCAAAGTTCAAAACTGTACGCACTAAAAATAGTTTTATACCCACCGCAATCTCTTTATTAAATGATTGAGAATTTGAACGTATGATGCTTCTATTATGACAGTGTGCGTGGCATGATTTATACAATTAATGTCCAATCCGCATGGAATAGTGAGTATGTGCCCCTGTGATCTTACATGTGCTTAGAGATTTTTATATTCTTTTATGAACATATTTATCTAAAAGTCTTACGTTGTTGTATATTGATGCGATTATTGCTTGCCAACAGCGATTGTTATGTTGCAATACCTTATATCATGATTATGACACTGAACGTAAATCATGTGATAGGTATCTGTTATTCCCCATGTAACTTCTTATAATTACAGTTTTAAATGGTTAATTCAGTAATGTCTTCTTGATATACTTTTATCCTGTTTTACTGTTTACTGTTTATTGTTGTCCTTTATCGTCTTGTAACATTTATATCTGGCACGTACGTGTGAATTTCTCTTTGATTGAGATAATAAAGTGATCGTATTCGTATTCGTATTTATTGTAAAGTGATTGGCTGGTGGAGAGCTTTCAGTTTTACCACTAGGGTTGTTTCAGCGGAACTTTTATGCGGATCAGGGGTTGTCCGGTCCTGATTTGGCTCGGAAGAGTCCGCTGGACCTAAAGCAATAATCATGTAATGTAATGTAAAAAAAAAGAACTGATAGAAAATTGCAATAAAACCTCACATGCATGTGAGTAGTTACCACCACACACAAATATAATTATGAAAGTGACGTTGTAGGAAATACAATTTTCTAACAACGCGTTATACACACAGACAGTAGTATTGGGCAATAGGCCAGTTTCTTATAAACAAGCGACCGTGACGGCTAGACGGCTAGTGTAACAGCTCTAATACTAGAAAGCATTAGTTCGACCAGCGAAACTTGGTTCGCAGTGATCCTTTTCGTTTCCGCTTATGCAATCCCGAAATCCTTGCAAAAGTTTCTTCGTGCCTGCGGTTCTGAAGCGACAGCACCTTTAGTTGCAGACGAAATTTGTTTCGTCCTTATCTAGGGGAGGCAACTCTATCTTTTCTAATTTGCGGAGGTTGTTTTCGTCCAAAACGCACGAGTCTTTAGAATTGTTCCATCACGGGCTAATAAAATAGACACTTTTATCAACGAAAGTTTAGTTGAAGTTTCCGACAGAGCATTGGTAAATTTTTTGTTCATTTAAAAAAACACAACAACAACAGATTAGAGAGCTTCTATGGCACCAACTTGTGTTCCTTGCCTACGTTAGCCTAGGCCTACTAACAAGCCCGTTTAGGCCTATAGCAACAACACAGCATTTCTTCAAAACCCAAAAAAAATTTTTTTGGGCCTAAATTTAATACAGGATAACATGTATATTGCAAAAAATCATTTTTTAACATAAGTCAAAAACTTTTTTTTAATAGCCATTAAAGAAAAAACGACGAGTCAACATTTTCAGCTCTTTTTCCATTTTAGGTGACCGGCCGATGGCCTGCTTATATATTGGACATGACAGAATGTTAATTTAACGCTTTAATAAGTTAGTCTTCGATGTGATTTTTGTAAACAAATAAAAAAAAAAACTCAAACTTAATGTATCATGCATGAGAAATTATTTGTATTTTGAAGTGTGTAAGCATAAAATAGGCCTATCATTCAGAGTTATTAGGCCTATCACTCAAGGATAACTCTATTTGTCATCACGGACGACAACTCTTAGCATGTGTTGACGCTACGTGCAGGAACTAAAAACCAATTTTTCAAGTATTTTACGGTCGAATTTCAAAATTTTTTTTTTGCTTTGACATGGAAATGGTGCATTCAATTATCTGTACACAAAGATTTAGCGAGGGGTCTTATTATTTAATAACAATTATTACGATAAAACCCGCCTTTTCACTTGCCATTTCAGCTACCAGGACGCGGACGTCTCCTTTTGCAAAAACCCCGAAGCTACAGGCTTTCATTAATAATTATTGGTTAAAATTATTTATTTCTGATAAGTTTTGGCTTAGAAATAGCGCGTAATTTCATACTGCTGTTCTGTGGACACACTTTGGGATAACTCTTTTCGTCATCACGGACGACAACTCTTGGCATGTGTTGTTGCTACCTAGTATTATATGGCTCATCCAAACCAAGGGCTGTTCGTGCACATTCTGCATAAGAATACACCGAAAAAGTGATTTTACATCTTTACCATGCCCATAGGAGTCACTTGAAACCTAGCCATTATGCAAAACTTATGTTTGTTGAAAATCAAAATCCGAACCACAAACTCCTCCGCCATTTTTAATCTGAAGGCAAAAGTAGCCTCAAAACAGCACCTTGTCTTGCCTATTTTACGAATCAACAACAACAAATGTTGAGAAAATACATTCAAAGTATTTATTCAAGCTTACGCCTATAGCAATTGACCCGATCTCTGCAAAAAATACCAGAAACGTACATAAGAATCACGATTTGTCAAATTGTTGAAAATTCTGCATTTTCACGCAGAGAAGTTTTCTGCGTAATGCAAAAGAAGAGGTCGTGACCTTTCGGAAGCGATAAAGTTATGACGTAACGAGGAGTTTTTCCCACGGAAACAGAACTACGAACCAAGTTTATGTGCTTCCTAAAGCTCTCCACTATCAAGCATAGGCGTATTCCTCAACAGTATGTGACACTCGGATTAGGATCAGCGGTGTTTTCTGGCCGGCTGTGCTGATTGCCTCTATATGCTAGTAGCATTCGAACGCAGCCCGATAGCAGAAACGGTCTATTGGATTTTCCAATCAAGAAATAGCACCTAACCACACGACCACATACTAAAATGAAGAAAGGTTGCGATGTCGGCTGCAGTTAATATCCATGTGTTCACCCCACCATCTTGATTGGATATTTATTAGACCATACAGGTACAGGTCAGCAAAAAGCCATAAAATTATAATGCCTATATGTCCAACCTCTAGGCTGTCTACACCGTATTACCACCAGATGGATTCTCCTGATCAGCATTTCCGCGGAGAATGGGAAAATTTCAGCATCTACAGGGATTAATCTTGAAAATGACCATGATAGGTCATTTGACCAGTTCACATGAAAAACAATAGGTCATTTTGGAAAGCAGTAAGTCACACAGTCTCAGTACAAATGGTACAAAATAACAACGCTAAGGCATTAACCGATTTTATATTCAGCCTTTTTAAATTGTTTAAATGACATGCTGATGCACACAGTTATAAGGAGAAATTCAATCCTTTTTAATTTGTCTGCTAATTATTACTTTTTTCACTGCTTTGAACGAGACAACAGTTTTCTTGGTTTTGCTGCTGCCCATATCTGCAGCGTTCTTTCTATATTTACAGTTCCAAGCTTTACAGAAAGCAGCAAGTTATGTGTTTCTGCTGTCAGTCTGTTCCGCGAAGCCATGAGGACAGAGAAAAATGTAATATGCTGGTTAAACGATCATTTGTGGTGCCCCAACGACTTTCGAGTTATGGTATAGGATAGGATATACATCTTCCTATATGCTTGCGAAGCATGGACCCTCACAGCAGATCTACAATGAAGAATACAAAGCATGGAAATGAGGTGCTACAGAAGACGTCTGGGCATTTCCTATACCCAACATATCACCAACGACGAAGTCCGACAGACCATCACACAAGCCATTGGACAACACGATGACCTGCTCACAGTGGTGAAGAAACGGAAACTCCGATGGTATGGCCACGTCACTAGATCATCAGCCCTTGCAAAGACCATTCTGCAAGGCACAGTGCAATGAGGTAGAAGAAGAGGGAGACCGAAAAAGAGGTGGGAGGACAACTTTCGAGAATGGACTCGTTTGAATCTGAGCGAAGCCATCAGGGCTGCTGAGGACAGAGAAAGATGGAGTATGCTGGTTAAACGATCATCAGTGGTGCCCCTTCGACCTCCGGGTTACGGGACAGGATAGGATAGGATAGGATATACATATGTAGTGGTGTTGGATGTTGGTGTTTTGGAGAGAAGAAGATAAAGTGGTGGAGGCTAGGGTGATGAATTCTCACACATTCTCTCTCTCTCCCCAACGCCAGTTCGTTGATGACCGTTGAAAGTTTTATTCTCGAAGTGCATCATACAAAAGGCAATGCTCGTGGAGATAACAGCTACATTCTGCCCTCTCTGTGTGTCTGACTCGTTCTTCCCGTGTCTGCCGTGTGTGTCTTTCTCTCCCGAGTGTCCCGAAATAGTTGTTTGTAGATTATAGTCACACGACACTTTCGCATATAGGTGACTACTGGACCGATTTATACTGACACCAGCGGGCCAGTTGTTGGTAAAGGGGAAAACAATATGATCACACGTTGACCAATCCGGGATTCGAACCAGCGACCTTTCGGTTACTAGCAAGACGCTCTTACCAACTGAGCTACCCGGCCCCACTCCCGAAATATTTGCACGTCTGTGCTTTTATGTGCGAGCGCAGACCGTACTGAACCCGATCTTTAACGCGTGATGCGCGCCAAAAAATGTTCGCCTCTCTCGGTAATTTGTTTTAGTTGTTCATTTTTATTTTACATAGAATGCTTGAAACGCAACCGAACACTATACAAATTATATATGGGCGGAAACGCGGGAATACGACCTTTCTACTGATATAATAATATCAGACCCTTTCTGCTACGAAATAAAAATAATACGCAATGTAAGAGGGAGTTGGTTGCTGGTCTAAAGAGTGTCACGAGTCTAAACTCGTACTAACTCTTTAATTTAGTACAATTATAAATCATAATAATAATGACAAAGAAAGAACAGCGTCTCCCCTTTCCAACGATATATAATATGACATGGTTACTATTTTGGGTTCCGACTATGACGGACTAAAATAGAAAACACCTAACACAACAACAATATTTACATCTAACCTCTTCTTACAACTTTTTCTTTGTTTCTATTCCAATGTATGTTCCTATAAAACTAATATTTAATTTAAGTATATACTATTAGAGAATGAACTATCTAAGGCATCGGAAAATATCACACTTAATATGTTACAGTGGAATATCTTTGCTAACGCCATCATCGACAATTTTGTTCTTATCATGTGTTAGCCTTTAACAAATGTGATAGGCATCGCGCTATTCTAAGCATCACGCTCTCATTCAAAATGTCTACATAAATCACAAATAAAGTTTATATATTCTAATAGAGAATGTAATGCTGCGTCTAACGATTATAGGCTTAAAGGGATCTGAAAAGTATATATCAAGTTATTGCATACAGCTAGGTTAAACATAACAGAGAACAGAGTAAGGCCTAAGTATCGTAATGGTCAGAAATACTTTGTAGCCCACCCGGCATTTCACCCCGACTCTTTCAAAACTCAGCGTCCGCGCTGAGAAAACCATCGTATCTTAAGACGACCGGACATGGATTTGCCATTAATCGCGTCGTACATAAGAACCGAACAACACAGAAAGAGCGATTCTCAAACGGGAAACAATTCCTTTGAAACGCACATTTAAGTACGAATTCGACCAAAACGAAAACAAGTTCTATCGCGGACCCGGCATTGCCTTTGCTAGATAGTTAGTTATGTTTTTAGCAGTGAACTAACATCATACAACAAAGTCCATGGTACAACATAGCCAAATAATATCACATGTCATTTAAACACACTGTTCAACACATCTGACATACAAAATCAGTCGCATACCTGATAGGCTACATTAAACATTTCGTTAAAACTTCCACTCACATAATAAGCCTATCAAATACCAGTGCAGCATTAGCCTAATAAACACTCGACTAGAGGGATGGATTTAGATGAGGAGAGTTGAAACAATAAGATTAAAAGAAAATGGCATGTACAACAAAATCCATAATTACCGGTGACATGAGCATTAAAAAAACACCATGAAACACATCAAAACATTATCAATTAATTTTAAAACAAGGCATGAAAATTGACATAGTTAGATTAATCATTAACATCAAACACATTTAATATTATAGCAAAACAAATATTTATAGTGCATTAAAATTAAAACAATACATATATATATATATATTACATATTTTACAGAGACGTTCACGTCTAAAGCATGAGAAACTAAATCCTAATGCAACTTATTTATACAAACGGCCTTGTTTGCTACCAAACGTGTTTCAACGCAAGATCGCTTCGTACTATAGCGCACACAACCTTGTGACACTCATATCGTCACATCACGGAGATGAACTAAACCCCTCGAACTCCTTTATTACATCAACACAAATAAAATTATACTGATAAAAGAAAATTTAAACTAAGCAATAATACTTTTCTTAAAACGATAATAGCACACATCGATATAACTCATCTAAACTAAAATGTTATTTCCAGTTTTTGCACAAAAGTTTCTTCAGTCATATATATCTCGTCACAATCTCACTTTCTTACTGTTCTTGATATCATCACAACGACGTGGCACAACGAAAACTTCATTGTTAAATTACACAACAATAACTAATCTATTACTACACACATCCAATACACAACTGTCTTTTTTTAAAATAAATCACAATACGTTCATATACAACATCAAAACATCTAAACCATACATTTTCTACAGTAAACAAAAAATCACACAAACAGAGACAAGCATACATCCAAGCAGGGATTTTGTTTTAGGAAATGAACACTAGAAGCATGTAAATGCCTTTTCGCAGTTGCAAGAGCAGCCTAGTAGAATATATCGAGTCTTAAGTATTTGGAATATATTATTTAACATTTCAGGAGTAGAAGAAGAAAAAAAAGTATACGGCACACAAAAAATGACTGTACATTTTTTTAACTATTCAAAGGCTTTTCTATACAACATCCAGTCGGAAGAAAAACGGGAGCCGGGGTTAATAAAGGCTTTTGCTCTTTTAGCCTCAAAATATTGTTTGAGTCTTATTAGAAAAGAGGTTAGCGACGGTGCACTGCCTTCTGTTTGGAGCAAAAGATATTGTCTTTGGCTGTCAACAAGAAGAGATCAATAACTCTGTCAGTCTTTGTATCATTATTAACTCCGAACACAGTTAGTTCCCGTGAAAGTATAAAACCTGAGCATTGCGGGAAAGTATCAGTGATCCAGTTTTGAATTTCAATCCAATAATTTTGGCATTTAGAGCAATCCCACAAAAGATGCAGTAAGGTTTCTTCATCTTGTTGACAGAATTTACACGAGGCCGAGGGAATGATACGTCTTTGGTATAGAAAGCGGCCTGTAGGAAGAATCCTGTATAGAACTTTATATTGAAACCATCTTAGTTTAGAATCATGTGTTGTAAATATGATTTGCTTAAACAACTTTTGGTAGTCTAATTGGGTGTTGAATTCTTCATTCCACTTTTCAATAGCTTTAGGGATATCCGGACAATAGATTAAAGCTGAATATATTTTCTTCACATCTCCTTTAGATAAATACCGCCAAACTAAGGCATCTTCGATTACAAATTCGCTTTCTGTTTCAATGTGCAGTGCGCTTTGGTAGCGTTTGACAGCACGCGTTACACCTTCACACAGGCGGCGGAAGCGGGGGGGCAAGGGGGGCACTGGCCCCCTCCAGAAAAATATTGAGGGGGCAAACCTATACATTTGCCCCCCCAATATTCAGCCCCTCAAAAAACATTATCTGAAGGTTCAAACCAATATATTCCCCCTTTCTCTGGACTGATGCAAGTTAACAATATCTGTGCTGAGACCATTTTCAAAGCACTGAAGGATTGCTTGATCAGACTTGACTTGCCAGTGCAAAACTGTAGGGGCCAGGCCTACGACGGGGCGAGTAATTTTCAGGGTGATGTGTCAGGAGTTGCAAAATGATTCAAAAATGAGATCCTTGCTGTGACTGAAGAGTTGGCGACAGTTCTTCAAAGAAAACAAACGACTTGTGATGATGCAGTAAACGCTGCTGACATTTGTCTGAGAACACTGGAAAGCATGCGGCATGAAGATTGTTATGAGACATTTTTTGCTGACATCACAACGAAAGCTGCAAATTTGTGTGATGAACCCTGCGTTCCTACACAGAAGCAGCCTCCACGAAGACTGGACGATTGCTCACAGGGTCACAGCTACTCTTCTGCTTACTACAGACAGCAATTGAGGCCATTGACAACATCAAAGAACATTTAAAGAGCCGGTTTGATCAAATAGCTCTCGACTTACCAAGGAAAATTTAAGTTCTTCTAAGTGATGGAGCAGCAGGGAAGAGACCAAAAATTCCTCAAGAAATCAAATATACATATTCCGCTAACATCGACTTGGACAGACTCAAAACTCAGCTAGAATCCTCCCACATGCACTGGGTGACACCAGGAGGCGGCTAACTCTAGGATCACCATATTCGAAGCACTGCCGGATGAACTGAAAGCTTCTGACACTGTGCGACGGATGCTGAGTGAAGTGGATAAACTTCTCAGACTGTACTTCACCATCCCAATCACAATAGGCAACGGCTAAACGCAGTTTTTCAGCCCTAAATCGGGTAAAAACATACCTCCGGGCAACGATGACGCAGGAGCGTCTAATTAAATGTCTTATAATGCAATGTGTTCAAAGACAAAGTAGATCAACTAGACCTAGCGCAAACTGCTTACGAATTTATCAATACAACTGAACGCCATAAGGCATACTTTGGAAAATTAACGGTATAATTTCCCATGCCAAATGACATGCATGACTGCTGTTTTTGTTACCGTGATGGATCAACATTGTCAGGTCAGTTTCTCTCCATTTCTCTCTACCCTCCCTCCCCCTCTCTCTCTCTCTCTCTCTCTCTCTCTCTCTCTCTCTCTTATATGCACAGTTGTAGAAATATATGATATATCTTTTTTTCTCTCTCACATAGTGTCTATGAAAATAGTTCAAATTATTTGGAGTAAATGTCCAGGGCCGGACCCAGAAGGGTTAGGGGGGAGGGGGGGATACCTGGGTTCTGGAACCCCCCCTCCAAATTAAAACAAATTTGAATTTTTTTTAATGCAAAGAGTTTCAATTTTTTAAAAATTGTTTTTAAAACATTGCAGTTTTTAGTCACTGTTGGTCCAACGTACAAAGAGTTATTTATAGTCAATTCAACGGAAATCCATTTCAAGGGATCCGTTGAAACGTCCAAAGCGTTTTCCCGTTGAAACGACCAAATAACCCAACCCCTAAGCCTACATTATTAAATGCAGCCATATTTTCTTGTTCTGGCCGCAAGTTTCTTCCAGCACCTTCACCTTGATACTGCCCTAATCCACCAAAAACGACTTTTTAGAAATATTAATTAAGATGTTAAGTTGATAATTATGACAAATCGTTGTAACGAACATCCATTGAAACGACCATCGCTGAATCGTCCAAAAACATCGTTGAAATGGAAACCCTTGACAGTGAAGCTGCAGAAAAGGACAAAAGATGTTGTCGATGCCTACAGGGAAATCAAAGAAGTCAGTAACTGCATGTCTTCTATTAGAAGAGATGTCGACACAGCGTTCGTTGCCTGGTTTGGTGAAGTCAGGAAAATGGCAAATGCTTTGACAACTGGTGTTATTGTTCCTCGTCAAGCATCCCGACAGACTCTCCGTGACAACCAACCTGCGGCCACTCCAGAAGAATATTTCAAGATTTGCATTGCCATTCCTTTCTTGGAATACCTGTCAACCGAATTGGACTCGAGGTTCAAAAATGCTGGCCTAGCAGTTGATGGTCTCTGTCTGGTGCCAAGCACTTTAATAGACAACCAGGATGGTTTCATGCAGGTTCCAGAAAGGGTGAAGACACTGGCAATGTTGTGGGAGTCTGACCTACCAGACAACGCTACCCTTGATGCAGAATACCAACGGTGGGATTGCAAATGGCGAAGTGTTGCTGAGAATGCGACAGCTATCATCCCATCCACGGCATCAGAAGCACTGAAACATTGTGACAGGGATTTTTATCCCAACCTGTTCATCATGCTAAAGAACCTTTGCACCCTGCCTGTCACTACTGCCGAGTGTGAGCGTTCAAACAGTTGCGCAACCTGAAAAACTACCTGCGCTCTACAATGGGGCACAGAGACTCAATGGACTTGCTTTAATGAAAGTGCACAGGGATGTTGATATGGACTTCAAAGAGGCAGTGAACTGTTTTGCCAGAAGATACAATTCACAAATGGTACTAATGCCGAGAAACCTAGTGCAGCAAGACTGAATTAAATGAAAGCAGGGCGGTGATGTTCATAAACTACAAGGTAAAGCTTTATACCGTTAACGATCAACAAAAAGTAGTGAATAATAATAGTATACAAAACATCTCTGCTGATAAATAAATGTTTGTGTGTGTGTGTTGGTTTGTTTTTTTAAGGGAGGGGCAGAGGATAATTTTTGTACCCCAGAGTTTGTCAGTTCAATTGTTCAAAAAGCTCAAAGTCCCAGACCATCACAAATGGCTTTTTTAAGGTTCAGATTGCACCAGATTGCACCATTTTGCATCCTTGAAGAAAAAAAAATTCCGGGGGAGCATGCCCCCGGACCCCCCTAGAAGGCTCGGCGCTTCGCGCCTTCGCTGAATCTGTAACCTCCCCCTCGACTTTTCCAAGGTCCGGCCGTGATGTCAGTAAATAAAATGGGTGTGTGCCCCCCCAATCCTGAACATCTTCCGCCGCCTGTGCTTCATATAACAAAAAATTGGTTGTAACATTCGGGTATTTATGCTTAAATTCATTCAAAGATAAATAGCCATTCAGTCCAATGATATCCCCCATTTTAACAATATCATTCTGCAAACAGTCCCGAAGAAAGATTACTTTGTGATCCCTGCAAATATTGACGTAAAAAAATGTTTTCAGAGACAAAGTTATTGAATGTATTAGGTGTGCATTTAGAAAATAACTGTTTAACTTGTTTAAATACATCGACCCAAAATAGATTATTACATTGTTTCATAATAACATTAGCAATTTCTCCGCCGTACAGTTTTACATCAAAAATCCAGTGACAGGTTGCTTTAACAATTTTAGAAATGTTCCCTTCATCACGCAATATGCGCGTCAACCAACTAAATTTCAAAGCTGACATAAACGATTTAATCTAACATCTTCAATCCACCATGCGTATAATCCTGACACGCACGAGTGCGGTTAACTTTATTCGGTTTATTATCCCAAAGAAATTTGTAAAGCGTATTATTAATAGCATTCAAGCACTCGGAGCCTGGGTCTGGTAAATTCATTAGCAAATGAGTAACCTTTTAAACGTCGAGAGTTTTTATTACAATTATTTTCCCAAAAGGTGTCAAATTTCGTTTAGACCAAACAGTAAACAACTTTCGTAAATCGACAAGTTTATTATCATAATTCAACTTTACTATTTCGGACTCATCCACTGAAATAATTATACCAAGAACTTTAAAAGAAGCTGGATTCCATTGGAAATTCAGTTCTGGAAGAAACGTCTGTTGAGAGTACTTTTTGGACCCAATCCAAACAGCGGTACATTTGTCAAAATTTATTTTTAGACATTTTTAGATATATATATATAATTTTTTTTTCTTTTAATCAGAGAAAATATGGCCGAATTAAAAATGTTTCATTGAACATGGCGTCGCATAATATTACGCAGCGAGAATAAAGGACAGCACCCAGATAGACTGGATTTATCAGATACATGATTATCAGTATATACAGGCCACCTATACAACAGTCACTGCAGCGTGAAACTAGAATCATCATCCTTAAGCTGAATTGTACTCCTTCGGATGAGAGTACAAACCGAGGTCTAGTCTGTGCACGCAGGCATTCCATCGCGCGGACTTTAAAGACGGGCCAGTGCCGGCTACACAAATACACCCAGCACGCACTTGGTCCCTTCTCCCCCCCACACCCGGTCGTCCAGGGTAAAGTGCTCAGTCATCTGGGCGTCAGGCTATGCTCCCAAATGTGGCCGGTGGGCGCCTGGGGCGGGGCGACTTCAGTTAGGTCCTGTACGGATCGACCAGCGCCTTGAGCACTTCTTAAGCTGGAAAAGCGCTATATATAAAAGGGATGACATAAACTGCTCCCAATACCGTTGACACCAAACATGATTCATTGAGCCAGACACACATCTCACTCCCTGCTGTTACGGGCGCGGAGGCCTTAGAAAAAAGCGAACAAAGCTAAGTGGATTTAATTAAGTGTAAGGGCCCTAACGTCCCTTTCAAGCACGCTAGGTCACTTCATCCATGATTCCGTGTAGGACAACTTTGGCGTGTAGAAGAGACTGAGAAGGGAAGCCTTCCTTGGGAATACTGACTTTCTGCAAGTTTCATTGGCTGGATACCAGCTATTTGCATGACAACAAGAGCTGCAGCAGAGTGCATGGAGCACAGTGACCTGGTCACGTTCTAATGCCTTCTGCATACAAGGGGTCTGAGTAATGAAAACCATTCAGAATGACGTTATAAGCAGGATTGCATGGTTGTGGATTAAAATCTGCTTGCAGTGACCCACCTTCACGGTTATTTCCCACGGGTCCTCTTCAAAGTTTTGCTAAATCAACACATCTCGTTTGTTAACCTGTCTATTTGTAGTTTGCGATATTGATTGATTGATTTATTGTTGCTTTAGGTCCAGCGGACTCCTCCGAGCCAAATCAGGACCGGGAGTTTGCGATAAGGTTATGGCCCACCACTGCACTCTTGCTAAGTCATAACGTTATAAAACATTTTTAAAAAAAAAATAAAAACGTCCGATTGCAAAACGTTACAAAACGTGCGTAAGAAAGAAAACTATGTTAGTCCCGTCGAAGGAAAGCAATGAAGCTTGCTGCAGTAGTTTTAGATGACGAAGCTGGCCAACCTTGTAACATTTATAGCTAAGCTTATTTTCGCAACTAGGAATGTGCTTTGTTGTCACATTTAAAAAAAATCCTTTCTGCCTAAACCGAACGCTAACTATACATTTGCGGCTTCTCTTCCTTGACCTGTAAACAAACAACTGTGTTGTGCTATATATGTATACAATTCACTGCTGCCCTACGTGTAGGTATTTAATAAGGTACATCGACACATGAATTTATCGATTTAAATCAAACCCGTCTGGGGTGGAATGGGATAGGGGCGGAGGGGGGGGGGAAGGGGAGAGGGACGGGAAGATCTTAATCTTATATTTTGTCGTTTAGGGCAATACTCACTGTGAATTTGAAAAGGATATCTGACGCTAAAATATGTAAAATCTTGAAACCGTTTACTAATTGTTACCACAGACTTTCGAGACCACTAAATGCCTAGTCATAATGTATTTCCGTATGTTCCTTTTGAAGTCAGGCGAGGAGAGTTTGGGGGAAGGAGGTACATTGAAGTAGGGGTGTGGAGAGAGAGAGAGAGAGAGAGAGAGAGAGAGAGAGAGAGAGAGAGAGAGAGAGAGAGAGGAGAGAGAGAGAGAGAGAGAGAGAGAGAGAGAGAGAGAGAGAGAGAGAGAGATTAGCTTTTAATTCCTGAAGAAGCATTTTAGTGAACACGTGTGAGCTTAATGAGAAAGTTTTTTTTTTTTTAAATCCGCTGCGTTTGATGTCCGTTTCTAGTTTTGATCTCGTCTTCTAACTTGAGAATTCAGACTGCAGACGTTCAAGATCAGCTGAGGTCAAACTATAAGGCGCTGTTATCTTAGGATCGTCCACACCACGTCGCACCCGTTCTACATGTCTTCCCCTCCCCATCCCCTCCTACTCCCAGCCCCCCTCCTCCCCCTCCTTATGTCTTGCTAAAGCTTAGCGCCAAACTGTACTAAAGATCTAACACGGTATAGGCGCTTAAGAAAACAGCATCCGTCGGGTATCGCCTTATTTTCAATTTGTGAGTTGTTGGGTTTTTTTTCTCTTCATGACGGCATTTTGATGCCGTGTGCAGTATGCTTTGTTGTATTTGAACGAACGAATTCGATTGTTTTTAAGTTCCAGAGCTATTTATAGGTATCGGGAATAAATGTGTTTATTAATTGGTTTTATTGTTTTTGTTTGGTTATTGTTGTACTATTCCCAGGCGCGCAAAGCAAATTCTTCTGTGTGTAACATTTGAGGCCAATACAAAATCTTTGGTCTTATGTCTTAAAACTATTTAAGATGGGGCGTTTTTAAATTAATGTAATTATTTAGGCCTCAACAAGTCAGGAACATGTTTTTAAACTTCAAACCTAAATTAAGATTTTTATTTTGTTTTGTTTCTTTAAAACGTAGGTATTGTTTCTATTAGACGTAGGTATTTCATGATATTTTTTTGTGTCTTTCTTAAATACATTTTGGGGTAGATTTAGTTTTTTTTCTTGGATTATTACCAATACGCGGTAAATCTTCCCAAGCAGTGAGGATGCTTTTATTACATAGGCCTAAATCATACTGCGGTTTTGAAATAAGGTTTTACTAGCCGACGAATTTCGCGTGCTAAAGTACTGGGAACTTACAAAGTACACAGAACCCCATACACAGTATAATTTTCTCCACCTCTGTAATCCAATACCATGTGTCAGCGCTCTAGCAAGCTTAAATAAACGCTGTTCCAAACTAGTCAAGTGTTTTTACACTTGAATCTGAAGATTTGTTTTCTCTCCCAAAGGTGAGTACTTATTTCAACTCATTCCAATTTCGGTTTTATCAAACAAACCACCTGTCCGATTGGAGTGCTTTGTAAAGATACAGCGCGTACTTAGAGAGAAACATGTTTTCAACAAATCTTGAATACCCATCAAAGGAATTACATGCAGCCATGTATGTGCAATGAATAATAAATGCTGTATGTGTTTTGGGAAAAAAAATCCCTTGACAAGTCAGCTAACTGTTTATATATAACTCACTTCCCAGCTCACAGAACTTCTCCCCACGCCAACGACTTGCATCTCGCTCCTTGCCTTACGCCCCGGGCACCTGAGCCAAACTAAAATAAATGGACCTGAATGCATGTCTAAATATTTGAGCCTGTGGACAGTGTTTCTGATACAAAGACTTGGTTCTTTAACATGCCATTGAGGCGGCGCGGCACGTGGAACATTTCGAGAAACAAAGTTGGTTCCTGTGGAAGAAAAAAGCTCTTTTAGTAGTAACGCTCAGCCACAGACGCTTGTACCTGGACACACGAGCGCCTGTGGCGCGTCTCCCTTGTATGCATACATCCATCTGGACAGGAGAGTGAAGATGACGCGTCTCCCTTCTATGAATACATCCATCTGGACAAGAGAGAGAGCAGATGACGCGTCTCCCTTCAATGCATACATCCATCTGGACAGGAGAGAGCAGATGACGCGTCTCCCTTCAATGCATACATCCATCTGGACAGGAGAGAGCAGATGACGCGTCTCCCTTCAATGTATACATCCATCTGGACAGGAGAGAGCAGATGACGCGTCTCCCTTCAATGCAAACATCCATCTGGACAGGAGGGAGCAGATGACGCGTCTCCCTTCAATGCATAAGCGTATATATACCTAGAAGGAAGACAAGCGCCTGTATATTTTATTCTTTTAGGTCCCAGTAAATCTTATTTTTTAACTTTATCGTTCTAGCTTATTTTAATCAGTGGTCCTGAAGGATTTTATTTTTAACCAGCTTTTAATTCAGTAAGCCCTGTCTCTGTTTTGCAATTTAGCTTACAGAGTGAGACCTGGTCTGTCTCATTTTAAAAGTTTTTTCATAGGTCAGCCTCATACATGTATGCTCTGATTGTGATATGGTTCCACCCGGTCACCTCGTCTCCTGCCAGCCATTGCACCACTTCTCCATGGGCCCAAATCAACGCCGTGGCCTTTTCACCACATGTTCATACTGTGCTTCACTCTCTAACTGCAACGAATGTCTTCAACAACGGCCTCACGGCAACTTCCAAAGAACTCTTAATAAAAATTATGACATCAAATATCAAGTCTCCTATATGCTAAGGTGTCCGGGGACGTTAAATCTATATCTACCAAAAGTACAAAAGCGCCTGTGCTCTCAGTTGTCACCGATACTCCCATCTTTATCTAAGCGGGGGGATGGAGGGGAAGGGGGGGGAATGGGGCGATTGCCATGAATTGCTTCAGTGGTTGTGAGGTACACAAGAAAAAAGTTAAAATTTTCCCTCGTTAACCTTTCGGTGGTTTGTGAGAAACGAGGCACTGGAGACTCCGTTTTCTCGTTTTTCGTCCTGCCGATTTATATTTATATTATTATTTATATTTAGTCGTTCTTATATAGCGCTTTATCAGCTCAAGAGCTGCTCAAGGCGCTGGCCGATACAAGATCTAACTCAAGCCGCCAGAGGCGCCAACTTGCAGACTTTGGGCGCTCCGTACTAACGCCCCAGACAACTGAGCACAATCCTGGGCAGCCAGGGATGGGGGAGAAGGACCTAGGTGCATGCTGGGGGTGTTCTTGTCACCGGCACTCACCCGTCTAGGACATGAGCGTCAGGATCTTTAAAGTCCGTTATGATGGGATGTATGCGACACAGACTAGACCTCGGTTTATACTCTCATCCGAAGGATTTTCAACAAGAAAAACTAGAAAATCTGAAAATGGAAAATGTGGAAGTGTTCATCGGAGTTTGCTTCAAGAAAATGTGGTTCGTGACCTTCCGTGGAATTCCGGAGTTAACCGAGTGTACTGCTACCGTTGTGGCTTACTAAGGGTACTGTGCACCGCGGTTTACCAGCATTTCGGTGTACCACTGGGGCTTTACACAAGTTGAATGCCCTGCAGATCTATAGCAAAGCGGTAGATAGCAGTCTCTAAATACCTAAGACTGTGTATCTTCCACTGCTTTGCTACAGAGCTAATACCCTCAACGTGTGTAATGCCCCTGTAATATACCGTCTTATACCGTAATATATCGTCTTGCACACATCGGTAAACCCACTGTTTAGTTAGTTTGCCTTTTCCAACATCGCTGAAATAGCGTGCACAAATTGCATTCCTTCGTGTCGGTAGTGCTTTGGCTTGCGGATCTGAAGGTCCCGGGTTCGAGCCCTGTCCGGGCCATTGTGTTGTGTCCTGGGAAAGACACTTTACTCCCGTTTCCCACTCCTTCGGATGAGAGTATAAACCGAGGTCTAGTCTGTGTGTCGCATACATTCCATCATAACGGACTTTAACGATCCTGACGCTCATGTCCTAGACGGGCGAGTGCGGTAACAAGAACACACCCAGCATGCACTTGGTCCTTCTCCGCCATCCAAGGCTGGCCAGAATAGTGCTCAGTTGTCCGGGCGTCAGACCATGCGCCAAAGGCTGCGGGTGGGCGTCTCGGGCGGTTTGAGTTAGATCCTGTGTCGGCCAGCGCCTAGAGTCTGGTCAAGTACGGCGAGATAAGTGCGCTATAAAAATCCTCAATAATAATAATAATAATAATAATAATAATAATAATAATAATAATAATAATAATAATAATAATAATAATAATAATAATAATGTCAGCCTATCACGTCGCCCGTATGGGCTCAATGACTTCAGCTCAAACAGCGTGTGATAGGATTCACACTCAAACTAAAATACTAACACAAATGCCAGATGAACATTTACACTCTTTTATTCAACACACAACCACAAAAGAAAATGGGAAATCTAACCCTACCCCATCCCTTAATCGGTCTCACAACCCCAACAATTAACAATCAATTACCTCCATTGCCTAATCCGTAACCCCTTTGACACTGGATACAAGATGCCAACACAATCAAGATATAACAATATGAAAATAAAGATGAAGTAATACAACTGATGGCTTATGTATACAATCACCTAAATTTGAAGAAAATGTATTTAATTAATATCAAACTCTTTATACAACAGCCTGATTCCGTTTTCAATACAAAGCTTAACTAAATCGTCTGGAATTAGCACCACACGCTGTATCACAGACTGTAAAGCGTCCCTGTTTTACATGTTCGCTAGGTATTTAGTATGTTTATTTGCGTGTAACGTGTGTATAATTGAGAGTGTGTGTGTGTGAGGCCCTGATTACCGGGACCCAAGTAGCAGTGGTCCCACAAGCACGTCGTCTTGTCGCCTCCTGGTAATAGAAGTAGAAGTAGAACGCAGCAACAGAAGTAATCGTAGTAATTCGTAGAAGTAGACGTAGCACGTAGACGGAGTAACCGAAGAACTAGTAGAACATAGGTAGTTACAGTAGATAGGTAGTAGTACATAGATAGTAGAATAAGGCCCAATCTGGTCAAAAAATAATGCATCTTACTAGGCTATCTCTACAATGTAAACAAAACATGGGAAATAACTCCTTCCGCCGTCCGCCATCTTGACCTGTTTATTTATGCTTTACAACAATTCATACTTCTTATACAATTTATATAATTCCACATAAACACAATCCTATACAAATGCATATTATAATTCCATTCCTAAACAACAAACTTGATTCATCCTTTCTCATATTCATCACCCCTCTTTCACATTCAACAGCCCTCTAGCATACTATAACACATCGTCACCCTTCTCTCGTATTCATCACTCCTCTTTCATATTCATCCCCCCTCTCTCACATTATAATACATTGTCACCCTTCTTTCATATTCATCACCCCTCTCTCATATTCATCACCCTTCCCTCATATTATAATACATCGTCACTCTTGACCTCGTTCCTGCAACCGTTTCAACAACAGTCATCCGATCACACTGAATACTGACTCGACTCTACCACTTCAACGCCGATTCCAGCCCACATTTCAAGGCACAAAATTCTGTTCAGGCTCCTAGTAGCTATCGAGCTATACGTAAACCGCGTGAAAAACCTAAATTCCTAGAATACACTATGCAATAACAAACCGCTGATTCATACTTTGCGCACAGCACTCTCATACATATAAAACTGTACACTATATACATCTTGTCTTGACACAGCCTATATTATTTAGCGTGCGTCAAACTTATGTCGTCACACAGCCAAATGAAATGTGTTGCAGCATGAGAAAACCAGGCTAAAGTGTCAAAATATGAAAAATTACTTATTTATTTATTAACAAAGTACTAAAAATAATCTTCAAAATGCAAAAAACAGAATTGTTTTATCTTTATTGGTTGATGTTTTATGATTTTTTTTAATATTTTATTTTCTCGGGGGCTAATTTCCAGAAATTGCCTTCAAAGTTTTGAATTGTAAAATGATCATTACTTCACAACCAGAATTTTCCCATGCATGTATTTGGTATCAAAACAATCAGGAAGATGGCAGCAATATGGCAGTGAGTTGAGATAAGATGAGAAAATTCACATTATACACCATTCACACAATACTGAACATAAACAAATTAAAACAGTACGCACAATTTTATTCTGTACCCATCCATAATGCATAGTGTTTTTAAACATATTAGAAATAAAACAAGTGTTTAGCAAGTCTATAATAACTCAAACACATAATAATATATCAAGAACATGGCCTGAATCAATCATTTTTCTAAATGAAACCCTATCATAATGCCCCCTCCCTCCCCCCCCCCCCTTTTTAAATCCCTCGTCCGTCAAGTAATCTTTTGTTTAATTGCAAACAGCAACATCACCTCAGTTCAAATAGTCAAACAAAGATTACAAACCTAAAACAAAAGTTTCATTAGGTAGTTTTCAGTCCTAATAATCAAGCTTTAATAATTCCCCGATTCTCCACTCCCTTCCGCACGTCGAATAAATCTGTCACGTCACAGGTGTAAATCAAAATAACATGTCATTTTGCTCTATAAAGTTTAAATAAACACAAATATCAAAGCAAATACTAATTACTAGTAATTTGGTAAATAGTCCTCATGTTCATTTCCTAAAACAGACAAACCAACAATAATAAATACTGAGAACATAGTCAACTTGTCATGCTAGTAATCTTGAATGCAGGCCAGACTACTTACCTTTTCAACCCACCCCCACTCAACAAAATATACTACTGAAATATTTTCCACACTCCTACTGTAATTCTTTCACTGATATCGCCTTTTCAACCTTTACCTAAATCTATGCAAGTAGAATGACGGATTATTAAAGACACGCCAATAGCGAAGAGGCCTACGAAACATGAATCATTGAATGAAAACAAACAGTATCATTTAATAACGGGATCAAGCTTCTGCTCGTCAGAATCATAATCCTCATCACAGTTCCCACTGGCACCATCCTAAAAATAGTCTGAAAGCAGGTCTTGGAGCTCTTCAGAAGCAAAACCGGGTCGATTCAAGGCCCTAGCTACTCTAGCAGACGACACATCTACTGACGCTGGAGACGAAGCCATCACTTCCGGTTTCCAAAAAGAATCGGTCACTTACTTTGACAACTTGTTTCTAACAAATGCAACATAAATGTTGCAAGAAAACACTTGAAATAGATGTATGATGAGTTTATCTACATTAAAAAATTCACTTTGAACTAAAAATCGTCGAAAATCTATAGGAAACACTTCAGTTTTTCACGACCTGGCTAGAGACACATTCGAACACAACTTGTGTCACAAGCAAGCTTCGGAACAAGGAATTTCATGAAAAATTCATACGCCACACACTTTTATGTACCAAAACGTAGTACCAATAGGGACTTTTCACTCTCCAGACGTTATATATCAATCCACATTGGGGATTTCCCTTCATAGTCGGACAAGAAAAGTTGGGGTATCGGAGGTCAATTAGTGCCATTGTTTTAGCAAGGTGTGATCAACACCCTTATCAAAATCAACAAAATAAACAATGTTTTAGTAAGTTTTGAACAAAATCCGTTTGGGATATTAAAGAAAAGTCTTAAATAAAGACAAAGAGGCAAAAATCTTAAAATTGATGGGGTAGCCTATTTTTAGTGTTTTACGGCTGTAGCAGCGAATCAATCCTGGCGTCTTTAGCCGGGTTTTGTCATGCGGCAACACAAATTTTCGTTTATTATAGTATGCGGGTATGTACGTAAGTAGTGTGAGAGAACTGGAACAGATGCAAGTGTGTATGTGTGTGTGTGTGTGTGCGTGTGCGTGTGTGTGTGTGTTTGTCTGTGTAGGAAAATATTTATGTACAATTGTTGGCAAAATGTATTTTTAGTACTAGTTGTACAATGATTTTATGTATAAATTTTATTTGTTTTAAAACTTTCTTTTCTAATTTGCCGAGATGCAATGCGCTGTATGAATTCCCCATTGTGGGTAATAAAGATTGGTTGACTTGACTTGGCTTGGCTTGGCTTGACTTGGCTTGACTTGACTTGACTTGGCTTGAAAGAACAGTCTATACATAATTAAAGCTAACCCGAACCTTACACCAAGATGCGGGGGGGGGGAGGGGTGGAATTCTATTTCACGCTAAGATATAAGTATTTGCTTGTAGGTGGTTTTCAATTTGCCACAGACTCCTTCCTAATGCGAACTTCACAATGGCGTCTTTGTGACTACCCATGTAGGGACGTAGCAAAGTTCATTCCGTGCAATCTAATATTCAAAGCCAAACTTCCTCTGATAAGACCTTTGGCAGAGGTCGAAACGAGTCAGGAGAACCGGTGTCACATCCTTCAAGTTCCGGGTCTCCTAGTTTATCCGAGCGCCTTTGCGCATGCGCCAGGTCATGTCGGGCCGGCTTTTTCACGAAGTTCTTAGGCGTCATAACCCTAACCCTAACCCGAACCCTAACCCTAAACTCTTAACTCTAAACTCTAACCCAAACCCTAACCCTAACCCTTACGAAGACTATGATAGCACTGTGCGCATGCGTCGAATTTTGTAACGCGTCGACCAATCAGAATGCTTTCATTCGCTCCCAGCCCAGCTAAGATACTAGGAACGGTGACGATGTCACACCGGGCTTAGTGAGTGCGTGTGTACTACATTTGAGCTCCTTAAGCTCACGACAATGCTTTTGGAAATGAAAGCCAGCATGCCGAACTTTTTGTCCACCTTTCAAAGCAGAAGTAAATTACCTTTCTTGATTGTTGTTGGTTTGCAACTTACCTCCCTTGGCCTGTTGTTATTGCTCGTTCCTTAAAGGCTTGCAACATGGCACTATCATTTAGAGATAACGTTATTATTATATACATTACATGTATCTCCTTCGACCGTGTTCATTGTCTACGCGCTCTCTAAACGGAAATCTCTAAAATACCAAGTCGACACACCCGTTCCCACCCTCGCCCACTCTCTCCAGTCAACCATCCACCCCAACCCCACCTCCTCGCACAGATGTATGCCACGCCCATTCTTGACTACCTTAGCAAAATAGGTGACACAAACAAGGGGTCCCTCCTCTCCACTTTCCTCCTGCCCTTTTCACCTACCGAGGCTGTGACATTATGAGAAAACGTACAGCAGCAATCATCGTTTACTTAGGCCCCCCCAAAAAGTCCGTTTACGGTATCCCGACAAACCTAAACCTTTTTTTTTTAGGGGGGGGGGGGGGGGGGATCGATTGAAAAAAAATTTTTTTTTTGAAAAGTCCACCTACCGACTCAATTTTTTTTTTATGTTACTGTGTTGTCCTGTGTAAGGGTTCAAGATAAACTTACAGAATTTTTTGACTGCCCAGTCGGTTTGCGTCAAGGTTGTATCTTGAGCCCAGAAATCTTTTCCTTATTTATTAACGAAGTAGCGACAGCAATTGATAACAATGGATTGCATGGTATACAGTTATTACCTAACTTGATTGACCTGTTTTTGTTATTGTTCGCAGACGATATCGTGCTGATGTCAATCACCCCTCGCGGGTTACAGAATCAAATTAATATTTTAAATAATGCATGCAAAAGACTGTACCTGAATGTTAATATAGATAAGACCAAAATAATTGTTTTTCGCAAGGGAGGGTTTTTGGGAAGAGCTGAATCATGGCATCTCGATGGAAAGCATCTACAAGTTGTCAATGAATATAATTATCTCGGATTTATTTTTACCACCAAGATGAGTATCAAGAAAGGTGTTGATGCGCTAGCATTAAAAGGCAAGAAGGCCTGTTTTGAATGTGTTAGAAATATTTCAAAATTAAGAGAAATTTCGAAAAACTGTTACTTTAAAATTTTTGATACGCAAGTACAACCAATTTTGATTTATGCCTCGGAGATGTGGGGCCTACACCGGTTAGACAACATTGAGAGAGTTCATACTTTTGCATGCAAGAAATACTTAAACGTACCCATAGGAGTACCTAACAAATTTATTTACGGTGAGACTGGACGCTACCCCTTGTATGTAAACAGCGCAGTACGTTGCATACGTTATTGGCTAAAGCTTCTCAAATTAAATCCAGACAGACTGCCCAGACAAGCTTACCAGATGCTAATTAACTTAGATAACAGAGACAAACCTTGCTGGGCAACAAAAGTAAAAAACAATTTATTTTCCATGGGGTTGGGGTACGCGTGGGTACAACAGAGTGTGGGGTGCGAAAACACCTTTGTTAGTCTATTTAAACAAAGAATGAAGGATAACTATATACAAGAATGGGACAGTTCAGTATTGAGGAGAGGTAATTATCAGCAATATAGAATATTTAAAGACGTTTTCCAGGCAGAAGCCTACCTTGATTTTATGCACATTAAGTGTTTTAGAGATTGTTTGATTAAACTTCGACTGGGCGTTCTACCCTTGAAAGCTTCATTATTTAGGTTAACTTTTGGTGACGTAGGTGGCAATGTATTATGTGCATTTTGCAATGCTGTTGAGAATGAAAATCATTTTCTATTAGAGTGTTCTTTATTTAATGATCTTCGAGATAAATATATAACTTTCCCACTTCAGTCGTATGTACATGCTTTGCAGAATGGATCAAAATTCTATTTATGGAGGATAAGTCTGTATATTTTTCATGCACTAAAATTAAGATCAGAATTTTATGAACAGCTAGCTATTGCAAGCTAATGAATGTTTAACATATGCCGTCGATTTATAATGCAATATGTATACTATATTAACCACGTGACTACCATATGTACATTCTAGGGGCTGGAGGCCCGAAGAATTGTGTTTGTTATGTGATGTTGTTTTTGCTTAATACACGGGCGAAGTCCAAACGTCAAACGTCTCTCTCTCTCTCTCTCTCTCTCTCTCTCTCTCTCTCTCTCTCTCTCTCTCTCTCTCTCTCTCTCTTTCTCTCTCTCTTGTCCTTGGTTCTTACTGATGAAGGTTTTAGTGTAATGAACCGAAAATTTTAACGCCTACTACCCAGGTATTGTTGTTGGTTTTATTATCATCTCTCTCTCTCTCTCTCTCTCTCTCTCTCTCTCTCTCTCTCTCTCTCTCTCTCTCTCTCTTTCTCTCTTCTTCTTCTTCTTCTTCTTCTTCTTCTTCTTCTTCTTCTTCTTCTTCTTCTTCTTCTTTTTTTTCCTTTTTTTATTTTTTATTTTTTTTGGGGGGTCTGGGGAGGGGTCGGGGGGGGGGGTCCGGAATTCCCGGATCCCCCCTCCCCCCTCGTCCCCCCCTGGGTCACTTTTGATAAGGAGTTAAATTTGATAAACATATTAATACTGCAATTGCAATGGCAAATAAAATGCTGGGGATTATCCGGAGATCTTTCACCTGCCTTGATAAAGATACATTAACATGTCTGTATAAGACACTTGTCCGACTTCATGTGGAATATGCAAATGCTGTATGGTCACCGCTCTTGAAAAGACAATCGGCAGTGATTGAAAAAGTGCAGCGAAGAGCGACAAAATTGGTAAAATCCTTGAAAAATCTGCCTTACGGAAAAAGACTAAAGAAACTAGGCCTTCCGAGTTTGAAATTTAGAAGAGTTAGAGGTGATCTTATACAAACATACAAAATATTAAATAACATCGACAAAGTCAATGCTAATACATTCTTTAAGTTTCATGATGGACGCAATACTAGAAACTCAGAAGACAACATTTTTATCCAGCACTGTCGTACTAACAAAAGAAAGCACTGTTTTAGCCATAGAATTGCACCACTCTGGAACAAACTACCATTACATGTTAAAAAAGCTAACAACTTAAATACTTTTAAAAACTTTCTGGAAAAAGTAAGTTTCATTGTGGAATCCAAATTTGATTTCGATGAATGATTTTCAGTTAAATTCTAATTCCCAGAACAACTGCAAATCTAACCGGAAAATGTAATGTGGTATAAAAACAGGGACATAAAAAAGCTGTGAAGCCTAACATAGTCCCTTGAACTGAACTGAACTGAACTGAACTGAACTGAACTTGTAATCAGCAATGGATAGTATAAGATTTCTGTTGTTACTAAAATAATTATAGGATCAGTTGTACGAAGGGCGTAACGGTCGGCGGCTACTTAAAAGTCTCTGTCAAGGCTTTTAGCGGGGAAGTGAGGGAAAAAAAACAATTGAATATTAAGCGATAACACCCAGGCAGCGGTCCGAATTTTCGGATTGACATCATGGTGGGATCCAAAAACCACAACATATGACCCTAATACAGGCAAGAATAGTGTCCCTTGCTCCTTCGGATGAGTGTACATACGGAGGTATTGTCTGTGCCCGCATGCATTTTATCACACAGACTTTCTAGATCCTGAAAACTCTTGTCCAATTCGGGTGAGTGGTCAGTTATATTATGTAACGAATGGATATTTTGGATGTGCGTGCCTGTTTATACTAGGACATGAGAATGCCGGCCGTGCGAGTTTCATAGTTATACAGACTGGACAGTGGGGAGTGAGATATTAGTGTAAAATAGTAGAAGAAAAATATTGATGTAAAAAGGATTGGTGTGAAAGATTGCTGTAACATAGTGTGGTTTATTTATATAAAGTATTGAGAGCATGGAGCTTATATATTTGTGTTGGTGTTTGCCTGTGTTAGTGAGCATCTGTGAATTTGTGGGTGTGGTAGTGAACAGAGAGACTTGCACGAACACTTTTTTTTTTAATCTAGGAGTCAATTACATTTGCATGCACTTAGCTAGTATAAACAGGCACGCACATCCAAAATATCCATTCGTTATATCTGGTGACCCTGGTTTTTTTTTCTCTGTGTTAATATTGTAGTTCTTAGGTCTGTTAGTATTTAGGTCAATTCTTTCACAATATTGGGTAGTGCTTAGTTGTTTCCCTTGTTTAGGTTGAGGTGCGTTTGGGTGTACTGTTGTGATTGTTGGATTTTTGATGTTATTAATTAGTGGTTTTAGACCGTCTCCAGTTTTACGGTAGGGCGCTCCTGTATAGTTTCAGAGTTGCTCAAGGGCTTAGTATCTTTTTCTTCCTGTGGGGCCTATATAATCTTTTTCATTGTTCTTTCTACTTTCTTAGAATTGGTTTGTTTACATTGTTTCTAGTTATCTTTGTTCTGTAGGGCAAAATTTGTGTGTGTGAATCAGTGAGTGAGTTAGAAGTTCCACGTTTTTATTTTATTATAGGTTAATTACAAAAGCCCCTTAGTGTAAATGTACTTCTTGATTTATTTTCTTTACCTTTGTCATTAGTAATTTTAAAATTATTGGTTAAATTTATTGTTGCTTAGTGTTAGAATAATTCTTGATTTGTTTTCTTTAACTTAGGCATTAAAAATTTTGAGAATTACCTATTGAATTGTTGTTGCTGTGTTGTATATATATATATATATATATATATATATATATATATATATATATATATATATATATATATATATATATATATATATATATATATATATATATATATATATATATATAAGAAAAATAATTATCCTGCTCTCAAAGGTGGATATATATATATGAATATTGATTGAATTTACTTCTTGAATCTGCATGAGAGAGAGAGAGAGAGAGAGAGAGAGAGAGAGAGAGAGAGAGAGAGAGAGTCATAAACTTCTTGTGCGCGTTATAAAATAATGAGCTCTATTCTCAGAAGATTCCTACAAACTTGATATTAGTTTGTAAGCGGTTTTTAATGTTCCAATGTCACGTATACTAGCATTCATCGAAAGGATTTTCTATACAACTACTCAAGTTGAGAAAGAGAGATAAACTTGAAACACTGAAGACGTAAAATGCACAACAGTGGGAACACAGCACCAATATACGTTTTGGAAATTTTATGGTTCTCTTCTTTCTCACTCAGGTAGTACAATAATAATTATAACGAAATTCAAAAAAACTATAAGCCATAGATTAATAAAATAAGAAATAGCTGAAATATAATATTATTTTATCTCTCTCTGTAGTAATCCAGTTCCCGGTGTCACGTCCTCGAAGTTCCGGGTGTCTTACTTTAGCCGGGCGTCTTTGCGCATGCGCCAGGTCAAGTCTGGACGGCTTTTTCACGATGTTCTTAGGCGTCGTAACCCTAACCCCTAACCCTAACTCACTCTAACCCTAACCCTAATCCTTACTAAGAATACGATAGAACTGTGCGCATGCGTCGAATTTTGTAATGCGTCGACCAATCAGAATGCTCCCAGTCGCTCCCAGCACAACTAAGATACTAGGAACTTTGACGCTGTCACACTGGTCTGATAGACAATTACATTTTTATGCATTTCCAAAATAAATTTCAATATTATATATCCAGCAAGCAAATCATAAAATATAAATATTCAAATGACTGTGTCTGTCATGAACAAAATCCAGAATTACCACAGTGAAAAACAGAAGTAGCATACACAGTAATAATATTTCCAAGTGACACCAAATAGCATTCACTGCTTTTCCCAATCTATCTTTCATTCAACTAATACTCAAGTCTAGCCCTACAGTATCTCATCCATCCAATCACAGACACTCTCAGATGCATACGAGGACAGCCTGAATTGGTAGATTAAAGTCCCCAGACACAAGGGCATATAGGGGACTCAAGCCTTCTATTCTGCAAACAGTCTGTATATAACCGAGTCTCATCACCAAAATATTAATTAACTAGGAAATATAGTACACACGCAAAGCGAATACATATGCTACGTGCCTACGTCAACAGCCCTCGCTCGCGTTCTAGCCCTATAAACACGTGATTTAAGCCTATACACAAATGCAAATATTTGCCAATTCACATCAGAGAGAGAGAGAGAGAAAGAGAGAATGAGAATGAGAATGTACCTTCCTCATTAGGGTTCGTCTTTTGTTTCTTTTTTATTTTTAACATCTGATGGCGGCTTCGCTTTAGTTTTGAATCACTTCCCCTCGCGGTAACCCCTCCCCTTCTCTTACCCATGCATGCGCAATAAGCATGTCTACCAACGTAGAGGTTCGCGCTATTTTGTACAAGGCGTCAACATTAATGCTACCCAATTAGCCAGAGGGCTGTATGGCGGGAATGCAGACGTGAACTCCAAAACTATACAAGCTCGACCACAGGTTTTCTATTGCACTACAATGCAACATATACCAACGCTCCTTGGGTGGTATTCATGACCGTTGGTTAAGGCTTAACCAATGTTGGTAAAATTAACGACGTTGGTTAAGCTGGAAATTTTAAATTCATGAGGCCTTAGCAGAGTTAACGACGGTTGCTAACCATGGTTATTTTAACGGAGGGGGGACCACCCGATAACCAATGGAACACTGGTTAAAAATGGCGGCCATCGTTTGGTGGCAACTTCGACAGAGACGAGCTCCGAGGAGAGAGAGAGTATTTTGCGACAGAAGTAATCCACTTGACAAATTTGATGATGTGGAACTGGTATCAAAATTTCGTTTTCGTCGGCATGATATCATCACGTTAACGAACGCGGTAGACAGACTGAAACTGTGTGATCGGCAAGGCGTTTTGTCACCACTTTTACATGTGTGTCTCACTCTTTGTTTTTATGCCTCTGGCACCTTTAATAATCTGTCATATTAATAAAACGGGTTAATATTATTATTATTAAAATATAGTTGTTGGATTTTGACTGGTGATGTGTAGGCTTATTGTGTATCTGTATAGTTTATACTCGTAGGGTAATGCAACCCTACGAAATAAAGACAACATTTCAAGTTCCAAACTACCCAGAAACGGCAGAAATTGACACCTCAGTCTAAAAACAAAATGTAACATTACAAACTACAAAGTGATCAAAAGTGATTTCTCTCCTTTCACCCCAACAAAAAAGCTCGCTCTCCTTGCTCACTATGATATCCAGCATGCTGTCGGTAGGCTTGCTAATCACGCCACCATTGCCAGACTTTAATCGTGCGGCTGCACGATTCCGATGGTCCTTTTTAAGGTTATAAAACTTCTCCCTCAGGTCTTCGGCTGTTCGGTTCGCACCACCAACTGCAGTCACTCTTTCGGCGATTTTTTTCCAGCAGTCGTTTTTTAGGCGGTTCGTGACATCAGTTGATAAACTTGCCATCAGTATATGTTTAAATTCTATAACGTTCTCAAGGAGAACATTAGTTTCAGTGTACGAAAAAATTGCTTTTCTCTTTGCCATTGCCACAGCCATTTTTATATTTTGTTGACGAAAGAAGGAAAACAGCTGCTTGAATTATGCCCCCTTACGGATATTCCCGCACAGCCCAAAAATAGCCTTGGTTAAGTACCAAGGGGTGGACACTCCCTCATGAATAGCGATCTGCTAAACGATGGTTAACGATACCATTGTTGGTTACAAAACCAATATTGGTAACGTTAACCATCGCCTATAATTTAACGGGCCATGAATTCGACCCCTTAACTCTACCCCAGCCAGCTCTTCTATCCCTACCCGACTCCCCCTTTCCCCACCCCTTCCCATCCACCCAAAACTTCGTGACCTAGTACCGGCGGGCCATTATAATTATAATTACGCTGTCATACAGTCTCTCAGGTCAGGCATCCAGAGGGATGTATTGGAGGGCATTGAAGCATGAACATCAAATGTAGTCAAGCTCACAATGCAGGTAGATCCTCTCACTCAAACCCAGTCAACCACCCTGCTTCCCACTGCTACTCGTCCAGCAAGTGTTGGAGCAAATGCTCGAGCTTATGCGCGAGGTTCGAGCGCTTGCTCGCGCATTTGCTCCAGCAAGTGTGCGAGCAAATGCGCGTGCTTTTGCTATATTTCGCTCCATAAACGTCAAAATTATACCCGGAAAAGAATGTGTATGTAAAAGAATTTGAGACGTGCACAAATTAAATATTTCTTGCATTTATTAGTAATAATATTAATAATAATTAGTGAAAACTAGCACTACTAAACTTAATATCATTCAGGAAATAACCTTATGATAACATTAAGGACGATTCATAAATTATTTATATTTATATAATATATTTACATATTGATTACTAATACTTTAATATTATTTTAAAATAAAAGCTATCTTAAAACATATTGAGACAGTTATTTAAATTGTATTCTACTTAGAAATTAAGTTTAAGGGCCACAGATATTACGTACATATTTAACATCAAACTAATGCGGATAAATACAAAATATCTAGGTCGGAGATCTACAAAAAACATGTGTTCATTTTCAGTTCCTTTCCGTTGACAGTTTTCAGCAAAACCCTTATAGCAACGGGTGTAGCAACCGCTCGAGCAAATGATCGCGCACTTGCTCGCGCATTTGCTCGAACACTTGCAGGAGCAAATACGCGAGGTTCGCGCATTTGCTCGTGCAAATGCTCGCGCGTTTGCTAAATTTCGCCTCCCATACTTATCCAATTTGAAACTCGCGTCCAGGGATAATAGACTAAATAGGTTTATAATTATTATCCTCGGGGAATGGGAAGGAGATAAAGGATGGGTGGGCACTTTTGATTTTATCTCGTCCCCTATACGCTTTGGTGTGCGCGGACGTAAATCTAATAAAGGAAGGAAGGTTGCTTTTATTTGCTAGAGCGTGTGTGCTGTGTCAAGCGTGTTGTAGGCCTACATGTAATTGATGTAGGTACGCATCAAACCATAGGTCTGCTATACGTTTTATTATTATTGTTGTTGTCATTACAACAATTATTTTAGACCATCCTCACTCCTCCCCTCCCTCTTCGCCTTACCCCCCCCCCCTCCTTCCTACCCCCAACTTCTTTGTTGCAAGATTCATCTTTATGACAGGAAGGTTCGCGGAGGTTCCAAAACATGTTTTCGAGGTTTTCATATCCCGAACATAGATTGCTGAATCTTTTGAAATTTGGTTCGGGATCTGAGACCCTCGAAACAGTTTTTGACTCTTCTCGAACCTTCCATTTAAGACAGGCAAAAACAAATAACAAACACCCACTCCCCTCCCCCACCGAAAAAAAAATTAGAAAAGAAAAGAACGGGACCACATTACACACTGCTTTGCAAACAGTGAATGTGAGTGCTAGCCCGGATTGAGTACAGACTCCGGTCGATTTCATAGCTTCTTTTCTGATTCTTGTCCTTAATACCTGTCTGGTCTATCCTATCCTATTCTATCCTGTCCCGTAACTCGAAGGTCGTTGGAGCACCACAGATGATCGTTTAGCCAGCGTACTCCATCTTTCTCTGTCCTCAGGAATCCTCATGCCTTCGCTCAGCGTCAAGTCAGCCATTCTCGAATGTTGACCAACCATCTCTTTTTCTGTCTCACTCTTCTTCTACCTCCCTTGCACGGTGCCTTGCAGTATGATCTTTACCGAAGCTCTGGTGACGTTGCCATACCATCGTAGTTTCCCTTACTTCACCACTGGGAGCATGTCATCATGGCTTGTGTGATGGCCTGTTGGACTTCGTCATTAGTGATGTGCTGAGTATAGGAAATGTCCAGACGTCTTCTGTAGCACCTCATTTCCATGCTTTGTATTCTTCGTTGTAGATCTGCAGTGATGGTCCACGTTTCGCAAGCGTATAAGAAGATGGAGATGACAAGGGAGCGCAGCAGCCTTAACCTTGAATGTAGACTGATGGTCTTGTCTTTCCAAATGGGCTTCAACCTTCTCAGGGCAGCAGTTGTTTGTGCAATACTTGAGAGGACTTCCTGTCGGGAACCATTGTCTGTTACAACGGCTCCTAAATATTTGAAGCTATGTACTATGTTGAGGGATTGGCCTTGGACTTTGATGTCCGTGTTGATCCCATTGGTTTTGTTGGTCATCATTTTGGACTTCTCTGCTGTTATTTCCATTCAATAGGCTCTGTAGGTGGTGTCAAGCCTCTGTACAAGCTGTTCAAGTTCTTGTTCTTATCCAGCCAAGCCATCCACGTCACCCTCAAAACGGAGATTGCTCTATCCCCTAGGCTGACTGTACTTTTGTGATCTGCAAGGGCATCCGACAGGATGCGCGCTAGGAAGATGTTGAAGAGTGTTGGAGAGAGTAGGCATCCTTGAAAACACCCATTGTTGTTCTGAACCAGTTTCCGATGGCGCTGTTATGGAGGACTGCACTGGTAGCCTAGTCATACAGGCTTTTCATGACTTCAATAATTGTATGGCTGATGTTGTACGCTCTCATGGTTGCCCACAGAGCTGCATACCTGACTCGGTCAAACGCTTTCTTGAAGTCTACAAACATATGATATAGGTGTTGTTGGTGATGTAGGTATTTCTCGCAGATTATTCTGAAAATCTGTTCAGTCGTACTTCGTCCTGCCCTGAATCCTGCTTGTTCTTCAGCTATGAATTGTTCAGCTTGGGTTTCAACCTGTTGAGTAATAGGACCTTGCTGGGATGGCTGATGAGGCTGATGGTGCGGTAATTTTCACACTCCTGACGGTTACCTTTTTTGGGAAGAGTGATGACAAGCGACTGAGTCCATGGTGTAGGCCACTCCCCACTCTGCCAGATCTTGTTACAGATAATGGTGAGGGCGTCAATCATAGCGTCTCCTCCTGCTTGAAACAATTCCGCGGGTATGTTGTCCACTCCCGCTGACTTCCCCTTCTTCAGCGAATGCACTGCTGTCTCAACTTCTTCTCGGAAAATTGGAGGATTTCTTCTTCTTCTTCTCTGTTCTGGGGACATTTGAGAACTGATGGGTCTCCGTTTGGTGGGTGGTTGTAAAGGTCAAAGTATTACTCTGTCCATCTAACCAAGACTTCTTGTTCTTCTGTAAGGCATATGCCAGACTTGCTTTGAATCGTGGGGACCTTGGGCTGTTTAACACTGGTCACAGTCTGGTAGGCCTGCTCAACACAATAGCACAAATGCAAAACTTAAAAGAATCAAATGGAATAATATATATCTCACATATAACACATAACTAATCACCATTGCCAGAGAAAAGGAAATATATATATATATATATATATTGATGTACGCTTATCGCAGTAATGTAGAGTAAGAAACTGTTCTATGATCATATGCTTTCTAGTAAAACAGTATAAAATCATTGCCTCAGACCCCAGTACGCTAGTGTTTTGACACGACAATGCCTTTGCTGTCAACATACAGCGTTACATTTTCAAACGTAAACTGTTCTTTCTATGTGGCAGAATGACGAGACTGATCAAGTCATACATGGCGCTGGTAGGCGTGGCCACCCTCTTCTACATCCTCGTCGTGTTGATGCCGATGCTTCTCCAACCCACCTACGTCGTCAGCAACAACGACACGACCACCAACGTCCTGCGCCTCAAACTCCGCAACCGCAGCCGCACCCACAACCGCACATTTACCAACTTTATCCGCATCAAGGCTGCAGGTAAGGGCGGGTCCGAGCGAGATAATACACAAAGAACAACAGCGGGGAAACCGGCCAAAGGTGCTAGTAAACCAAACAACACAGCACCGTCAGGAAAAGGGGCCAACATAGAACAGGAGAATGCGCTCACCACAAAGAGCAAAACCTCGCAAAATCCCACGACCAAAACGGATCCCAACTTGGCGCTTAGCGAGCAGGACCAGCAGGCGTTGCGCAAACGCCAGAAATACGTCATCTTCCTGTGCGATAAACGGCGGCGGTGCGGGGGGTGGGGGGACAGGCAGAGGGGACTGCTGGGCGTTTACATGCTGGCATTGGTCACTGGGCGACGCTTCGGGCTGAACATGACCGTACCGTGCAACGTCACCCACTTCTTCCATCCCAACAAGTACAACTGGATCGTCCACGAGTCCGAGCTCGTCAACAGGACCTCCATCGTTCTGGATGATGTCAACTCGAAGCTTTCGGTACTGTTGTGGCTACTGTCGTGTCGTTGCGGTTGTTACTCCTGCAATGATTCCTACGCCTTCTTCTCCTACACCTTCTTCTCGTTATATTGTTGTTGTTGTTGTTGTTGTTGTTGTTGATGTTCGTCTTCTTCTTCTTCTTCTTCTAACAGTATTCTTCTAACAGTATATTATTATTATTATTATTATTATAATTATTATTATTATTATTATTATTATTATTATTATTATTATTATTATTATTATTATTATTATTATTATTATTATTATTATTATTATTATTATTATTATTATTATCATAGTTGTTATTATTATTATTGTTATTATTATTATTATTATTATTATTATTATTATTATTATTATTATTATTATTATTATTATTTGTAGTAGTAGTATTAGTAGTAGCAGTAGTAGTTGTTATTGTTGTGGTTGCTGTTGTTATTGTTGCTGTTCTTCTTCTTCTTCTTCTTCTAGCCATATTATTATTATTATAATCATCATCGTCATCATCATTATCATCATCATCATCATCATCATCATCATCATCATCATCATCATCATCATCATCATCATCATCATCATTCATCATCATCATTATTATTATTATTATTATTATTATTATTTTTTTTTTTTTTATTATTATTATTATTATTATTATTATTATTATTATTATTATTATTATTATTATTATTATTATTATTATTATTATTATTATGTGTAGTTGTTATTCTTCTTCTTCTTCTTATTATTATTATTCCAAGATGGCTTCATCATCATCATTATCATGATCGTCATAATCATCATCATGATCGTCATAATCATCATCATGATCATGTTCTTCTTCTTCTTCTTCTTCTTCTTCTTCTTCTTCTTCTTCTTCTTCTTCTTCTTCTTCTTCTTCTTCTTCTTCTAACCGTACATTGGACAGAAGTTATAAATGTAGACTATTATATTAATCACATTAGTTTCATAAGTAAAACTATGTGTAATGGACGATAAGGGTATTTACAATGCACTTGTACTGAACACAGATTACGGGACGACTGAGCAAGATGAATTTTGACGCCGAATATCCGCAAGACGTGGTATACATTCGAACCAACGCAGAGTACTGGCTGGGCATCCGGATAAACCCTCGCTACAGCCTCCGCATGCCGCAGTGGGCCAAAGGGTCCAAGGCACAGTATTTCAGGGAAGGATGGAACTGGCTAATGACGCCCCAGCCCTCCTTACAAGGTACGAACCAAAAGACGGTATAACGCCAGAAATGCGAAATCAGAAACTCAAAACCTTTACAGAAATCGTAACAATCAGACCCCGTGAGTGGAAGGCACAGCATTTGAAGGGAGAGTGGAACTCGCTCATGACCACTTTACAAGGTACAGACAACGTGTATTCAATCAGAAACTCGCAGTCTTTTGCAGAAACCGCAACAAACACCTAGATCTCACAAGTCGAATTGCACTAGAGTTGGGATGGTACAACCAAAACGGTACAGGTCAATCCATCGCCCGGACTTAAAGATTGTGACGTTGATGCCCTAGGCATCGGAGTGCCAAATACACCAATACACCCAGCATTACACTATACGTCTTTTGATTGTTATGCTTATGTTTTTGTATCCTTCACACCCCAAAAGGGGTGAGTATTGGGATTAAATCTTGAATCTTGAATCTTGAATCTTGAATCAAGCTTTCTCTCTCTCTCTCCCTGTCCCCTATACCCTCTATCATCGGTGGCACTGTTCTTGCAACTGACGCGCTTTCACCGAGAAGGCAGTCGAATTTTTGTCGGCACCGGTGACGAATTTTTGTCCGCACCGGTGACGAATAAAATCAGCAAATAAAAATAATTTAATTTTTAAAAAAAGGCATTACACCAATATTTGACCATTGTACCAGTGTTTTGTACCAATATAAACGCCCGGTGTACCAGACCCAAATAAACTCGGTCCAAAGTATATCCGGGTATAAACCGGTCCGTCATCCCCTGCACATCTTTTCACCACGATACTATCATTACAATGCCTGATTCTCACTATTACCATAATCCTATCCTATCCCGTAACTCGAAGGTCGTTGGGGCACCAAAGATGATCGTTTATCCAGCGTACTCCATCTTTCTCTGTCCTCAGCAACCCTCAGGGCTTCGCTCAGTGCGTTCTCGAATGTTGCCCTCCCACTTCTTTTTGTTTACGATAATAGTGAACCATAATAATAATAATGACTTACCATGAAACCTGCCTAAACCTTGTAGCCTACGTAACATTAGTAGTCTAAACCTCTTGATAGAACTACGCCCGATATATCTGAACCCTTTGTTGCAGAAGGCCATTATGTGATCAGTGTGCGACTAGTGTCTCTAACTTATTGTTAACAGAAGAATTGATCTATTTTATTTTTTACACGATTATTTATCAATAGTTGATCCAGCCCCGGCGCTTGAATCTTGATAAGTGTAACTCGAATTCGTTTATCCACGCAGCCTGTTTGTGTGTGTGTGTTGTGTGTGTGTGTTGTGTGTGCGTGTGTGTGTGTGTGTGTGTTGTGTGTGCGTGTGTGTGTGTGTGTGTGTGTGTGTGTGTGTGTGTGGGTGTGTGTGTGTGTGTGTGTGGGTGTGTGTGTGTGTGTGTGTGTGTGTGTGTGTGTGATTATGACTATTTTAGACCGGTGAGTGTCAGGTACACCAACATATTCAGCAAGCAGTACGTTCCATCTCCCTCAGCCTCGGTCGCCCGAGATTTTGCTCAGTTGTCTGAGGCGTAAGGTGATGATTGCAGCAAGCTGAGTTAAATCATGTATCGACCAGCGCCTTAAGCAGCTTTTGAACTGAAAAAAAATGTTAAAGAAAAAAACAAACAAACGTTGATATAGGCCTATATAAAAACCGTAAATTATAATTCCAATTATAACAACAGACCAGCGTTTTAAACACACTTTTAACTCATTCTGGGTAAAACAAAGATCCGTTCATCCGATTTAAAATTTCTCTTTGGCGCAAACAGAAATAAACGGTGGGGAAATATACATTATTGTATCAGCTTCGCATTATTTCAAAACATAATAATTAATATTCTTACATTATCGCTGGTGCTAAAGGTATAAATTATTCACTTGCCTCAGCCAAAATGAGTGTGAAACTATATTGTTCTTTGGGACAATAATTTGAAAATCATCAAAAAAAAAGCAAAAAGCCTGTTACATTCGAAGCAACACAAATAAAACTGCATGGATTTTATTAACATATTGGGCAGGGCGCATAGACGGTTTTCTACAGAGGATCGACTTCGATCACCGGACTCACCCTTTGGTGTGTGCCCATGTGAGGGTGGGTCGCAGCGAGACTGGCGTCAAGACGGACACGGTGGTTAGGACCAACTTAACGGACCTGCCCATTCTCTGGAACTTCGTGGAAAAGAACTGGATCCTAAACGGCAGCAATCTCTTTATCGCTACCGACGATGTGCAGGTTACTTCTCGGTTGTATTTTTAGTTGTTGTTGTTGTTGTTGTCGGGATTGTCTCACCGCCTTAGCTCAGTGGTGGAGCTATCAGAGCCGACAATATCCTCTCTGACCCTTCCCACCGTGCCCACCCCCTGTTCGAACTTCTCCCCTCTGGCCGCCGCTTTCGATCCTTCAGATCCCACACTTCCCGCTTTAAAGATTCCTTTTACCCTCAAACTGTAAGATCTCTAAACGCCGCATCCTCCTCCAACCGCTGATCCCCCTGCCGTGCGCACGCCCTGCTTCTCCCTACATGCTCGTACATCTATATCTATATACTACAGCGACTACTATAATTTAGAATGTTTTTGTGATCACTTTAGACTAGTCATTTGTGTTTTACTATAGCTTTCTGTTTATCTGTTATTGTTGGGTATGCTTGTGCGAGTGTGTGTGGTTGTGCATACATGTGTGTATTTGTGTATGTAGGTATGTGTGCGTGTGTGTAAGAGAGAGAAAGAGTGAGAGAGAGAAAGAGAGAGAGATGTTAAATCTAAAACATTCTGCCATTGTCCAACACCAAATAATATTCCGATTGTTGTATCTATTACATGTCAATTGGCGAAATAAATTCCTGTTATTATGTTATCCTATCGCCTGGCACGCCGACAACCCAGGTTCAAATCCCGTGGTAGGCAAGATCAAGTGGCAGTTTTCCACTCTCCATCTTAGCAGTATGATTGCTCTGGTGGTTCAGTGTTTAGGTCCCACTTTCCTCTTTCCTAGGATGGTTATCCCTGTCTGCTGCATCGTCGTCAATGATGGGTAGTAGGCGATAATCTTCAATGACCTCTTTATATCTTTCATCGTCGTCAATGATGGGTAGACCTAAGCTTAATAGACGATAATCTTCAATGACCTCTTTATAAATCATCGTCGTCAAATTCCATCTTCTTGTGCTTGTTTGTGTGTGTGTGTGTGTGTGTGTGTGTTTGTGTGCGCGCGCGTGTGTGTGTGTGTGTGTGTGTGTGTGTTTACTTAGCATTTCTATTCCCGTACGGGTCCTTTGCCTATGAAAAGCTTAAATTACATTACATTACATGATTAGATTATTGCCTTAGGTCCAGCGGACTCTTCCGAGCCAAATCAGGACCGGACAACCCCTGATCCGCATAAAAGATCTGCTGAAACAACCCTAGTGGTAAAACTGAAAGCTCTCCACCAGCCACTCACTTTACAATAAAGACATCCCAAGCAGGGGACGCTGAGGCTATACTGTAATTTATCGAACCCCCGTTTACAAAAACAAAATAGAATACAAACATCATTATAAAATGTCAACAAAACACATACATATAAAATGCCTACATTGCCAAAAAAATAACATCATAGGAAGCCCCAGTGACCACCTGGCAGAAAGCGTCCAATATTCCCAAGCTGATCCAACAGACCTCACACACAAATAAGGAGTCTTGTCGCGGAAGAGTTTTCAAGAAAAAAGGTAGGTGACTGGTCTAGCGAAGAAGAAGATAGTAGAGCAGATTGATAGAACAGAGCAGGAATGAGAAAGAACAAAGGAGGAAGACAGCAACAGTGGGAATTTAAAGCACTAAATTTCCAGAAAGTGGGGATACTATTTATACTGAAACCCCCGGCATCCCCACGGGGGATAAAAGCTTAAATAAAATTGAAACATTATTGACTGATTATTGAGGATGGGGGAAGGAGGGTAGAGAGAGAGAGAGAGAGAGAGAGAGAGAGAGAGAGAGAGAGAGAGAGAGAGAGAGAGAGAGAGAGAGAGCGAACGGTCAGGGGAAGAAGAGGGAAAAGGGTTTCCCATGTCATGATTGACGAATGTTGAAATGAAACTACATTAAATTATACGCAAGACTTTTTTCCGCGGGTTTGCTACCTCTTCTTTGATTGCCTGATGCTTGGTCTTGTCTAACAAACAATAATTCTTCATCGTTGTTTTCTCCTGTCCGTACAGGTACGGAACCTAACCAACCAGCGGTTCAAAGGAAAGGTATACGACTCTGGAGGAGCGATCGTGCATATCGACCAGGGCGGTGGCCTCCCGGACGTCTGTGGGGGGTTCGAATTCGCGCTGCTGGACCAGCACATTTTGAGTGTCTGTGACGTGCTCATTACGGGATACTCCATCTTCAGCCAACGTGCCTCTTACATGCGCGCTAGACCGGACGACTTGTACTCGTTTGTGTTAGGGAAAATAACGAAAATTTCCGTTTGATTTTGTGAGAGCTCAGCGGGGAATTGACCGTAGAACCTTTACCTCCATCCCCCCTCCCCCCTCCCTCCACTCCCTCCTCCCTTCCTCCCCAACCCTTCTCCTCCCCTGTAAGGGTCATTGCACGATCATAGTTATTGAGACCTACTGATGACTAACTCGGAGGATTAACAACCCACTACGCAATATAGGACTACAAGTCATGTAATACTACGCACAAGGGAACCATGTGCTAAATGAGAACGAGGATTGATTAAAGGGAAGTAAGAATGTCCTCTTGACAATATCCATTCATTGCGCATAGTTGTGTCCCTTAGAATTTTCTCGCTTCCCCCCCCCCCCCCCATCCCCCCTCCCCCACAGTGTGTACGATTTTTACCATGGGATGATTTGCAGGATGAAAGAATTATGGACTAACCTACCGCGGCATAGGAGTTGACGTACAGATTGTGGCAGCTCAACCCAAGAATAAGAAAAAAGAAGGTGTAGGAAGAAGAAGTAGGAGAAGATTGCGGTTTGAGGCTGCTCGGAAAGAGAGACATGACGCTCGAATCAAAGTGTTTCAAGTTTTTACGGTTTTACCGTAACTTTTATGGATAAGTTTATAAACGTTAGCCCACATGGGTTTTAATGATTGGATATATTATTTATTCATGTGGCATTTCTTTTAGCCGGTTCCATGGTCGTCGGTGGGGCGGTGTATCTCCTCCCTGCCTTCTGCCTTTGGAATGTTATTTTGACGAGGTGTTGGGCCGTCGAGCCCTCACCAGGTACTTCTCTTGAGCATATAAGCGTGCTGGTTCCTTAGGCACCTCTTTTTTAACTGGTTTTACATATTACGGTGGGTAAAGGTGCGGTCTGACGGAAGCAGAAAAAACAAAGCGGTAAACAAAGCAAAGCGTCTGCTGCTAGAAGCAAATGGCTTTGTGAAGCGGTCTCACACGATGCGAAGTTTTGCATAATAACAATCTGCGTGGAAGCAATGCGCAATTAGTTGTAATCAGTTACCTCCCTTTCCGTCAGATTGACCCTCACAGAAGAAGTCCATTAGGCCTTTTTCGGGGTTTTGGTTTCTGTAATTTTGACTTCTAACATTCCATAATGCCTCGTGGCTTGTTGTCGAGGAGAATAAATTGTTTCAGATTTGCTAATGATTTCCAGTAGCTTTTGATGCCGTCATGATCGCTGTAAATGAAATATCTGACCTAGGTTTAACGTACGTCGGCTCATCTGATTGGCTGGCATTCAAAATGCTAGCGAAGCAAAACGCAAAATTTTAGCACGCTCTAACAACACTCGGCTTAGCTTTGTTTACCTTAGGTCTAGTCCACACGATAAAACAGTCAAAAAACTACGATGTTTCGTTTTACTGGCTGTTTATGCTTATTGTTTCGCATCCCGTCAGACGCACCTTAAGTCTGCTATGGCGCATTTGCCCTTTGAACTTTTTTTAGCATTTAAATTTCCATCTGTGGGTAGGGTGGGTTTTGGCCCATCTGTCCCTTTTTGACGTACGCAGTATTAGCGTATCATAATCTTTTAGATGTTTTTGAGCGGATGGATGAATGCTTTTTAATAGGGTTGTAACTTTTACATGGGTGATTTGAGTTAAGTCCCATATATGCGCAAGTGTCCGGGGACTATAATCTAACAAACGAACGAACGATCGAATCACATTGTGATCTCAACCAGCTTCTTGCGCTCGTCAGTACGCAATGTAGAACAAGTCTTTCATTACTCTTTCCAATTAGTATCATTATCAAATGCCGTTATTATTAAACTTTAACGTTTCTCAAAAAACATTTTATACCTTGGACCGAGAGAAACAAAATTAATGTTTCGGTGCTTTTTCATCATTACTATTGTCATATTTGCCATCATCATCATCATCATCATCATCATCATCATCATCATCATCATCATCATCATCATCATCATCATCATCATCATCATCATCATCATCATCATCATCGTCATCATCATCAGCAGCAGCAGCAGCAGCAGCAGCGATCATCTTAATCTTAGCTTTAGTGTCATCGTCATCTCACTACGGTCAGCATACAGCGGCGGATATTGATTTGTTAATTTGCAATATAATGATAATCAAAATAAGAGAGAGAGAGAGGGGGAGAGAGAGAGAGAAAGCATGTTTTTAGTGCGTAAGAGCGTGTCAACGTATTGCTGCTTTTGCATATCCGCTTGTAGTATTTGAGGATGTTGTTGTTGTTGTTTTTGTTTTTGTTGTTGTTGTTGTTGTTGTTTGCACGCGTAACAAAATTTTTTGTTTAATCAACCAAAAATGTGGGGTTGTGCATTGATACGTTATTAGCTGTTGTCCTAAAATAATCTTTACATGAAGGAACTTCTTATCAAATATTGATAATCTATTATTGTATTTTATTGTATTCACAGGCGCTTGTATTATAGATAACCAAAGGGAGACGCGTCACAGGCATAGGCGCTCGCGTGTCCAGATACAAGCGCCTGTGGTTGTATTGTATTGCCTGCGACAATGAGCTGTGTACATTAATTGTCTGGTGGTAATACGGTTGCTGAATTGATTCGAATTGTATGCATTCTGCTTGGTGGATAGCACACATGTGTTGGTTTGATTCGATTTGATAGTTGTGGAATTTGCCTATGCGTTGCCCTTCATTTCATAAGAGAACAGTGAGTCCAAAGACATTAGCTCAACAACGACATTTGGGATTCAAGGGAAGTGACCCCTGCCAGACCACAACTCGAGAAAAAAGCCACGTTGTAATCTCTCTTGCCCCAAAAAATAAATAAATGCCTTGGCTTGCCTCTCTCTCTTCTCCCTGCCCCCCTCCCCCCCCCTCCCCCCTCTCCCCCCCCCCCGTCTCTCTCTCTCTCTCTCCTCTCTCTCTCTCTCTCTCTCTCTCTCTCTCTCTCTCTCTCTCTCTCTCTCTCTCTCTCTCTCTCTTTCTCTTATATGTTAATTAATTTAGCCTAAAACTTTTATCATATTAAACGGTTCAATGCTCTTTCACCTCTTTCACTCTCTCTCTCTCTCTCTCTCTCTCTCTCTCTCTCTCTCTCTCTCTCTCTCTCTCTCTCTCTCTCTCTCTCTCTCTCTCTCTCTCTCTCTCTCTCTCTGTCTTTCTCTGTTTGCCTGTCTGTCTCTGTCTCTCTGTCTGTCTCTCTGTCTCTCTCTCTCTGTCTCTCTCATTTCTCTCTTTAACAATATTAATTTGATTTCAATTGTTTCAAAAAGATTTTATCTAATGATGGCTTTGTGTCTTTGTTATTGTTCCATGATGTGAATGTTATAACCTTGAGTTGTATTTAATAGTTATTGTTAAAGCCCCAAGGGCAAGATGTAAAAAAAGCGCATCCAGCGCTTATTCATTTATCCTTGCAAAATAAAATTGTTATCTTATCTTATCTTATCTTATCTTCTCTCTCTCTCTCTCTCTCTCTCTCTCTCTCTCTCTCTCGCTCTCTCTCTCTGTTGTTGAATGTTCTTCTCTCTCTCTTTGTTGTCGAATGTTCTTGTATACTAAAGATACATTAAATATGTCAAATCAAAATTATAGACTGATAAAAAGATGGATGGCCGTAGCGTGAAATACTGATTCCCCCTCAGAGATTGTTTCCAGGGGAAACCCGAGGTGGCAATGTGGTAGAGGATAATATCCACTAATGATTTGGGCCCCCCGTTCATTAGGTCTAGGTTATAACTCATTCGGAAGACAGTATAGACTGATGGTACTGTTGTCCTATGTAGCCAACTTGCAGTGTTTAGATACATTCCATAACATATTCAAAAATATTCACGATAAAGATATCAATTATGGGAAAAACACACTTGCAAAATAATCAATAATACGGTTTCTGTTATATTTGTAAAAGACAGCCGGTACAGATTAGTAATAGTTGTAGTGTGTTTTCAGTGAAGCATACATTTAGAACACCGACTATTATATATGTATGCATCAATTCAGAAAATTGAATATTATATAGAGATATAATGATCCTGATTCGTCTCTGTACCCTATAAACAATGACTAACTAACTATGAGATATAATTAAGATTACTTTACAATGATTGTTTTGTGGTTATATTGGACGTCATTTGCATAAGTTAACATTATTTTACAATTTTGATTTTTTTCTTTTTCTTTTCTTCCTTCATTATGACCATTCTTTATTTGTTTACTATATTCCCCTGCTCCCGTCAAGTCTAAAATCCTATCCTATCCTATCCTATCCTATCCTATCCCATAACTCAAAGATCGTTGGGGCACCACAGATAGATGATCGTTTAGCCATGGTACTCCAATTTTCTCTGTCCTAAAATCACATAGGCGAAAAGACGTTAAATTTAAGAAACAACAACACAAAGAAACAATAATGATAAAGGTGCGAAACGGCGAAAGAAGAAAAGGAGAGGGGCCGAGCGGAGTACAAGGTGAAGCGGACAAAGCTGGCTACGGTAGACACTGTCATTTGGAAGAATTTCGTCCACAACCGCGGCCACCACTCATCTCCGCCGCCCATCCACCTCAACTCTTGGTTAAAAAAAAAGAGAGAGAGTTTAAAAAAAAAATTTCACCACGCATCGTAACAACGGCACCCAGGGACGCAGAACCCCCATACATTTCTCCTTGCAACGGTGGCGCGATGGCGGCTTGAGAGTGTCCTGCCCCTGAAATTGGTCGAGTTATTGCCCTTGCCATTCGACCGAGCGAGAGTAACTCCGGCTGATTCCGTCGTCCGGGCCACACGATTTATCTCCGCTTTGCACTGTCTAAAGCAGCCTTGGTTGTCTTCGTGGACCTGATCGTTCCTTCTTCTTCTGGCACCCTCGTGCTACAAATTCCCCGCTCCAAACTTTCCTCTGCAGGCTGTCCATCCTTCTCAGTGCTTGATCCCTCAACTTGGAACTCTCTTCCTCTCTTCCTTCGCAGCTCTCCAAACACATCTTATCTCTGATTCAGACCACCGCCGTCACACCGCACACCCCTGCCTCCTCACTCTTTAGCTGCTCCCTCAACTTGGAACTCTCTTCCTCTCTTTCTTCGCAGCTCTCCGAACACAGCCACTTTTAAGTCCAACTTCAAAAAAACTAATCTCTTTCTTTTTTAAAAAAAAAAGTCTGATCTCCTATCCTATCCTATCCTGTCCCGTAACCCGGAGGTCGTAGGGGCACCACAGATGATCGTTTAACCAGCATCCTCCATCTTTCTCTGTCCTCAGCAGCCCTGATGGCTTCGCTCAGTGTCTGATCTCATCTCCCATAATTTCTTCTTTTGTGATTCAGACCACCGTCTCCTCACTCTTTAGCTGCTTTCCTCCCACCTCCCTTTCTCGTCCTTATATTTTACTTGTAAATATTCCTTTTCACCTTTGTATTATGTCTTTGCGTAATTTAGTAGTGTCTTGTTTTTGTTTCACTTCTTTTCGTATGTATTTCGATGTTGACGATAAGTGTAAATGCGTGAGAACTGCTCTTTAAACCGATTTCAATACGGAAAAGCTCTATATAAATACCCTTATTATTATTATTATTATTATTATTATTATTATTATTATTATTATTATTATTATTATTATTATTATTATTATCGGTTGTTTTTTTTCCGTTTGTTTGTTGTTATTTTTCCCGGCCCCCCAAACCCACCCATCTACACCCTCCCTTCAACCCTACCCATTTTGTTTTCTTGCTCTTTTTGTTTGTTTGTTTTCACGAAAGAACGCAGGCACGAACCCACACAGTAACGCACGCAGGCATGCAATACTCCTCCCCCAAACATTCTCACACATACAGTTACGTTTGAGACGCGCACGATAGATCCGATCGTTTTGTTTTGCAAAGCATGCAATAATAGAGTGTAATTACCTTTGATTTGCTTTTGCGTTGTTGCTAGAAGAAGCTTTGTATAATGTTAATAATGTTCGTCGGTCGATATATTGTTGAGAATTGTTTGGACTTACTTGTTTACTATCGATCGAAGCATCTAGGTAAATCTAGTAATAGCTAAGAGATTCTTCTATCCTAAATAAGGCTATATGAAATAAGACAGTGCATAGTTCCCGTGACGAGTTCTTTTTTTGATTGGGTGTTATTGCGTCATGCTGGAATGTTCGAACCTTTTCAGAGAGGCTACATAAAAAACGCGCTGTCTGCTTGTGAGAGTGATTTGTGATTGATAGAGATTTATGGAGATTTTTGGAGATTTTTTTTATGATGGTCTTTGAAGTGATCTTGTATG
>CM072515.1:58062735-58065235 GCA_036898135.1 Oncomelania hupensis
ATCCTTCAGATCCCACACTTCCCGCTTTAAAGATTCCTTTTACCCTCAAACTGTAAGATCTCTAAACGCCGCATCCTCCTCCCACCGGCTGCGCGGCCGCTGATCCCTCTGCCGTGCGCACGCCCTGCTCCTTCCTACATACATCTAGATATTACAGCGACTGTTATAATCCAGAATGTTTTTGTGATCACTTAAGACTAGTCATTTGTGTTTTAGTATATCTATCTGTTTATGCATTTCAATCAATCAATCTTTAATTTAATTTCTGTTCACACAACATTATGCATTTCAGTATGCTATGGAAGTACCATGTAATAATGATGCTCTCTCTGTGAGAGTAAGTGTGCGCGCGCGTGTGTGTGTGGGTGTGTGTGTGTGTGTGGGTGTGTGTGTGTTAAGTATTAGTATAGACGATGACTGTGTGCGAGCCTTTGGGTATGTTTGAGCGAGTGCATGTGGTTGTGCATGCATGTGTGTATGTGTGTATGCATACGTGTGTGTAAGAGAGAGAGAGAGAGAGAGAGAGAGAGAGAGAGAGAGAGAGAGAGAGAGAGAGAGAGAGAGAGAGAGAGAGAGACTGACAGAAAGAGAGTGAGAGATTTTGTTAAATATAAAACATTCTGCCATTGTTCAACACCAAATAATATTCCGATTGTTGTATCTATTACATGTCAATTGGCGAAATAAATTCCTTATTTCCTGTTATCCTGTTATGTCATTATATGTCCTTTCCTCCGTCAGCTCCGCGTCATAGCAAAAACCCCCACGTCAGTTAGTTAGTTAGTTATAGTTTATAGGGCCCAGCGGACTGCAAAGAGCCGAATCAGGACCACAACTTGGTTGAAAGAGGACTCGCCACCGATCTGTTTAAAAGATAGCTGAAACAACCTTAATGGTAACACTGAAAGAACTCCACCAGCCGGTCAATTTACAATAAAGGTATCCCGTGCAGGGGGCGCTGAGGCAGTACTTTAATTTATCGAACCCCGGTTACAAAAACAAAGCATAAACATCTTATAAAAATTAACAAAACACATACATATCCTATCCTATCCTATCCTATCCTAACCCGTAACTCGAAGGTCGTAGGGGCATCACAGATGATCGTTTAATCAGCGTACTCCATCTTTCTCTGTCTTCAGCAACCCTCATGACTTCGCTTAGTGTAAAGCCAGTCTACTCTTGAATGTTGTTCGTCCACATCTTTTTCGGTCTTACTCTTCTTCTGCCTCCTTGCACCGTGCCTTGCAGGATGGTCTTTGCAAGGCCTGATGCTCTGGTGACGTGGTCATACCATCGTTTTCGTTTCTTCACCACTGTGAGCATGACATCATGTTGTCCAATCGCTTGTGTGATGGTCTGTCGGACTTCGACGCTGGTGATGTGCTGGGTATAGGAAATGCCCAGAAGTCGTCTGTAGCACCTCATCTTCATGCTTTGTATTCTTCGCTGTAGATCTGCTGCGATGATCCATGTTTCGCAAACGTATAGGAAGATGGAGATGACAAGGGAGCGCAGCAGCTTTACCTTAAAATGTAGACCGATGGTCCTGTCTTTCCAAATGGGCTTCAAACTTGTCAGGGCAACAGTTGTTTGTGCGATCCTGGAGAGGATTTCCTGTCGGGACCCATTGTCTGATACAATGGCTCCTAAATATTTGAAGCTATGCACTGTGTTGAGGGATTGGTCTTGAACTTTGATGTCCGAGTTAATGCCATTGGTCATCATTTTGGTCTTCTCTACACTTATTTCCATTCCATAGGCTATGGAGGTGGTGTCAAGCCTCTACACCAGCTGTTCAAGTTCTTGTTCCTCTTTAGCCAATTCATCAATGTCATCCGCAAAACGGAGGTTGGCTCTACCTCTTATACTGATTGTGCCTTCGAGGTCTGCAAGGACATCTGACATGATGCGCTCTAGGAAGATGTTGAAGAGTGTTGGAGAGAGTAGGCATCCTTGACGCACACCGATTGTTATCCGGAATCAATTCCGATGGCGCTGTTGTGGAAGATCGCACGGGTAGCCTTGTCATACAGGCTTTTGATGACTTCAATAATTTTAAGACTGAGTTTGTGCACTCTCATGGTTGCCCATTGAGCTGCATGCCAGACTCGGTCAAACGCTTTCTTGAAGATTACAAACACATGATATGGAAGTTGGTGCTGTATGTGTTTCTCGCAGATTATTGTGAGGTTGAAAATCTGTTCAGTGGTACTTCGCCCTGCCCTAAATCATGCTTGTTCTTCATTTATGGTTTGTTCAGCTTGGGTTTTCAACCTATAGGATATTATTTTCAGGAGGACCTTGTTGGGATGGCTGATGAGTTGATGGTGCGATAATTTTCACACTCCTGAAGGTTACCTTTTTTGGGGAAGAGCGATGACAAGCGACTGTGTCCATGGTGTAGGCCACTCCCCACTCTGCCACATTTTGTTACACAGAATGGTGAGGGCGTCAGTCATCTCTTCTCCTCATGCTTGAAGCAATTCTGCGGGTATGT
>CM072515.1:58070235-58142735 GCA_036898135.1 Oncomelania hupensis
TAACAGAAAAAAAGGAACATATAACAAAACTTGTGAATTTTTGTTAGAAAAACAACAACAACAACCAACAAAGCTTTGAGGTCGTTATGAACATAAATCGCATTTGTTGTTTGCATTTTTAACATAGACTAGACTGACAGACCATCTGCACGATCAAACATAAGCACGCATACATCATTAGAATGTAAAAAGAAGAAAATAAAGACAGAAAGAAAGAAAGATTGAAACAAAGAAATAAAGAAATAATGAAATAAAGAAATAATGAAAGAAAGACAGACATAAAGAAAGAAGAAAAAGACAGAAAGGAACAAAGAAAGAAAGAAAGAATGAAAAACAGAAACACAGAAATAAAGAAACAAAAAGAAAGAAAGAAAGAAAAACAGAAACACAGAAATAAAGAAACAAAAAGAAAGAAAGAATGAATGAAAAACAGAAACACAGAAAGAAATAAAGAAAAAGAAAGAAAGAAATACAAAAAGAAAGACAGGAAGAAAGAAAGAAAAGAAACAAAGATAGAAAGAAACAAAGAATGAAAGATAAAAATACAGAAGGAAAAAAGTAAGAAAGAAAGAAAGAAAGAATAATAATAGAAAGAAAGACACAAGGAAGTAAGAAAGAAAGAAAAACATACAGACAGAAGGAAGAAAGACAGACAGAAGGAAGAAAGACAGACAGAAAGAAAGAAAGAAAAACATACAGACAGAAGGAAGAAAGACAGACAGAAAGAAAGAAAAACATACAGACAGAAGGAAGAAAGAAAGACAGAAAGAAAGAAAAACATACAGACAGAAGGAAGAAAGAAAGAAAGAAAGAAAGAAAGAAAGAAAAACATACAGACAGAAGGAAGAAAGAAAGACAGAAAGAAAGAAAGAAAAACATACAGACAGAAGGAAGAAAGAAAGAAAGAAAGAAAGAAAGAAAAACATACAGACAGAAGGAAGAAAGAAAGACAGAAAGAAAGAAAGAAAAACATACAGACAGAAGGAAGAAAGAAAGACAGACAGAAAAAAAGAATACAAGAAAGAAACAAAGAAAGAAAAAATGAAGGAAAAAAGAAAAAAAAAGAAAGCGAAAGATATAAATTAAAAACTAAGAAAGAAAGAAAGAAAGAAAGAAAAGAAAGAAAGAAAGGAAAAGTAAAGAAAGAAACAAACAAACAAACAAGCAAAGAAAGAAATAAACAAACAAGGACAGAAGAAAAGAAAGAAAGAAACACAGAAATCTAGCAATCAATCAATCTTTAATTTTGATGTCTGTTCAAACATTTGTGCCTTTTTAGAAAGAAAGAAACAAATAAATAAAGAAACAGCAAAAGAAAGAACAAACAAAAGTAGAAAACAAAGAAACATACAAATATTCGTAGACAGAAACACACCCAGAAGACTCAAAATATAAAAATTTATATTATTATATTCCTCTTACCTTCATCTTTCCCTGCCCCACTCTCTCTCTCTCTCTCTCTCTTTCTCTCTCTCTCTCTCTCTCTCTCTCTCTCTCTCTCTCTCTCTCTCTCTCTCCCTCCTACTCTCTCCATTCTCTTTCCCATTATTTCTCCCTCTCTTTCACACAATGAATTTTTAAAGTTTAGTGTTAGAGGTGCTACAGAAGACTTCTGGGCATTTCCTATACCCAACACATCACCAACGACGAAGTCCGACCAACGAGCTTATTACGGAAAGAGAGGGAACTTCCATTATGTCCTATACAAAAATGCGAGACGCTCTCACGGATTATTTCCCTTTGCTCGGGCTGGCTATATTTCACCATCTGCTATATGAATGATCTGTGCGTGGTAACTTATTGAGCCTATGCCATTGCAAACGAACATTTTTATGGCAACGTTTGCAAAAACCAAACTTTTAACCATCATTATTATTAACATTCCGCTACTGCTGTCTTTTTTGTTTTGTTTTTGTTTATGTTTACTTATTGACATTTATTAGGTGCTTTTATGCTGCTTATGTGTGTATGTCATAGGTTCGTTTTCTGCCCTGGAATTCATTATTTTTTAATCAATGACAGATATTTTAAAATTAAAATATGCATGATAGACTGTTTCATTTATCCGAAACTGTAAATCCGTAATCGTGAGAGAGAGAGAGAGAGAGAGAGAGAGAGAGAGAGAGAGAGAGTGTGTGTGTGAGAGAGAGAGAGAGCTCTGTCATTTAATCAATTAATCACAATAAAGCACAATAACAAAATGTTTCACTAATAGTGTGAATTTAATTTATATCAGGTGTCCCCCTACCCCCCCAACCCTCTCACCTCCCACATCACTGGCTTAATAACATCAGTCACTTCATGGAAAATAATTAATTAATCAGACAGAACAATCAGAACCTACTGGCTAGACTACAACATTCCACGCAATATAGATCTAATGCGCAGAAATTCACAGATCAGAACAAGGACTGAGTTTCTACATTACATTTTTTTCCCCGTTTACTCTCAAACGAAAAGGGATTACAACAGATCAAGGACCATTTTTGTGCCTAGGTAAGGGGTTATTTTGCACAGTATTTGATCACGAGGAGAAAACAGACTTAGTCTAATTTAACTTGTTAACATAAGTAGTTTGACGAAGCCAAACTGCCAATCTGACATCTACCCCTTGGGGTCATGAGCAATCTTGCCACTGTAGATTGTTCAAACCTATAAAGGGAACAGTGAAAGCCACAGTTGAAAACCTGTCTTTCCTTTATAGGCAAGACAGATTCACTGCGGCAACAGTACCCCCGTTGGAGTGCCGGGGTTTTTCAGTATAAATAGTATCCCCACTTTATGGAAATTTAGTGCTTTAAATTCCCACTGTCGCTGTCTTCCTCATTTACTCTTTCCTATTCCTGCTCTGTCCTTCACTCTGCTATACTATCTTCTTCTTCGCTAGATCAATGACCTACCTTTTTTCTTGAAAACTCTTCCTGGACAAGACTCCTTGTTTGTGTATGAGGTCTGTTGGATCAGCTTGGGAGTGTTGGACGCTTTCTGCCGGGTGGTCACTAGGGCTTCCTATGATTGTACTATTTAGCACTATAGGCATTTTATATGTATGTGTTTCATTGATGATTTATAATGATGTTTGTATTCTATTTTGTTTTTGTAACCGGGGTGTTCGCGTAGTTGAGGTCAACCCTCAGCCGTCCCCCGCGTGGGATGTCTTTATTGTAAAGTGACTGGCCGGTGGAGGGCATTCAATTTTCCCACTAGGGTTGTTTCGGCAGATCTTTTATGCGGATTGGGGGTTGTCCGGTCCTGATTAGGCTCGGAGGAGTCCGCTGGACCTAAAGCAAGAATCAATCAATCAATCAATCAATCTGACATCTACTTTTGAAATATAAGCACAAATGTAGTCAAACAACCTAGCAATAACGTAAACAGTGAGCGACCTGTTGAACGTAAACTGTCAGCAAGCAAACTGTTTTGGATTTAGCACATAGGTATAACATGAATCATTCAAGCCGCTCTCCGATTGTTTTAACACTAACAACACTGCAGCGGTCTTAGTTTAGGCCTACATAAACACAAAAAAATGAAGTTTTTCAATTGCAATTTACCTTTCTTTGTCTCTTAGAAATTTGAAAAAGGACTTGCCAGCACAACTTTTCTTGTATCTGGCATTATGGCAATTGATAGCTGTGCAAAAGTCATCGCCCTGTTTCACTCGGCCGCCTTTTGACTTTCTGCCACGAGCCATTTTCAGCATGTCGACAAGGGAGCATAACTCGTACATTTCGTCTCGCGGTTCTGTACCAAGTTCGCCCTCTTTCTATCATAAGCTCTTTGGTCCGACAGACCATCAAACAAGCCATTGGACAACACGATGACCTGCTAACAGTGGTGAAGAAACGGAAACTCCGATGGTATGGCCACGTCACCAGATCATCAGGCCTTGCAAAGACTATTCTGCAAGGCACAGTGCAAGGAGGTAGAAGAAGAGGGAGACCGAAAAAGAGGTGGGAGGACAACATTCGAGAATGGACTGGTTTGACACTGAGCGAAGCCATGAGGGCTGCTGAGGACAGAGAAAGATGGAGTATGCTGGTTAAACGATCATCTGTGGTGCCCCTACGACCTTCGGGTTACGGGATAGGATAGGATAGGATAGGATAGTGTTAGTCTAACATTACAATGTGTACGGACTTAAAGGCACCCACTTTAACCACGCCCCATCAATACATTCACTGAAACAAAAAGTAGGCCGCCAATTTTATTTTAAAAAAAAAAAAAAGCAACACGAATAAAAAGAAATAAAAACAAATAAAACACCACCACCCTCCCCACCCCTCTTCCCCCCCTCCCCCAAAAAAAATAAATAAAAATAAAACACCAAAAAAAAACATAAAAAAAAACATTCCACACCCAAATGATTTGATTAGTAACTTTTTTAAATTTTAAAATCATTAAATTCCGAAGCTTTTGGGCTTATTAATAGCTACCTTTCTAGCTCTAAAAATATCATCTCTAGCGGGCTACTGATGGAAGAGTGTACTGGGAGAGGGGGGGGGGGTGTAGGGATAAACAGGGGAAACAACTCCCTGTTTAAAAACAGACACGGGGAATTCAAACGTTAGCGGGTGGTTTGAGCAGCGAAAGCCCATTTAATCAATGTTTTATGTAGCAACACAGCCCATTTGATCAATGTTTTATGTAACAAAGCCCATTTTAGCAATGTTTTATGTAACAACAAAGCCCATTTGATCAATGTTATATGTAGCAACAAAGTCAATATTGAGCTAAACTCATTTTCGTCAAAAGTAAGCCTAAACAAAGCCTCTCGAACTGGGACCCTTTACAAGGAAATTATTTTTTTTAAAATGAAATCTCTCCCTCTTTCCCACTCCATACCGATATTCTGTAACAACAATAACAACAACAACAACAACAACAACAATGAACAATAATAATAATAATAATAATAATAATAATAATTATTATTATTATTATTATTATTATTATTATTATTATTATTATTATTATTATTATTATTATTATTATTATTATTATTATTATTATACTGGATGCTATATACGCGCTTTTCCCCCAGATCACCAATCAGGCTCAAAGCGCGGCGATCTGTACCAACCTACACACACATGTATCACCCACTCTCTCTCACACAAAACACGCATCTATCACTCAAACCTGTGGTGTAAAGGCAGGGAGATAGCTATAAGACGACGAAAAGGAAATCGATTTTTTAATTTTTGAAATGTTTGTATTGACTGCATCCAATTCCATTATTAAAGAGAGGGAGGAAGCCGGAGTACCCTGAGAAAACCCTCGGTGACCTCAATAGTCTCGTACCTAAGTCACATATGTTCGCCCTTTGCGGGAATCGAACCCGCGAACTTCGGCATAGAAAACCGGCAACTAATCCACTCCGCAACGGGGCCACCCTAATAATAATAATAATAATAATAATAATAATAATAATAATAAGAAGAAGAAGAAGAAGAAGAAGAAGAAGAAGAAGAAGAAGAAGAAGAAGAAGAAGAAGAAGAAGAAGAAGAAGAAGAAGAAGAAGAAGAAGAAGAAGAAGAAGAAAGAAAGAAAGAAAGAGAAAGAAAGAAAGAGAAGAATTTGTTTTATAATAATATCAAATACCAAACATTAAGTCTGCTCAAATCACAACATTCATTCATTCTAATGCAATGTGCAATGACATACGTTTCAATAAATCTATTATAAAATTATTTCAACGAAGCCATTGAACAACATGAAGACATGCTCACTGTGGTGAAGAAACTCCGATGGTATGACCACGTCACCAGAGCATCAGGTAAACCATCCTGCAAGGCACGGTGCAAGAAGGCAGAAAAAGAAAGTAACAGAAAAAGAGGTGGGAGGACAACATTCGAGAATGGACTGGCCTGACACTGAGCGAAGCGATGAGGACTGCAGAGGACAGAGAAAGATGGAGTACGCTGGTTAAACGATCATCTGTGGTGCCTCAGCAACATTCGAGTTACATGGTAGGATAGGATAGGATAGGATTAAATGGATAATAAACTCATTATACATACATACACACACACACACACACACACACTAACACACACACAAGTAATAAACGGAGCAAGTATGTCACAAATATGCCACTTTAAAGAGACATATTGCACAATACCACTGAGGAAAACTAATAAGTATTCAACAACACACAAATACAACTACACACACACATCTACAAACACATACACCACCTACAAGCATTTAAACAATTTCTAACACACACACACACACACACACGCACTCACAGTAATATAATGAATGATAACACACAACAACTTACCAATTCTTCTCATAGACCACCAGCAAACAGGTTAACATGTCAAGTTACAACCAGCCAGAGACCGAATCGCAAGATAAGGACATAATATACTTTGAGAGGAAAATGGTTTTGAGTAAGGATTGTTTTTTTTTAAAGATGGTAAGCGACTGAGTGCGACGAAGTTCAAAGGGAAGAGAGTTCCAAAGTGAGAGTTCCTGTTTGTCTTTCTGTCTGTTTCTGAAACGCGCGCGATAGATCTGATCGTTTTATTTTGCAAAGCATGCAATAATAGAGTGTATTTACCTTTGATTTGATTTTGCGTTGTTGTTAGAAGGAGCTTTGTGTAACGTTGGTAATTTTAGTTGGTCGATATTATTTGAAAATTTTCTAGAGTTGGTTGTTTACTATCGATCGAAGTTTCGCGATAAATGTAGTAACAGCTGAAAAGTTATTTTATGATGAAGAATGTTGTATGACGTAAGACAGTGATGACGAAGTTAATTTTGATTGGTTGTGGTGCGTCAAACTGGAGTGTTCTAAATTTTTCTGGAGTATAGAGAGACTATATAAGTGACGCACTGTTTCAAAAAAAGAAGCGGGGCCGGGTAGCTCAGTTGGTAAGAGCGTCTTGCTAGTAACCGAAAGGTCGCTGGTTCGAATCCCGGATTGATCAACGTGTGATCATATTATTTTCCCCTTTACCAACAACTGGCCCGCTGGTGTCAGTATAAATCGGTCCAGTAGTCACCTATATGCGAAAGTGTCGTGTGACTATAATCTACAAAACAACAACAACAACAACAACAAAAAGAGAGAGTTGGAAAGTTGAAAGTTGTAAAAGAGTGGTGTTACACTCAGTCGATGATGTTGGTGTTTTCTATCAGTATCTGATTCAGCCCCGATGCTTGAATTCCTGATAGTTGTGTAACTCAGATTCGTTTATTCACACAGCCCGTCCAAACAGCATACAAGTCACAAAGTCGACGTATGAAGTTTTCCACTTTTATTCAGCACACATCAACCACTGCATACAATTCTCAATTCAACTCAACAACTTTCACAGCAACTTTCCAAATCACTATCAACAACTTTACTCTCTCTCAACAGCAATTCAGCACACGATTAAATAACCTCTCTCTTTTCCGGAAAGATTTCGAATACCGTAGAAATGACGCACTGCCACCAATCGAATAAAAGATCGTCATCACTGACTTACGTCATTACACATTTCTTCTCCTTCTGGAACGACCTCTTGCTTCGACATGTATCGGGAATTTTCTATAGAAAGTAAACACTCAGATCCAGAAACTTCTACAGTAATATAGACCAAAGCACATTATCAACGTTATACAAAGCCTCTCCTAACAACAATGCAAACTCAAATCAAAGGTAAATAAACTCCATTATTGAATACTTTGCAAATCGAAACGATTAGATCTATCGTGCGCGCTTTAGACACACTTTCGTTCGTTTCAACGTAACATAACCCCCCACTCAAGAAGAAATTTACCCAATTTCTTTCAACAACGTTGAAACGTAATGCACAAACAAAGTCCACAATTGAAACTAATTTAAGACTTTCTGAATACTGTAATTGCGCTCAGCTTATCTACACAGAGTCAATGGTTTTCATCTTCAAATCTGCCTGGATAATGTCAATGTTCACAGTTCATTCACACAGAGTCAAAGTTTCTCATCTGCAAGTCTTTCTGGATACTGTCAATGTTCACAGATCATTTACCCAGTCAACGTTTTTCATTTTCAAGTCTGTCATTACCAATATTCTTAGTTCGTCCACACAGTCAATGTTCTTTCGCTCGCAAGGAATCGACGCCCTCGTCAGTTGCGGTCGTCATCGGCCCAGGGTCAAAGACGACGATCACGTGGGCTTTCCTGGAGTCAGTGCATCCTCCGTTGTCTTTTTCTTCCGTCGGATGTCCGACGCAGTCGACGTTGTCAGCTCCCAGAATGCATTCGCTGGGTCTCACGGTCAGGTTGGCTTCTGCTGGACGGTGGAACAGCTCCCTCATGGTCTGCAGATGCTCCTTCCAGGTCTGGGTGTGGACTTCATGTTCGACCAAAGTCGTAGAGCCTGGGACATCATTGAAGTTAGGGGGAAACTCGCCCATAAGGTCCTCGAGCTCCAACGTTTGACCTTCCGTCAAGCTTGGTCCTAGCTTAACATCATTGATGCCTTCTTTGCTATGGAAGTCTCCCAGTTCCAACAGTTCTTCGCTGTCAAAGCTGTCGTCGGTCACAGCTGCTGTGGCTGCGTGCACAGTCTCTGATGGCCTTTCCACGTACAGCTTAAGGAGGTTGGCGTGGTATATCTTGGAATGCTGGCCGACCTTCACCTTGTAGTCGTTGATTCCCACCACGGTCTCCACTTCGTACGGGCCTTTCCACTGCATCAGCAACTTATTATGATCGGTAGGTAGCAGCACCAGCACTTTGTTGCCAGGTTTGAACTTCCTGTTCACAGCCCTACGATCATAGTAGTGCTTTCCACAGTCCTGGGACTTCTTCAGGTTTTCTCTGGCTATCTCGAGAGTCTGCTCCAGCTTCTCCCGTAGCTCAAACACGTACTGGTAACTGTTCTTCACCTCAGGGGTGTCTACTTCTTTCGTCCACAGTTCTTTTAGGATGTGCATCGGCCCTCGGATGGTTCTTCCGTACAGCAGCTCGAACGGAGAAAAGCCGGTGGACTCCTGCGGTACTTCTCTGTAGGCGAAAAGTAGGGCGTTGATGTAGCGATGCCATTGTCTGGGCTGCTCGCTGCACAGTTTCTTCAGGGTGGACTTCAGCGTAGCATTGAACTTCTCGACAAGCCCGTTGCACATTGGATGGTAGGGTGTCGTAGTTAAATGCCGGATGCTCAGCAGTCTGTTGATCTCCTTCATACAGTCAGAGACGAACTGCGTCCCGAGGTCTGTCAGAATTTCTTCAGGCACTCCAAGTCTACTGAACATGTCCACCAGTGCCTCTGCTACAGTTTCAGTGTCAATCTTCTTCAGTGGCACTGCTTCTGGGTACCGAGTCGCATAGTCTACTAAAGTCAGTACCCATCGATGACCTTCTTCACTCGGAGGTCTTATTTCGCCGATTAAGTCTAAGGCCACCCTCTTGAAAGGTCGGTCGATCAAAGGCATTCTCTGCATTGGCACTTTAGGGACCCTTCCTCGAGGTATGGTCTTCTGGCAAATGTCACATGATCGACAGAAACGGCTGACGTCCGCATGAAGTCCTGGCCAGTAGAACACCGCCTGGATTCTGTCTGACGTCTTCTTGATGCCTAGGTGACCTCCCATGATTGAGTCATGCGCTACTTCCATCACCTGGCGCCTTAGGGGTAACGGTACCAAGACTTGACGTAGTGGTTTCCCTCCATTGACCCTCGGGTGCTGGAAGATTCGGTACAAGATCTTGGCCTTCACCTCAAAGTAGACCGTACCACTGCCTTTGGTCACGTGGTCTTGGCGGTTCCTGTACTTGTTTAAAGTGCTATCAGCTTCCTGGAGCTGGATCAGCTTATCTCTGTCCACGATGGCAGCTTTAGAGTTGTCGGCGACCTTCAGTGGCGTAGACGTCTTGTCTCTCTTGGCCTGGGCCCTGGTTGTAACGGCACCGACGATCTCTGGTCGGCAGGGCTGAGCCGGAGTAGCCACATTATCCCGTAGCAGCTCTGTAAGGTCTCCATCGGGAAACGGCAATGGATCCTCCTCTACAACTTCGACACGTTGGGTTGAGGCAGGACTCCACTCTGGATCGGGGTCGTCGGGTCGTCTCGCGCCGTCGATGTTCCCGATCATCAAATCGTATAGCGGCTTCTTCAGGCAAACCGCTTCTACTTCGCCTATGTAGAAAGGGGTGTTGACATGAATCTTCGCAACTGGCGCTCTCACACATTTGCTGTCGGCCATGAGTGTCCATTTAGAATCGCCAGTGAATTGTTCTTTAGCGATTAGGTCTTCTCTGACGATGACCCCACTACAGCCAGAGTCTCTTAAGACAGTCACTTCATGATTTCCGACGCGTCCCTTTGAAACAGGCATGTTCTGGACGGTCACAGCTGCGCTGGCGACGACGGGGATGGATTTTCCGTTGGCAAGAAGAAGTTGGCCATCAGTCATGCACTCTTGCACGTCCGCAGGGGTAGCTGTGCGCTTGGTCTCACTCGGAAGAATGACGCTCCCGCCGCACACTTGATGGTCAGATCTACTGTTTTGCCGTTGATTGGAGAACCGCCTCTGCCGGTTGCCCGCCGCTGCATTGTCCGTACTGCTCCGCTGTCCGCTATTTCTGCTTTGAGGGCAGCTGGCAGCTCTGTGGTCTGTAGCGTTGCAGATAAAACAGCCTCTTGAGTGCCCTTCCCTGGGAGGAGGCGTGGAGTCCGTCTGTCTCTGGCTCGTCTGGCTCCCTTGGACCTGGTTCCCATGGTTTGCAGTCTTCTGAAAATGTTTCGTCGCGCTGGGTAGCCCCAGGGTTTTCCCATGAGCGATGAGATATCTTTCAGCAGCCTCAGTCACATCTTTAAGCGTCTGCAGCTTTTGTTCTTCTAAGTGGGTCGCTAGGTCCTTGTGACAGGCATTGAGAAATTGTTCTTTCACAATCAGGTCATGGAGACTGTCGTAAGACTTCATTTCGCCTGATAACTCCACCCACTTGTGTAGATATGACGACAGGCGCTCCACAAACTGCTTTGGCGTCTCGTCTGACTTAGGCCGGCATTCACGGAAGCGTTTACGGTAGCCCTTCTCTGTAAAGTTGTAGCACTGCAACAGGGCCTCTTTCAAGACGTCGTAGTTTTTGGCGTCATCGTTCGACAGTCTGGTGTAAACTTCGAGAGCTTGCCCCGTCAGAAGTGCACTCAGTCGAATTGCCCAGTCTTGAGGTTGCCAGTTAGAGCTTTCAGCGAACCTTTCGAATCTCGCCAGATAACTGTCAATCTGGTCCTTCCCGTCGACGAAAGCTGGCAATTTTGGTGCCGTGTTGTCACTGATAACTTGTGGCGCATGCTGCTGTTGCTGGATGCGCGCCAACTCTAGTTGGAACTGCCGATCAGCTTCTCTTTCCTCACGCCTGCGCTCATCTTCTCTTTCTTTACGCTGCTCTTCTCTTTCTTGCCGCTGCTGTTCAATTTCCAGACGCTTCAATTCTAATTCTCTTTCTTCACGGCGACGCTGCTCTTCTAATTCTCGTTCTTCACGGCGACGCTGCTCTTCTACTTCTAGACGCTTCTGTTCTAGTTCTATTTCTTTTTCTAGACGCTTCTCTTCCAATTCTCTTTCTCGTATTCTCTCCTGAGACTTGACGTACTCCGTCAGCTGCTTGCCTTTTAGATTCAGTTCAACCCCTTTCTGCCAGAAGTCAGCCATCTTGATGCTTCTGGAAAGTTCTTTTCTGTAAAGTTCTTTTTCTAGAAAGTTCTTGACTGTAGAGTTTTTTTTTTCTGGAAAGTTCTTGACTGTGCTGTACCTTTCTAGACTGTTCTAGAACAGCACGCTTTCTGCAGTAGCACTGATGCTTGTCACTAGTCGCTTTCGCTGACGCAGGCCCCGCTGTCCTCGTCGTATGCGACGCTGCACCACGCTGGTGTTGATGTATACGCTCCTGTGCTGAAGTAGACTCGACGTCCGTACGTCGCTCTCTCTAATACTGGCGATGTAGCTCCGAGACTGTCCCTCGACGTAGTCTTACGGTAGCCACGTAGTCCCGATCTGTTGTTCGCTCACGAAGCAACTCTTCAGCGACTACACGCCCTTGCAGTCAACCCGAATCTATCGGATGTAGTCCCAGTATGTTGGCCCCTCTCGACGCAACTCGTTGGCGGCTACCCTCGATGACTGCCTCTCGTAACGTTGACTCGCTTGTTGTAGCAGTTGAACCCTTGGCTATGGCGTGAATCGCGGCTTGACCCCCAAAATGTTACACTCAGTCGATGATGTTGGTGTTTTCTATCAGTATCTGATTCAGCCCCGATGCTTGAATTCCTGATAGTTGTGTAACTCAGATTCGTTTATTCACACAGCCCGTCCAAACAGCATACAAGTCACAAAGTCGACGTATGAAGTTTTCCACTTTTATTCAGCACACATCAACCACTGCATACAATTCTCAATTCAACTCAACAACTTTCACAGCAACTTTCCAAATCACTATCAACAACTTTACTCTCTCTCAACAGCAATTCGGCACACGATTAAATAACCTCTCTCTTTTCCGGAAAGATTTCGAATACCGTAGAAATGACGCACTGCCACCAATCGAATAAAAGATCGTCATCACTGACTTACGTCATTACACATTTCTTCTCCTTCTGGAACGACCTCTTGCTTCGACATGTATCGGGAATTTTCTATAGAAAGTAAACACTCAGATCCAGAAACTTCTACAGTAATATAGACCAAAGCACATTATCAACGTTATACAAAGCCTCTCCTAACAACAATGCAAACTCAAATCAAAGGTAAATAAACTCCATTATTGAATACTTTGCAAATCGAAACGATTAGATCTATCGTGCGCGCTTTAGACACACTTTCGTTCGTTTCAACGTAACAAGTGGGAAAAGCGACTGTATGCAGTTGTTGATATTCGCTGAATAAAGTTGGAAAACTTCATACGACGATTCCTGTCTTGTTGCTTAGTGAACAGGTTGCGTGGATAAACGAACCTGATTTACACTTATCAGGGTTCAAGCATTGGGGCTGAATCAATTACAGATAAAAAAAAACAACAACAAAAAATACGAGTGTAACACTGTCTGAAAGCTATTTTTTTAATTAGTTTTGTCAAGTCACGTCGTTTTTCTAACTTCCAATTTATCTTTTTCCTTCCTTCCTTTTCCTTTTTCTCTTTGTTTCCTTCCTTTTTCTCTTAGTTTCCTTCCTTTTTCTCTTTGTTTGCGACATGGAGTTCTGGACCCTGCCAGTGAACATTGAACTGTAATTTCTTTCTTTTTTCCTTTCTTTCTTTCTTGCTTTCTTTTGTTTCTTTCTTTCCTTCCTCCATTCCCTCGTTCATTCTTTTGTTTATTTCCTCGTTTTCTTCTTTCTTCTTCTTTTCTTTGTGTACATCACCTCACGCCCTATCGTTATTTGGAATAAAATGACATCTCCATGCTTCTCATTTACACTAATTGATTTCAGGACATTTCTTGGTTTTCCTATCTGTTCTTTTTGTACTTTTGCACTCGTGTCACTACTCCCACGACTCTCTCTGTCTCCCTCTCTCTCTGTCTCCCTCTCGGTCTCCCCCTCTCTCTCTCTCTGTTTCCCTCTTTCTCTCTGTCTTCCTCTCTCTGTCTCCCTCTCGGTCACCCTCTCTCTCTGTCTCCCTCTCTCTCCCTCTCTCTGTCACCCTCTCTCTCTGTCACCCTCTCTCTCTGTCTCCCTCTCTCTCTCTGTTTCCCTCTTTCTCTCTGTCTTCCTCTCTCTCTGTCTCCATCTCTCTCCCTCTCTCTGTCACCCTCTCTCTGTCACCCTCTCTCTCTGTCACCCTCTCTCTGTCACCCTCTCTCTGTCACCCTCTCTCTCTGTCACCCTCTCTCTGTCACCCTCTGTCTCCCTCTCTCTCCCTCTCTCTGTCACCCTCTCTCTCCCTCTCTCTGTCACGCTCTCTCTCCCTCTCTCTGTCACCCTCTCTCTCTGTCACCCTCTCTCTCTGTATCCCTCTCTCTCCCTCTCTCTGTCACCCTCTCTGTCTCCCCCTCTCTCTCTCTGTCTCTCTCTCTGTCTCCCTCTCTCTCCCTCTCTCTCCCTCTGTCACCCTCTCTCTCTGTCTTTCTCTCTCTCTGTCTCCCTCTCTCTGTCTCCCTCTCTCTCTCTGTCTCCCTCTCTTTCTACCTTTTTGTCTATGTCGGTCTGTTTGTCTGTCTGCTTCTCTCTCTCTCTCACGTGGTCCTGATTCGGCTCTTTGCAGTCCGCTGGACCCAACAATTAATTAATAACTAAATCTCTCTCTCTCTCGTACACACACACACATTTGTTTTTTCCTGCCCGCCTTCAAATCTTCCCATACCTCCATTCCCCTTGTCCCACATTACCACTCACACGTCCCTGCCATATCTTCTTCTTCCTTTTCTAACTGCTCATTTGTCCAATGGCGGGCAAGGGATTTGTTTGGCTTTATCAAACACGCCACGCTCCCATTCCTAATCAATCAAACACGAGTCCATCTTCCCTCTTCTTCTTCTTCTTCTGTTCGCCATCCCGATCCTGAGGGTAAGACAATATTGTTTTGGAAGCGACTGAAGGCGATAATATCACCGGTAAGTCTGCACAGCAAGAAACAATGACATCAACATCAACATTACAAGCAACCCAAAATAGCATCTTTAACATTTGTCATGAACATTGATCTAGACAAAGAAGAAGAAAAAAAGGAGGTTGAGAAGGAGGAGGTGAAGGAGAAGAAAAGCCACAAAGAAGGAGGCAGAAGAAGATTGATTGATTGATTGATTGTTGCTTTAGGTCCAGCGGACTCTCCCGAGCCAAATCAGGACCGGGGCAGAAGAAGAAGCTGAAGGAGAAGGAGAAGAAAAGCCACAAAGAAGGATGCAGAAGAAGAAGTAGAAGGAGAAGAAAAGCAACAAAGAAGGAGGCAGAAGAAGAAGGAGAAGGAGAAGAAAAGCCACAAAGAAGGAGGCAGAAGAAGAAGGGGGAGGTGAATGAGAAGAAAAGCCACAAAGAAGGAGGCAGAAGAAGAAGGAGAAGGTGAATGAGAAGAAAAGCCACAAAGAAGGAGGCAGAAGAAGAAGGAGAAGGTGAAAGAGAAGAAAAGCCACAAAGAAGGAGGCAGAAGAAGAAGGAGAAGGTGAAGGAGAAGAAAAGCCACAAAGAAGGCAGAAGAAGAAGGGGGAGGTGAAGGAGAAGAAAAGCCACAAAGAAGGAGGCAGAAGAAGAAGGAGAAGGTAAAGGAGAAAAAAAGCCACAAAGAAGGAGGCAGAAGAAGAAGGAGAGGGTGAAGGAGAAAAAAAGCCACAAAGAAGGAGGCAGAAGAAGAAGGGGGAGGTGAAGAAGAAGAAAAGCCACAAAGAAGGAGGCAGAAGAAGAAGGGGGAGGTGAATGAGAAGAAAAGCCACAAAGAAGGAGGCAGAAGAAGAAGGAGAAGGTGAAGGAGAAAAAAAGCCACAAAGAAGGAGGCAGAAGAAGAAGGGGGAGGTGAAGAAGAAGAAAAGCCACAAAGAATGAGGCAGAAGAAGAAGCTGAAGGAGAAGGAGAAAAAAAGCCACAAAGAATGAGGCAGGAGAAGAAACTGAAGGAGAAGGTGAAGGAGACGAAAAGCCACAAAGAAAGAGGCAGAAGAAGAAGTGGGAGTTGAAGGAGAAGAAAAGCCACAAAGAAGGAGGCAGAAGAAGAAGGAGAAGGTAAAGGAGAAGAAAAAGCCACTAAGAAGGAGGCAGAAAAAGAAGGAGAAGGTGAAGGAGAAGAAAAGCCACAAAGAAGGAGGCAGAAGAAGAAGGGGGAGGTGAAGGAGAAGAATAGCCACAAAGAAGGAGGCAGAAGAAGAAGGAGAAGGTAAAGGAGAAGAAAAAGCCAATAAGAAGGAGGCAGAAGAAGAAGGAGAAGGTGAAGGAGAAGAAAAGCCACAAAGAAGGAGGGAGAAGAAGAAGGAGGAGGAGGAGGATAGAGAGGGGAGGAATGAGAAAGGAACAAGAAAACGAAGAAAAAAGAAAGAAAGAACGAAAGAAGAAGGAAGGAAGGAATGATAACACCAACAAAGAAGTAACAAGAAAGCCAAGTGAAAAGCATACCTCTTATCTCCATGGTCAACCAGTACCCTCCACCTGAGTGGGCTTGAGTACTCCAGTCCAGTAATATCCCAAGACTATAGTCCATTCGGCCTTTGAGTAATCCAGTCAAATTCACTGAAGTAATCCGTTCGCATAGTTCCAACGAATAATGTCAAATATCCCCAAGCATAGGAATATTCCAAACTCAACATTCTGACGAAGAATAATCCAAAAATTTCGAACCAACCAATATTTTAACTTGACTCCAAAAATTGGCACCGTGCATTCCGAAGTCACGGATAATCCATGCACAACACCGACGACAGCAAGCCTAATCCAATGCACTTTATATCCAGAAACAACTGCTTCGCTTTAAGTAATCCAAAATTTGAAACACGACAATACTCTCTCAAACACTCCATTTCGACGATGAATAATCCCATGTTCTGAATGCACTCTCACTTTTTTAGCACTACTACACAATGTTGATTTAAAAAAAAACACGAATCTGTATGGAAACACACAATATGCTGCAATGCAACACAATAACACAGCCGAAGAACGTTTACACAACACACACATACAAATCCCATAGTATCCTCTCTGTTATAACTTAAGCACACGTCTGAATATAGGCCTGACCGTGTCAGTATGCTATATAGAACCGACAACTGGGAACGAAAAAAGCAAGCAAAATAAATGTAGCAAAATCGCGCGCAAAGGTGCGCAATGCACGTGCAGTGTGGACACCTCTGTTGAAAGCAAGGTTTGAGAAGATTCGCTTCTGAGGTATATATTTATGGATCGGACTTCATTCTTTTATGTCTATATATATCTTAAGTTGGCTTATTATTGTTTTGCATTTTGCATGTTAGAACTAAAACCGTATTAATTAAAAAAATATTTTATTTATTGTTTCTAATTGGTTCTTGTGTTTTTCGATTTTCTTATTAAATCTCTAAGCAAAAATCATATTAATGAATGCATTTATTTATTTATGTATTTTTTGTTGCTGTTTTGTTGTATTTTTGTATATTTGTTTCAGTTACCCCTTTCTGCACACCAATATCCTTCCCCTCTTTTTCCCCGTTTTCTGGGTGTTTGACAATGCTGACGTCATGGACAGGTGCAGGTAGTTCTCGATTTCCTTAGTACTGACGTAATAGGCTTGACTTTTTATTTAATTTGATGATTTTATGGTGTGTTTTTTTGTTTATTCGCTATTGTGCTTTCTTTCAGTTTTATGGAACGTTTGCTAAGTGCATGTTGTTGTTGCTGTTGTTGTTGTTGACCATGGTTTTGGTGGGGACGGTAGTGAGGGTGTGTTGTGGGAGAACGTTAGAGAGAAAGAGCTTGATATAAATAAATTAAACGGACAGACGAGAAAGAGAGAAGAGAGGGAGAGAGAGAGAGAGAGAGAGAGAGAGAGAGAGAGAGAGAGAGAGAGAGAGAGAGAGAGAGAGAAAGAGACAGAGAGAGAGACAGAGAGAGAGACAGAGAGACAGAGAGAGAGAGACAGAGAGACAGAGAGACAGAGCACATATTCGGACACATGACTGATTTGCAAAAAGTGTAATTAAAATTACCGTTTTTTTTATCAACAGACAAACAGTAATAACGTAGTTTATCAAAATAAAACATGAGTTAAGACAAACAAAACCAACCATAACAATGTGAGCATCATGGAAATCACAGCAGCATCACGTATCATCAAAATCATATACAACAGACCATATAAACTCCATGTAATACTCAACAAATACAAATAAATTATAACAACTGTAGACGCAGCCAGCCGACACAGAGAGCTATAACAATAATATAAAATAACTATATTATAGTTTCATATGTTGCAGTCTTGTGTTAAACCCACCAATAACGAAACAGCCAATCATCACAGTCAACCAAGCAATTATCATTATATCACATAGACTCGGGTACACAATATTGTAAACCAACTATGGTATAATTCACAATGAAAGACGTGACAAACCAGCGATTCCTAGCATACATTTTATCATACATATTTATCAGACATTTTTATCAAACTTTTTGTTATCATAAGACACTTTCATACATTTTCCTCAGGCACGAACGTCATACATTTCATCAGGCAGGGATATCATTCACTTTTACGCATGAAATCGATTACGCGCACACAACAACAAGAAAAATGAAACACACACATACGTACATCCCTTTCTTCCCCCCCTCCCCCTCCCCCCTCCCACCCTTTATTTCATCCTCTCCTCTTCACACACAAAAGAACACGATTTAAAAAAAATTAGTCTTTCTCGAATAGCTTGGCAAGAGAGGGTTTTACTATAATTCATAAGCGCCGTGCTTTCTACTATAACTGTTGCCTAGGTTTGCGTGAAAGTACTAGCGTATCTCCACCGCTAGATCAAACCACGTAGCCCCGAGCCAAAATACGCGCAGTAGTATTCAAGTAGTGGCCACATCTAGCTTACGTTTTCCCGCGTATGCATTGGGTTCTGAAACTTTTCACTGATCGGAATTTTGACGGGTGCCACACCTTATGAGTTTAGTGGCCACATTTGGCTTACGTTTTACGGCTTATGCATTGGGTCGGAGGTAGTGGCGCCATTTTTATCACGGACCGGTTCGAATTTATAAACGTGTGTAGCTGTGTAATTTCACTACAACAAGGCACTTTTTCATGATGACGTAATGTATTATTTCACGGTTTTACTATAATATGAAACAACTGTTTGCCCGATGGGTTCGGGCACTAAATAGAATAGACCCAACGTTTCCCGGCGTGTCGTAAGAGGCGTCTAACAAGGGTGATGTCAGTACGGCATCACTGGGGGAAAGCCTTCTACACAGAAGTCACTGGCCAGGCCGGAGGAACCTCATGTTACTAGGCTACATGTTCAACGACCACGTGCTCGGGGCCAAGGCGAGCCAAAGTGCATTCGTGGATATCAGCTGTGGCTAACAGCCTGGAGAGGATTGGACCCTGCCAGGTCTTTCTTGCCCAAGATACACTACATGATAAAAAGAACCATTCACTCCGTACCAGATCGGTCATCGCCGGGGTCACTAAGGACCGCGCCTTCCGTTGGCCACCAGGACGGAGGTGATAAGTGTGCTGCTGATGGACAACAAGATCCGCACGAGAAACAACATCGCCATAGCAACCTGGAACGTCAGGAACCTAACTGCGGATGGAAAATTAGAAGAACTGGCGCACGAGCTGGACCACTATCGGTGGAACATTTTAGGTATCAGGGAACTGCGCTTTACTAAGTCCGACACGCAACAAGTGAATTCAACTGCCTTAGCTCGCCATAGCGTGTGTAGCAGACCATACTTGTTGAGTGTAATCTAGCGTGTGGGAGGAGTTTAGGTTGACCTCTAAACTCGTGACGTCACACTCTAGCTTCTGATTGGTCCTCGTTAGCCCGGATTATGTATTTTTGCAGATGAAGTCAAACTCCGATGGTATGGCCACGTCACCAGAGCATCAGGCCTTGCAAAGACCATCCTGCAAGGCACGGTGCAAGGAGGCAGAAGAAGAGGGAGACAGAAAAAAAGGTGGGATGACAACATTCGAGAATGGACTGGCTTGACAATGAGCGAAGCCATGAGGGTTGCTGAGGATAGAGAAAGATGAAGTAAGCTTACGCTGGTTAAACCTTCATCTGTAGTGCCCCCAACGACTTTCGAGTTATGGGTTAGGATAGGATAGAAGAAATCAAACATGCGTTATCCTTGTGAAAGTTTACGTTCGCCAATACGCAAGGAAATAGCCTACATAAGGAATTCATAAACTTAACATAAGTATGGCCGGGTACGCAAAGCAAGTGTGCCCGAGCCTTCAGTTTCAGCGGACTTTGCCTAGGCCCACCCTAATAACTCGCGGCAAAACTAGGTGTGCCAATCAACGCGATCTGCACTCTTCCTTTCTCTAACAAGACAGAGAAAGAGAGAGAGAAAGGGAGAGAGAGAGAAGGGCAGTCTACGCGACTACTTCAGAAAATGCAGGCAAATCTACATTATTTGTCAGATAGGTCTATCAGAAGAATGTTTGCTGAGACTGGGTTTATCATTTATGGAACGCATTCCTAGGGCAAATTCAGCAAAAAACTTAATGCCGCTTGACCTAGATAAGGTACCGCTAAACTGAAACGCAGACCTGAGCAATAGGTATAGCAATGTGCCTATGAACACATTTATTATGCAAACCGTCAAAACGTAAAAGCAATTTCTGACTGTTCAATGTTTATATATATGGCGCAATTTTCTGTACAAAAACGATAAAGTGCAATCTCCTTAAATTATGCTTTGTTAACCTAGAAACCTACATAAAACGTTATAATTTCAACATTTATATAATCTAATATTGTAATACAGTAGCTTTTTACTGAGTGTTCAGCATCCATACTGCGCGATCAGATACTTTCTAGGCAGTTCAGGTAGTATGGCGCCTGTGCGTGAGACAGTGTCTTGCTGAAACGGGTAGGAATTCAGTGTCCCTATATTATTATTTATCATTCTTACATAGCGCTTTTTCAGCTCAATAGCTGCTCAAGGCGCTGGTCGATATAGTATCTAACTCAAGCCGCCCGAAGAGCCCACGTGCTGCCTTGGGCGCACAGTCTGACGTTCAGACGACTGAGCACAATCCTAGGCGACCGGGGAAGGGGGAGAATAGAAAACTATACATTGAAACAACCATCAGACTAATAGCAATAGTAAGATGGCCAATGCTATATAACATATGCACAGTATGATAAGCATACCAACAATTTTAAAAGTTTGATCCGAGCCAATATTATGCAGCAAAGAAATACTGATGATGATGATGATGATGATGATGATGATGATGATGATGATGATGATGATGATGATGATGATGATGATGATGATGATGGTGATAATGATCGATGATGATGATTGTGATGATGGTTATGGCTGGCTACTAGTGGCACTCTACAAGAGTTTATGCTCATGGAGAACAAAAAGAATAGGCCTAAAATACTTTGTATTGCCAGGTTTTGTTCCATTTACTTTGTCACAAGATTTGTAAGCATAATAATAATATTTATTAAAACACTACCACAACAGAATAATAACCATGAAAACGATCAAAATATTAACAATTTCTGTAAACTTAGAACGCACAACCAGAAAATGTGTCTGTGCATCAGAAATTAATAATTTCATATCCCTTTAGCATGCTACTAGCATGGGTGTGCTGGACCAATAAAATTCATCATCATCATCATCATTACCATCATCGTCATCTTCATCATCATCACCATCATCACTAACATCATTATTATCATCACCATCATTATCACCATAATCATCATTATCATCATCATCATCATCATCATCATCATCACCATCATTATCATCATCATCATTATCATCGTCATCCGAATATATAGCGAGCAGGAGGTGGATGTCAGTCTCTTCTGCTCTGAGGTCCCGACTGCAGAATTGGAAAGGAAATTGGTGAGCGAGTGTGAGAGGTACTGGCCTATTACTGTACTGAAAAAGATAATAATATTATCTGTATCACTATCTGAAGGAAGTTTAATAAAACTCTTTGCTTTGATCAACCTCTTCAGGGCTTTGGCTCTGTCAGTTCTGCTGTACGGCTGCGAGAGCTGGACCTTGACAGCAGAACTGGAACTGGAAACAACGTATTCAGGATGTTACACTCAGATCGATGATGGTGTTTTTCTTTATCAGTATTTGATTCAGCCCCGATGCTGAAGTCCTGATAAGATGTAACTCAGATTCGTTTATTCACACAGCCTGCTCAATCAGCATACAAGTCACAAAGTCGGCGTATGAAGTTTTCCACTTTTATTCAGCACACATCAACAACTGCATACAATTCTCAATTCAACTCAACAACTTTCACAGCAACTCTTTAAATCACTATCAACAACTTTACTATCTCAACAACAGTGCGGCACACAATTTTATAATCTCTCTCTCTTCCGGAAGAATTTCGAATACAGTAGAAATGACGCACTGCCACCAATCGAATAAAAGATCGTCATCACTGACTTACGTCATACATGTCAAAAGAATGTTCTCCATTATCTACGTCCATCAAGAAGCTTCGATCGATAGTAAACAAACGGATCCAGAAGATTCTCCAACAATATCGACTAACGAAAATTATCGACGTTATACAAAGCCTCTCCTAACAACAATGCAAACTCAAATCAAAGGTAAATAAACTCCATTATTGAATACTTTGCAAAACGAAACGATTAGATCTATCGTGCGCGCTTTCGACATACTTTCGTACACGTTTCAACGTAACATAACCCCCCACTCAAGAAGAAATTTACCTAATTTCTTTCAACAACGTTGAAACGTAATGCACAAACAAAGTTCAGAATTAAAACTTATTTCGGACTGTCTAAACACTGTCAATGTTCTCAGCTCATTCACACAAAGTTTCTCATCTGCAAGTCTTTCAGGATACTGTCAATGTTCACAGTTCATTTACCCAGTCAACGTTTTTCATTTTCAAGTCTGTCATTACCAATATTCTTAGTTCATCCACACTGTCAATGTTCTTTCATTCGCAAGGAAACGACGCCCTCGTCAGTTGCGGTCGTCATCGGCCCAGGGTCAAAGACGATGATCACGTGGGCTTCCCTGGAATCAGTGCGTCCTCCGTTGTCTCCTTCTTCCATCGGATGTCCGACGCAGTCGACGTTGTCAGCTCCCAGGATGCATTTGCTGGGTCTCACGGTCAAGTTGGCTTCTGCGGGACGGTGGAACGGCTCCCTCAAGGTCTGCAGATGCTCCTTCCAGGTCTGGGTGTGGACTTCATGTTCGACTAAAGTCGTAGAGCCTGGGACATCATTGAAGTTATGGGGAAACTCGCCCATAAGGTCCTTGAGCTCCATCTTTTGACCTTCCGTCAAGCTTGGTCCTAGCTTAACATCATCGATGCCTTCTTTGCTGTGGAAGTCTCCCAGTTCCAACAGTTCTTCGCTGTCAAAGCTGTCGTCGGTCACAGCTGCTGTTGCTGCATGCACAGTCTCTGATGGCCTTTCCACGTACAGCTTAAGGAGGTTGGCGTGGTATATCTTGGAATGCTGACCGACCTTCACCTTATAGTCATTGATCCCCACCACGGTCTCCACTTCGTACGGGCCTTTCCACTGCATCAGCAATTTATTGTGATCAGTAGGTAGCAGCACCAGCACTTTGTTGCCAGGTTTGAACTTCCTGTTCACAGCCCTACGATCGTAGTAGTGATTTCCCCAGTCTTGGGACTTCTTCAGGTTTTCTCTGGCTATCTCGAGAGTCTGCTCCAGCTTCTCCCGCAGCTCAAACACGTACTGGTAGCTATTCTTCACCTCTGGGGTGTCTACTTCTTTCGTCCACAGTTCTTTTAGGATGTGCATCGGCCCTCGGATGGTTCTTCCGTACAGCAGCTCGAACGGAGAAAAGCCGGTGGACTCCTGCGGTACTTCTCTGTAGGCGAAAAGTAAGGCGTTGATATAGCGATGCCATTGTCTGGGCTGCTCGCTGCACAGTTTCTTCAGGGTGGACTTCAGCGTAGCATTGAACTTCTCGACAAGCCCGTTGCACATCGGATGGTAGGGTGTCGTAGTCAAATGCCGGATGCTCAGCAGTCTGTTGACCTCCTTCATGCAGTCAGAGACGAACTGCGTCCCGAGGTCTGTCAGGATCTCTTCAGGCACTCCAAGTCTACTGAACATGTCCACTAGCGCCTCTGCAACAGTTTCAGTGTCAATCTTCTTCATAGGCACTGCTTCTGGGTACCGAGTCGCATAGTCCACTAAAGTCAGTACCCATCGATGACCTTCTTCACTCGGAGGTCTTATTTCGCCGATTAAGTCTAAGGCCACCCTCTTGAAAGGTCGGTCGATCAGAGGCATCCTCTGCATAGGCACTTTCGGGACCCTTCCTCGAGGTATGGTCTTCTGGCAAATGTCACATGATCGGCAGAAACGGCTGACGTCCGCATGAAGTCCTGGCCAGTAGAACACCGCCTGGATTCTATCCGACGTCTTCTTGATACCCAGGTGACCTCCCATGATTGAGTCATGCGCTACTTCCATCACCTGGCGCCTTAGGGGTAACGGTACCAATACTTGACGTAGTGGTTTCCCTCCGTTGACCCTCGGGTGCTGGAAGATTCGATACAGGATCTTGGCCTTCACCTCAAAGTAGACCGTACCACTGCCTTTGGTCACGTGGTCTTGGCGGTTCCTGTACTTGTTTAAAGTGCTATCAGCTTCCTGGAGCTGGATCAGCTTATCTCGGTCCACGATGGCAGCTTTAGAGTTGTCGGCGACCTTCAGTGGCGTAGACGTCTTGTCTCTCTTGGCCTGGGCCCTGGTTGTAACGGCACCGACGATCTCTGGTCGGCAGGGCTGAGCCGGAGTAACCACATTGTCCCGTAGCAGCTCTGTAAGGTCTCCATCGGGAAATGGCAATGGATCCTCCTCCACAACTTCGACGTGTTGAGTTGAGGCAGGACTCCACTCTGGATCGGGGTCGTCGGGTCGCCTCGCGCCGTCGATATTCCCGATCATCAAATCGTACAGCGGCTTCTTCAGGCAAACCGCTTCGACTTCGCCTATGTAGAAAGGTGTGCTGACTTGAATTTTTGCAACTGGCGCTTTCACACATTTGCTGTCGGCCATAAGTGTCCATTTAAAATCGCCAGTGAATTGTTCTTTAGCAATTAGGTCTTCTCTGACGATGACCCCACCACAGCCAGAGTCTCTTAAGACAGTCACTTCATGATTTCCGACGCGTCCCTTGGAAACAGGCATGTTCTGTATGGTCACAGCTGCGCTGGCGACGACGGATATGGATTTCCCGTTGGCAAGGAGGAGTTGGCCATCAGTCATGCACTCTTGCACGTCCGCAGGGGTAGCTGTGCGCTTGGTCTCACTCGGAAGAATGACGCTCCCGCCGCACACTTGATGGTCAGATCTACTGTTTTGCCGTTGATTGGAGAACCGCCTCTGCCGGTTGCCCGCCGCTGCATTGTCCGTACTGCCCCGCTGTCCGCTACTTTTGTTTTGAGGACAGTTAGCCGCTCTGTGGTCTGTAGCGTTGCAGGTGAAACAGCCTCTTGAATGCCCTTCCCTGGAAGGAGGCGTGGAGTCAGTGTGTCTCTGGCTCGTATGGCTCCCCTGGATCTGGTTCCCATGGCTTGCCGTCTTCTGAAAGTGTTTCGTCGCGCTGGATGGCCCCAACGTTTTCTCATGAGCGATGAGATATCTTTCAGCAGCCTCAGCAACGTCTTTTAGCGTCTGCAACTTTTGTATTTCCAAGTGGATCGCGAGGTCCTTAGGGCAGGCGTTGAGTAATTGTTCCCTCACGATCAGCTCATGGAGACTCTCGTAAGTCTTCCCTTTGCCTGATAATTCCACCCACTTGTGTAGATATGACAGGCGCTCCACAAATTGCTTTGGTGTCTCGTCTGACAAAGGCCGGCATTCACGAAAGCGTTGACGGTAGCCCTTTTCTGTAAAGTTGTAGCACTGCAATAGGGCCGCTTTCAAAACGTCGTAGTCTTTGGCGTCATTATTCGACAGTCTACTGTAGACATCGAGCGCCTTCCCCGTCAGTAGTGCGCTGAGTATGATCGCCCAGTCTTGACGTTGCCATTTAGCGCTTTCGGCGAACCTTTCAAACCTCGCTAGATAGCTGTCGATCTGGTCCTTTTCGTCGACGAATGCTGGCAATTTTGGAGCTTTGAAGTCGCTGATAACGTGTGGCGCGTGCTGCTGTTGTTGGATGCGCGCCATCTCTAACTGGAACTGACGCTCAGCTTCCCTTTCTTCACGCCTGCGTTCCTCTTCTCTTTCTTCACGCTGCCGCTGCTCTTCTCTTTCTTCTTGGCGACGTTGTTCTTCTACTTCTAGACGCTTCTCTTCCAATTCTCTTTCTTCACGGCGACGCTGCTCTTCTAATTCTCGTTCTTCGCGGCGTCGCTGTTCTTCTCTTTCTTCACGCAATATTCTCTCCTGGCATTTGACGTACTCCGTCAGCTGTTTGCCTTTTAGATTTAGTTCAACCCCTTTCTGCCAGAAGTCAGCCATCTTGATGCTTCTGGAAAGTTCTTTTCTGGAATGTTCTTTTCTGGAAAGTTCTTTTTCTGGAAAGTTCTTTTTCTAGAAAGTTCTTGACTGTGCTGTACCTTTCTAGACTGTTCTAGAACAGCACGCTCTCTGCAGTAGCGCTGATGCTTGTCACTAGTCGCCTTCGCTGACGCAGGCCCCGTTGTCCTCGTCGTATGCGACGCTGCACCACGCTGGTGTTGATGTATACGCTCCTGTGCTGAAGTAGACGCGACGTCCGCTCGCCGCTCTCTGTATCACTGGCGATGTAGCTCCGAGACTGTCCCTCGACGTAGTCCTGCGGCAGCCACGTAGTCCCGCTCTGTTGTTCGCTCACGAAGCAACTCTTCGGCGACTACACGCCCTTGCAGTCAACCCGAACCTATCGGTGATGTAGTCCCAGTATGTTGGCCCCTCTCGACGCAACTCGTTGGCGGCTACCCTCGATGACTGCCTCTCGTAACGTTGACTCGCTTGTTGTAGCCGTTGAACCCTTGGCTATGGCGTGAATCGCGGCTTGACCCCCAAAATGTTACACTCAGTTTGATGATGGTGTTTTTCTTTATCAGTATTTGATTCAGCCCCGATGCTGAAGTCCTGATAAGGTGTAACTCAGATTCGTTTATTTACACAGCCTGCTCAATCAGCATACAAGTCACAAAGTCGACGTATGAAGTTTTCCACTTTTATTCAGCACACATCAACAACTGCATACAATTCTCAATTCAACTCAACAACTTTCACAGCAACTCTTTAAATCACTATCAACAACTTTACTATCTCAACAACAGTGCGGCACACAATTTTATAATCTCTCTCTCTTCCGGAAGAATTTCGAATACAGTAGAAATGACGCACTGCCACCAATCGAATAAAAGATCGTCATCACTGACCTACGTCATACATGTCAAAAGAATGTTCTCCATTATCTACGTCCATCAAGAAGATTCGATCGATAGTAAACAAACGGATCCAGAAGATTCTCCAACAATATCGACTAACGAAAATTATCGACGTTATACAAAGCCTCTCCTAACAACAATGCAAACTCAAATCAAAGGTAAATAAACTCCATTATTGAATACTTTGCAAAACGAAACGATTAGATCTATCGTGCGCGCTTTCGACATACTTTCGTACACGTTTCAACGTAACACAGGACTTCGAAATAAAGTGCTACGCATGATGATGCTGCAAGTCGCTTGGTACAAACACAAGACCGAGTACGTCAGAAAGCGGGGCACGTCACTTGCGGGCCCTCAGGAACCACTCCTTGCCATCGTGAATAGGAGAAAGTTGGGGCGTGATTTGGTCACGTCATGCAGCGCCACCCTCTTGCAAAATCCATTGTGCAAGGAACGGCGGAAGGAGGCAGACGCAGAGGAAGGCAAAAGAAAGAACTGGACGTGTACGGCGCTACAGCATCAGGCATCCCGAAGTGGCGAAAACTGTCCGCGACAGCGTCCCTCGTGTCTTTGCAACGGCCCAATAGGCTGAGTGATTAGACAGGGATAAGGAAAGAATATTAGACTTACAGCTCCAAGTTATATCATATATATAAAATTATATATATATATATATATTTGTCTCCTATTCAAAAGCATATTTCTTTTCATGATTTTTTCGCTGATCAGGGGGCAGTTTTATGAACAGGTATTATATTAGATATATATGTGTGTGTCTCCTCCTATTCGCTCCTTATACCTGCTCATAAAACTGCCCCCTGATCAGTGAAAAATATCACGAAGAGAAATATGCTTTTGAAAAGGACGAAGAGGACAAAGAAGACTTCTTTAATTGGTTGAACGTTCAAAGCACTCCCCTATGATTACGCCCACAGCAGAAGATAGTACAGAAGTCTTTGAGCATGCAATAGTAGCATCGATATTGATGGTATAACATCCCAATCATGCATCATCGTCGTCGAGATAATTGCGAACATCATCAAGACCGTCCATTAGAGAATGTCTAAAAGAAATACGGAGCCGCTAAATGCAGAGTATCACAAAATACATTGTTTACCGCTGAAGGTAAACAAAAGACGCATAGTCTAAGTGTCGTGTATTTTGTTACAAAGACACATGAGTCGTTCACTGCAAAAGGTCTCAGAGACACACGTGTCGTCCACACTTAGTCACAGCTATATGTCGTCTGTAGAAAATAAAAACGTCATTCAATTCAATGCAATCAATACTGCCATCACATCCTGTCATACAGCCACGAAACATCACCGTTGTGAAGCACAAATTAAGGACTCTCTTCCCGCGACAAGCCACAAGTGGATTATAACATGCTGATCCCTTCGTTCTCTCCGTGCTTCAGCCCGTTTCCCCTAGTCCTGATCTCGCTGTTCAGGTATCCGTTTATGTCCGAACCGCCACCGAAGCGCACGGGGATGACGTCCGGGTATGAAATCACAGACCGTCTGTCGTCATAGTCTACATCACAGAAGGTGTGTGGCTCTCTGCGACTGACGCTGCTGAAAGTGTCAGAGTCGACGTCTCTGTCTATGGCGCCGGCCCTGGTTAGCCTTCGGCCTGTACACCGTGCTGGAGACTTGGTTCTCCTACAAGAACAGTGCTTGTGGCGGCAGATGGCCAGCAGGCGACCGTCAGAGTGGGCGTGTGAGCTGCTGGAAGGGTCCATCACAGAGCTGTTGTAGCGAGGCAGGAGGTGAAGAGGGGAGGGTTCTCTCAGCACAGACATCTTGATAAACGACTCTTCAGTCGATTGGTGACCCAGCATCTTCAGCTTCATCCTCACTCGCCCTCCCCCTCCCCCTCCTCCTCCTCCGCCGTGCCCTCCCAACCCTCCCCCTCCATCCCCTCCGCCAGCAACTCCTCCGGGTCCTCCGCCAGAGAAGTGATGGAGGTGGTGGTGGTGATGGTGGTGGTGGTTGCAGCGAGGGCTGGCGCCGTCGTGGGGCGGACCGTCGACGCCGTTGCGGACGAACTTGGCCTTGAGCTTGTAGAAGGGCGGGAGAGAGTGCAGGTCCAGACAGCATCGGCACAGTGTCCGCTTGAAGGCCTGTCGAAACTTGCGCGACAGCAGGTGATACAGGATCGGGTTGACCGTGGAGCTCAGAAAATACAGCACGCCTGTATACCACAGAAATAAACTGCGTAAGTCAACTAATCATAGTCTGAGGCCAATACTAACGCAAACATCACGCCTTTGCATTACATTACATTACATAATTGTTGCTTTAGGTCCAGCGGACTCTTCTGAGCCAAATCAGGACCGGACAACCCCCAATCCGCATAAAAGATCTGCTGAAACAACCCTAGTGGGAAAACTGAATGCCCTCCACCAGCCAGTCACTTTACGATAAAGACATCCCACGCAGGGGACGGCTGAGGCTTCACCCCAACTTATCGAACCCCCGTTTACAAAAACAAAATAGAATACAAACATCATTATAAATTATCAACAAAACACATACATATAAAATGCCTACATTGCTAAATAATAACATCATAGGAAGCCCTAGTGACCACCTGGCAGAAAGCGTCCAACACTCCCAAGCTGATCTAACAGACCTCATACACAAACAAGGAGTCTTGTCCCGGAAGTGTTTTCAAGAAAAAAGGTAGGAGACTGGTCTAGCGAAGAAGACGAGAGTATAGCAGATTGATAGAACAGAGCAGGAATGAGAAAGAGCAAATGAGAAAGACAGCGACAGTGGGAATTTAAAGCACTAAATTTCCAGAAAGTGGGGATACTATTTATACTGAAACCCCCGGAATTACTGATTGGAACATAGCTGACTACATATACAGGGTGGCCGAGGGTGGTTTACAGTTATTAAACTACCTTTTATATGGTGGAAGTTACTTGCTTAGTAATACCAATATAAAACATTCCTCAGAGTATAAATCTAACTTACATAAACAGCTTTTTCCTTGCTGATTGTAATTTATTTTAATATATGTAAAACTAACTGTTTACGAATTTCCCGCTGTTCTAGTGTGGAATTTTCAAATAAAATAGTCTACGTGATAACGTTAAACCTACTTTGGGCCACCCTATATAATGGACTTTACCTGAGACATAGAAGAGGTGGCTTTGGACGGTGAGCAACTCCTTGGTCCACTGGTCAGGGTGGACGTACAAAGTCATCAGCCTCTGCGAGTGGTACGGAGCCCAGCACAGAAAAAACGCTACCACCACCGCCACTGTAACCATCAGTCCAAAAAACATTAGGCTACTTACCTGTTCATACTGAAAGTACTCCCAAAACAGAAAACAAAAGGAAAGGCTGTAGGAATGTAGAACTCAAATGGTCGTAGAAATGTAGATCAAACATGAACTCGAAAGAATATTTCGCCCAATGCGTTAAGACATTGACATGAAACAGATTTGCAGGCGAATCCTATCCTATCCGGTAACTTGAAAGTCGTTGGGACACCACAGATGATCATTTAACCAGCGCACTACATCTTTCTCTGTCCTCAGCAACCCTCATGGCTTCGCTCAGTGTCAAGCCAGTCCAATCTCGTATGTTGTCCTCACATCTATTTTTATGTTTCCCTCTTCTTCTGCCTCTTTCCACCGTGCCATGCAGGATGGTCTTTGCAAAGCATGATGCTCTGGTGACGTGGCCGTACCATCAGAGCTTCTCTTTCTTTACCACTGTGATCATGTCATCGTGCTGTCCAAGGCCTTGTGTCTGTCGAACTTCGTCGTTACTGATGTTCTGGGTATAAAAAAAAATATCCAGAAGTCTTCTGCAGCACCTCATCTCCATGCTTTGTATTCTTCGTTGTAGGTCTGCTGTGAGGGTCAATGTTTCGTAAGAGTATAGGAAGATAGCGATGACAACCTTACCTTGGTGTGTAGACTGATGGTCCTGTCTTTCCCGGCGAATCCAAATACAGTCAAATTTAAACCAATAGCAATCCTTTTGCTAGTTAATTTATACATTGTTGGCAAAGGTGCAACAGAGCAGGATGATAATTTAAAATGATTGATTGATTGATTGATTGTTGCTATAGGTCCAGCGGACTCTTCCGAGCCAAATCAGGACCGGACAACCCCCGATCCGCATAAAAGATCTGCCGAAACAACCCTAGTGGGAAAACTGAACGCCCTCCACCGGCCAGTCACTTTACAATAAAGACATCCCACGCAGGGGACGGCTGAGGCTTTACCCCAACTAATCGAACCCCCGGTTACAAAAACAAAATAGAATACAAACATAATTATAAATTATCAACAAAACACATACATATAAAATGCCTAGATTGCTAAATAATAACATCATAGGAAGCCCTAGTGACCACCCGGCAGAAAGCGTCCAACACTCCCAAGCTGATCCAACAGACCTCATACACAAACAAGGAGTCTTGTCCAGGAAGAGTTTTCAAGAAAAAAGGTAGGTCATTGATCTAGCGAAGAAGAAGATAGTATAGCAGAGTGATAGGACAGAGCAGGGATGGGAAAGAGCAAATGAGGAAGACAGCGACAGTGGGAATTTAAAGCACTAAATTTCCAGAAAGTGGGGATACTATTTATACTGAAACCCCCGGCACTCCAACAGGGGTACTGTTGCCGCAGTGAATCGGTCATGCCTATAAAGGAAAGACAGGTTTTCAACTGGGGCTTTCACTTTTCCCTTTATAGGTTAGAACAATCTACAGTGGCAAGATTGCTCATGACCCCAAGGGGTGATAATTTAAAAGAAATAACAATAAAAACAAATATGTGATCCGAAAGTCAAATCAAACATTTTTAGGAGACCTATGAATGGTAAGTGTATTACATCCATTTTATCTCTGAGGTAAGCTAATTAGAAGGAGTTGCCTCCCTTCTGAGGTCCGACAAAGTATATTATTCGACCAAGGTGGCTGTAACAACTACGTCCATGTATATAATATTGCGTATAGGGAATTATAAAAAAAAAACATTTAGCTAAAAAATATGCATCTACTGAGAAATAGTTCAAAGAAAAACAAGCTAATGCGGCAAATAATTATGATCTCCAACTTACAGAAGCATTTTGAAAATTCACTTGCGATAATCTGAAGAATTTTCACCAGACAGAGAAAGAGAGGGAGAGAGAGAGAGGGAGAGAGAGAGAGAGAGAGAGAGAGAGAGAGAGAGAGAGAGAGAGAGAGAGAGAGAGAGAGAGCACATAAATCCTGAATTCTCAGTAGGCCGTCGGAAGGTAGAGAAAATAAAATATATTTATTTTAATAAAGGAATTTGGAAAATTTTATACGACTTGTTTGACTTTTAAATTCTCTTTCTCCTGCCGGAGAGCAAAGAGATTTATTTGAAATATGTAGAAGTACCAAAATGGCCAAAATCCTCTGATATTTATAGTCTAACAATGAAATCTCATGGGCACATGCCTACAGCACAGCGTTCCTAGGCGTGCTGGAAGAACTGAGACTTACCTAACATCCTGAGGACGGCTCTCCTGGCCCTGGTGGCGGCGGTGGTGGCTGAGTGGCAAGTGAGAGCTCCGTGGACGACGACTGAGGATGCGATCTCCTTCCTCCTCAGCTTCATGCCTATCAGCACGTACATCACCGTGATCACCGCCATCGGCAGCACGAAGAACACGAACGTTGAAATCTGCAATACCAACATTTGGTATAAAACAAATACTGTATTAATTAAAAGAGGAAAACGAATCACATTACATTACACAAACAGACGTGTATACATATTTGTGATATTCCCTTGTGCGTGCGATCGCGCAACCTTGTACTCTCGCTCGCACGCACTTGTGTATATGTGCCCGCAATACGGACAAAGGAATGTGCTTGCGGTACGGACGAAAGACATGATTTACAACATAATGAAAGACAAATAGCCTCATAGACAAATAAACAAAGAACCTGCCGACAAGTATGCTAAGAAACAAAACTAATTGTTAAGACAGTATTTTTGTTGCAACACATTCAGATAGCTTACCGCAACATTCACCGCACACTATACCTTTATCAGCCTCTGCATAATTTGTTTTTAATGACAGTTTTATTATATCACATGTGAACACCCTTTTACTATCTTGAGTTATGTTGCAGAAATCCAATGTGTAGCGCCTCGTTTAAAAGGTCTTAGCCTAACATATTCTACTATCATGAAAAATGCGTCGTTATTTTTACATAAGACATTAAAAAAAACTTCAATCCACAATAGGATCATGCGTCCCTATAGAAACATATATTAACCCCTTGTCCGTTTCAGCAAAGGACGGTTTTGATTCAGTAACATTTCAATTACGCAAAAGCACGGAAGAGTACATAATGCAATACTTTTTTGGTGGGTGTTAGTGTAGAGGATGGGGGGGAGGGGTAGGGGCGGAGGGGGGAACATTATCACGCCATATACCTTGGTATACGAAAAATAGGGTCACAAGACCCGGGTACGCCTTTTCTGGATCACAAGAGCCAGCATAGCGCGGTATCTCCTCCTGAAATCGCCACTAAGGTCTTTTAAGGACCAAGTTTTGAGCTTACCGCTATTTTCAATAGAATGTTTGCATACTTTTTTTTCAAACTGTTCTTCTGGCGTATGTGCGAAGGTAGAAGTAAAACAAAAGTAATTACTGGATATGCGCCGCAAGAACGACCGGTTTCCGCGCGGCAACAAGCAACAGATCACTACTTGCGGAATATACAAAATCATATTGCGGTGCATACCCTACAAATCTTTGGATGACGTAATGTATTCATGTCATGTGATCAAACTATTCCACCTTCAATCACTTCAAGCGATCAACAAATATACAAATTAAATACAAATTAAAATTTATTACTTTCCAGCTGTTAGCAACTTTGGCCGTAAGCTTAATTACTTTCGTAGTAGCTGTGAAAAGTAAAGGTTTCACAGTCATATGCCTGAAAGGGTAAATTCTCTTACTTCGAGGTACGTTTGCTTACCTCTATATGTTTATCAAATAAGATAAGACTGCTGCGCTCCCCTGTCATCTCCATCTTCGTATACGCTTGCGAAACATGACACCTCACAGCAGATCTACAACGTCATACCAAGCACGGAGATGAGATGCTACAGAAGACTTCTGGCCATTTCCTATACCCAGCACATCACCAACGACAAAGTCCGACAGAGCATCACACAAGCCATTGGACAACACGATGACCTGCTCACAGTGGTGAAAAAACGGAAACTCCGATGGCATGGCCACGTCACCAGACCATCAGGTCTTGCAAAGACCATCCTGCAAGGCACAGTGCAAGGAGGTAGAAGAAGAGAGAGAGGACGAAAAAGAGGGGGAGGACACCATTCGAGGATGGACTGGTTTGACACTGAGTGAAACAATCAGGATTGCTGAGGACAGGGAAAGATGGAGTACGCTGGTTAAACGATCATCTGTGGTGCCCCTACGACCTTCGAGTTACAGCATAGGATAGGATAGGATAGGATAGGATAGGATAGGATTGTTTATCAAATAATCACGAACCTTCACTGCCTCTGTGTGTATTTTCAACAAACAACACCAACTTCCCGCGTCCTTGCCGAGGGTCATACGAACTTAGGGCTAGGTTGGGAGAACATATGCCATATCTTAATTACCAAGTGAACGCGCAAGGAATACACTTTCAGTGGCTCAAGCACTCTCCCAAGGATCTCCCCATATTATGAACCAGCATGGACGATCTCCCCATATCATGAACCAGCAAGGACGATCTCCCCATATCATGAACCAGCAAGGACGATCTCCCCATATCATGAACCAGCATGGACGATCTCCCCATATCATGAACCAGCATGGATGATCTCCCCATATCATGAACTACCAAGGAAGATTGACATTAAGGGAACAAACTCCCTCTAGTAGCCTCAAGGGGAAAAATCTCTCCCAAGTGTGACCAGTCGTATCCCACTCCGCCATCAAGTTCCATAACTTTGAAGTTTCACCGATCTGTTTGTTAAGAATTACAACAGAACAAGATTTCAAATGAGTCTGCTTGTTGTTGTTAGGTAGATTAACGTCCCCGGACACAGATGCGTATAGGGGACAGAATGAGTCTGCACAGGCATGACGGGTTTATAACACCAACAGATCGGTGTCTTCGCCAATCACTGCAATGACTTTGTCTCTGACACGGTGTATTGCTGTGAGGACAATCTACAAGTCTGCATATGCTTTTACAAAAAGGACAGTTAATGTTTACTTGATGGTTGTCGTTTCCAACGTGAACCACTGCTTGTTCTCTGCAGTTGTAAGAAACTAATCCTTTGTCGATTGGAAAACCATGTTCAGTGTGAAATGGACAGCACTGTCTTTATGTCTAACTCTTTGAGTCTTGTCTTTTGTTGTTGGTCCAGACATGTAACCATATAAGAAAATAACGCCACTTAGATACCGGGAGTTGAGGAGGCATATACAGCTGTATAGATGATCTGAAAGGAATTGCATCGCCTCCAAGATGTTTGCAACCTTTGAATGACCCCATTTATATTCGCTGTTCACTTAAAACAGTCGCCGAGTGCTTGCGACTTTTTGCATGGCATTGTATCACGAACGCATGAGCGCAGGCTGATATGGACAGCAGCTTCGCCAGCCATACTGGCGGCCTAAAATTAGCGGCGGCGTAGAGGTAAAGATTGCTCTGGTCGCTATTTAAAGTAAATTACAGAGATTTAGCTATTGCTGACTCTCATCCTCATGCATTCCATAAGTAACATAATGAATGAATGAATGAATAAATAACTTATAAAGCGCGTAAATATCTCCACGCCGACGGGCATGATCGCAGCGCTGGTGGGAGGGAGGTGGATAAACACACACACACACACACACACACACACACACACACACACACACACACACACACACGCACACACAGGCGGGAAGGGTGCATACATCATAACTTAACATTTTAACTTCTTCACTATCGCTCAACACATTCTAGCAGGCAGACCAGTCAATTAACATTTATGCAAAACTTTCACGCAGTGACTTATGAAATTGGGATGAGATCAGATAATTATACATCCAGATTAGCAAGAAGAGAAGAAATGTGTTTTCAAGTTTCTGCGAAATGCACAGACAGAGTCTGCTCTCTTTATGCCTTCTGGAAGAGCATTCCACCAGACCGGTGCAGTGTATCTGAAAGACTTCTGGCCATACCTCTTAGTCCTACACTGCTTGTGCCCAGGAACAACAAATAAAGACTTGGAAGCTGAGCGGAGGCTGCGAGATGGTTCGTACACATTCAGAAGTTCGAACAGGTATTCAGGAGTGTGCTCTTTAACTGCGCGTTAGGCAACTGAAAGCAGTTTGTGTTTAATGCGTTTGTGGACAGGAAGCCAATGGAGTTGCTCAAGAATGGGGGTGATATGGACTGATTTACGACTTTTTGTGACCAATCGAGCTGCAGAATTCTGCGCAGATTGGAGGCGTTTGATCTGTGCTTTAGGCAGATTGGCAAGAAGGCTGTTGCAATAGTCTAGTCTTGACAAGACCAAAGAGACAGCTACAGTGTTACATAATCAGATATGCACACTTCGCAAAGAAGAAGACTCAAGAACATGTATTCAAGCAAACAATGCAGTGTGTTTACAGACAGTCGCCGAGTCGTTTCCATGTGTTTATTTGCGCTATGCCAAAGCAACACCTTGATTTAGCAATTTTTAAGGGGCAACGATTAAATTCAACATAGAAATCGCACAAACTGACAAAATAATGTACTTCGAATGATCGCTTAAAATCATAGCTGTAGTTGTCTCATATCGGTTGCTATGGTAAAAAGTTCAACCAACCCAGTGAGGACACGTCATAATTATACCGATTTGAAATTGACACTTCTCCATTATGCAGAGGCGTACTTCGGTATATTTGATGGGAGGCGTCAATCCAACACCACACTATCATATCCATTCAATATCATTTCTGTAACAATTAGTTTGATCCCTTCTCTTGTGTTCCCCAGGCTAAAATACTCAAATGACGTACCTGAAAGACGTAACGCATGCGCTCGTGAAACTTGTGTGGTATACTGCACAGCAGCGAATCCTTGACCGGCTTCTGGTCACGTGGGTCTAAGACGAAGTAGAAAAGGCGAGTGTGGATTGGATAAGGCAGCGCGCACGCGCATGAGATCACCCATACGGCGCAGATACATTTGATAGCTCTGCAATCAAACACAAAGACATCACACAATCGGAACCGAAAGGTGCCTGGTTCGAATTCCTGATTGGCCAACGTGTGATCATATTATTTTCCCCTAACCATCAACTGGTTCGCTGGTGTCAGAATAATGTGACCAGTAGTCGCCTATACGCTTCGGTGTCGTGTGACTATAATCTACAATTACGTTTTCACACCTCGGAAAATATTACAAACAAAACTATGTAACTATGTCTTAGCGTTCATCGTCGTCGTCGTCGTCATCATCATCATCATCATCATCATCATCATCATCATCATCATCATCATCATCATCATCATCATCATCATCATCATCATCATCATCAGAAGAAGAAGAAGAAGAAGAAGAAGAAGAAGAAGAACAAGAACAAGAAGAACAAGAAGATCAACACCATAAACAAACTACAACAAATGCTACCACAACAAGAACACGAAGAACAGGAAATAAATAAAGACAGGGAAAGATTGAGAGAGAGATAGTGAGAAAGACAGAGAGAGAGAGAGAGAGAGAGAGAGAGAGGGGGGGGGGAGAGGGAGACCCAGGACGAAAACTCTTTAAAAAAAGGTAAAGGTAGTCCCATAGCCTTGTGGCCGTAGGGGAGCGTGATGTTGGAGATCACACTTATCTTGGGCCAGCGTAATGAGGGTGTTTCCCTAATCTCTCCCTCGCTGCTTTACTTTCACCACCCTTTAAGAGAGTAAGTACTCAGTCACAGTTGAGTCAACTGGGGGCGTTGTTATTTGTCGCTTCATGTTTCGCGGTCACCCATCCAAGTGCTAACCGCACTGGACGGTGCTTAACTTGCGACACAGTAGCGAGTGCTCCAACCACTGCGCTATCCGACACCCTACGAAAACACTTTTTAATGCTTATACTTCCCTTCTTTCTTTTCCTTACCTAGATCTACTACAGGTCCTCTGTCCCCTCATAGGATGGCAGATAGCCAGGTACCTCTCTACAGTGAAGCCTGTGATGGTCAGCACCGTGGCATAGGACGTGGTCTCCATCAAGAACGTCTTGAACAGGCAGAACTGCTCTCCGAACTGCCACGGGTAGGCTTCCCATATAGAGAACAACTCTGGAGGAAGCGCTGAAACAGATACGGTATTATTATTATTATTATTATTATTATTATTATTATTATTATTATTATTATTATTATTATCATTATTATTATTATTATTATTATTATTATTATTATTATTATTATTATTATTATTATTATTATTATTATTATTATTATTATTATCAGTATTTATTTATTTAATATATTTTTTAAAAGTTTTTATTATTAAGATGTTCTCTGTGGCCGTCAATAACAACAACAATAACAACATATCTATCCAGATGAGAAACGTGGACAGGGGCGGGGAATGGGAAAATTCCAATCACTTTTTAAACCCCCCGAATATTTTAAACAAACTATGCAGCTAAGCTTACTGCATTAGTGTGGTTGCATCGTTTGAAAGTTCACAGTCGCAAGCATCTTATGCAAGAAGGAACAGCAACAGGGGCTGCTGGAAGGTGTAAGCGAGGAGTGAAGGGGAGATGGAAGAGGAAGTGACGTAGACGGGGGGGTTGGGATTTTGCCTGGAAGACAAGACGTGCAAGGAAAAGATCAATCGTAGCAAGACAAAGCGAAAGAGAGCTAGGACCCGGGGCACTGTAGCTCAGTTGGTTAGAGCGTCGTGCTAAATAACGCGAACTCCATGGGCTCGATCCTCCTACTTTGTCCTTAGCGCTGTCCAAAGCACCGTCTCTGAGTGGGTTTCTAGGATCCGGGGCACTTTCAAGGAACGCACACGAAGGCTACGCGGAAGCAACAAAACATTCTTTAGACATGACAAGGCCAGCGATGCACTATATTTAACACAAATACACAAGCTTATGGAGCTCCTGCTGACAGTATGTAAGCAGACAGCCCCGCTTGGCGCCGGTTCGAATGTTGCTTCCAGCAAGAGGAAATCATGACGCTGTGTGAGAAGGAGGGGAGGGGAGGGGAGGTGAGGAAGTAGGAGAAAGCGCAGGGAGGGTCACACGTGGAAAGACAGAGAGAAAACGAAAGATAAAGGGGGGAGAGGGTGAGAGAGAGAATGGGGTGGTGGTAGGAGAGATTGATTGATTGATTGATTGTTGCTTTAGGTCCAGCGGACTCTTCCGAGCCAAATCAGGACCGGACAACCCCCGATCCGCATAAAAGATCTGCTGAAACAACCCTAGTGGGAAAACTGAATGCCTCCACCGGCCAGTCACTTTACAATAAAGACATCCCACGCAGGGGACGGCTGAGGCTTTACCCCAACTAATCGAACCCCCGGTTACAAAAACAAAATAGAATACAAACATCATTATAAATTATCAACAAAACACATACATATAAAATGCCTATATTGCTAAATAATAACATCATAGGAAGCCCCAGCGACCACCCGGCAGAAAGCGTCCAATACTCCCAAGCTGATCCAACAGACCTCACACGCAAACAAGGAGTCTTGTCCAGGAAGAGTTTTCAAGAAAAAAAGGTAGGTCATTGATCTAGCGAAGAAGAAGATAGTATAGCAGAGTGATAGGACAGAGCAGGAATGGGAAAGAGCAAATGAGGAAGACAGCGACATTGGGAATTTAAAGCACTAAATTTCCAGAAAGTGGGGATACTATTTATACTGAAACCCCCGGCACTCCAACGGGGGTACTGTTGCCGCAGTGAATCTGTCATGCCTATAAAGGAAAGACAGGTTTTAAACTGGGGCTTTCACTTTTCCCTTTATAGGTTAGAACAATCTACAGTGGCAAGATTGCTCATGACCCCAAGGGGTGGTGGTAGGAGAGAGGGATGACAGAGAGAGAGAGAGAGAGAGAGAGAGAGAGAGAGAGAGAGAGAGAGAGAGAGACAGAGAGAGAGAGACAGAGAGAAACACAACACAGAGAGAAACAGTCAAAGAGAGGGACAGTCAGAGAGACAGACAGACAGACAGACGACAGACAGATACAGACAGGCAGAAAGAGCACCAAACTGAAGCACGTATAATGCAGCCCCACCTACCCCACCTCCACCGTACGTCACATAATTATTATATTACCTCTTTCCTGTCTTGTAACCTCATCTTATCGTTACATCTTCGAACTTCAAGTGGGGGTGGGGGGGGGGAGAGGAGGGGGAGGCTTTGTATTCTGACAGTTGTCAGAAAAGTTGTCAGATTAATTCTGACATATGTTTATCCGAAGCCTACATCCCTGGGAGAAAGGGATTGGATGCACAGCAGTTTTGTATTCACCACTAATGCAACCCAAAGTTTTACTTATTTTCATACATAAACCCTGCTGAGAGAGAGAGAGAGAGAGAGAGAGAGAGAGTGTGTGTGTGTGTGTGTGTGTGTGTGTGTGTCTCCCTCCCTCCTTCCCTCTCTCTCTCTCTCTCAGTTTTGCATTGAGCACTTACGCAACCTTCATATTTCATACACAATCTCCCTCTATTGTGTGTGTGTGTGTGTCTTTTTACTAGGTGCGTGTGTGTATGTCTCTCTCTCTCTCTCTCTCTCTCTCTCTCTCTCTCAGTTTTGCATTGAGCACTTAGACTACCTTCATATTTCATATACAATCTCCCTCTGAGTGTGTGTGTGTGTGTGTGTGTGTGTGTGTGTGTGTGTGTCTCGTTCTCTCTCTCTCTCTCTCTCTCTCTCTCTCTCTCTCTCAGTTTTGCATTGAGCACTTACGCAACCTTCATATTTAATACACAATCTCCCTCTGTGTGTGTATGTGGATGCGGGCGCGCACGCACGCACGCGTGTTTGTGTGTGTGTGTGTGTGTGCGAGCACGCGCGCCGACCTTTCATGTCTCTGTATAACAATATACTGTGTACATACCTATAGATATAGCACTATCACGCGTATGTTTATGTGTTACCTACCGCTTTGCTTTCGATGATCCGCTACAGGCGCCCAACTTAACTAATGCCTCTGTGGTAATAGCCAAGGATATTGCAATTGTTAAGCATTCAGCGTGGATGAGACTAGTATTGAAGCCTATTCTAAAAGGGAGCGGACTCAATGATCCCAGCTATGCTGTTTACCGTTTATGTTTTCTCCTGATTAACAGCCGCTTTGATCACACGCTCAAACGTGTAATACGCTGCCAGCTACATGCAGCGCTCAACGATCAGCAACAACGATCAGGGACAGACATTGTTTGACCAATCAGCTGTGAAGAATGGGCACCTTGCACTTTTCATTGGTGACAACTAATGGCACGGAGCGAGAGAAGCGGGGCACAGTCCTAATAAAGATGTTCGACAAACTTATTTCCGATTTAGTCTTCTTTTTATTCGACTTCGTTCCTTAGTCATCAACCTTTTCTTCATCGCCATGGTCGTCGTTCTCATCGTCATTCACCAATCATCGTGGATCCACAAGTAGGCCCAAAAGCGTTCAATTCTATACATTAATTTCTGTGCCTGGTTTGCTGTGTTAGACATTGGATACAGAGAGCTAGCTACAAGAACATCACGACTCTTTTACAAATCACCCATCAGACTCAAAGCCCGGCGATCTGTGTCAACATACAAAAAAGGAAACTTTTTTTATTTTTCTAAAATTCAAATTGATTCCAACAATACCATTATTAAGGGATGAATGAAACCGGAGTACCCGGAGAAAACCCTCGGTGACGAGATTATAAACTTCATGCCAAAGTTAAAGATTTCAACCCTTTCGGGGATCGAACTCACGCCCTTCCTTTTGGCATTGAAAACTTCGGCATTGGCGTCCAGCCTTCAACCTCGACGCAAACTGGCGACCTCTTCCTGTCTACAGGTTTTCCTTTTTCAGTTTGTTCACAAGCAACAGAGATACATATTCTATATTTATTCTCTTTCGTCTGGTTTCTCTTTGCCCCGCAAGGTCGTTCAATGAATAAATCATACCCACAAAAGCGTAACTGCTGTAATGCAATCGCCTAAAAGTCTTGGCGATTTAGGCCGGACTTTGAGCTGGTTTCCTTTCGCTGAGTCACTGACCTTAAGATCTATGATACATTACTCATGATCCGGCACTACCGAAGTATATAAAGATGGAGGTTTGTCCCCTATACGGTCAACGTGTGATCATATTATTTTCCCCTTTACCAACAACTGGCCCGCTGGTGTCAGTATAAATCGGTCCAGTAGTCACCTATATGCGAAAGTGTCGTGTGACTATAATCTACAAAACAAACAACAAACCCTATACGGAAGGGGCCGGGTAGCTCAGTTGGTAGAGCGTCTTACTAGTAACCGAAAGGTACCTGGTTCGAATCCCGGATTGGCCAATGTGTGACCATATTATTTTCCCCTTACCATCAACTGGTTCGCTGGTGCCAGAATCATGTGACCAGTAGTCGCCTATACGCTTCGGTGTCGTGTGACTATAATCTACAGTTACACATTTATTTACCCTTTACGCACTGGTTCCGGGGACGTTAATCTAACCACTGAACTGAACTGAACTCCGCTCAATCTCTTGAGCAAAAGAGACCGCCATCTTCCAGCGCCGTAACAGTTTATGCCTGAGTGGATTTATAAAGAGGATCGGATTTCCCCACTATTTGAGACCTACCATCTTACATTTCTACTACAAAACAGTACTACAAAGTACTCAGACGTTTATAATGTCTTTGGCTGCGCTGACAAAATATGGACCGTTTGCTAAAACGACTAATCTTAAATTGATACTCTAATCTTGTACAGATGGGCACAGAAGCATTTTGAAGAGCAACTCATTATGAAAACGTACTCTTCGATAACAATAGGACAAATCGAGACAGTTCTTCTTAACAAAAAAAAATAGTGCACACAGAAACTGTGTTAGTACAATTTTTTTTTTTAAAGGTCAACTTCTCTTTCGTTGTACTGAAGAATTATGGCTGGTTGTGTGGTAAACGCCTTCGGATTAAAGTATAAACCGAGGACTAGTCTGCGCACGCACGCATTCCATCGTACGGACTTTAAAGATCCTGACGCTCAAGCCCTATACGGGTGAGTGCCAGGTACGCAAATACACCCAGGAAGCACTAGGTCCTCCCTCTCCATTTCCCGGTCGCCCTGGGTTGTGCTCAATTGTCTGGACGTCGGACTGTACGCCAGAAGGCTACAAGTTTTGTATTTTATTTCTATTTTAACAACTTTATTATCACTAAGGAGAAATTCGGGCACTTTCATCTTTCGAAAGTACAGCAGCCCCAAGTGAAGCGCTTTACCCAAGGTACATGCTGGGTGTGTTCTTGTCACCGGCACTCACCCGTCTAGGACATGAGCGTCAGGATCTTTAAAGCCCGTTGGGATGGAATGCATGCGGCACAGACTAGACCTCGGTTTATACTCTCAACCGAAGGAGCAGGAAACGGGAGTAAAGTGTCTTTCCCAAGGACACAACACAATGCTCCGGCCTGGGCTCGAACTCGGGACCTTCAGATCCGCAAGCCAACGCCCTAACCCCTCGGCCACCGCCAAGTGGACGCCTCGGGCGGTTTGTGTTAGATCCTGCATCGGCTAGCGCCTTGAGCAGCTCTTGATCGGGAAAAGCGCTTTATAAGAACGACTATATAAATAGATGAATAACCACGATCGAGATACTGAACCAAGCTTGTAACATGGCATATGGTTTTAGGACTTGGACAGCTTAATTCGTTAAAGGTACTGGTAGGGTCTACACTCCAGTATCGCCCAAAGAAATGTCGCGCCATTCTCACTACAAAAGGGTTCTAGGTACTGAGATTTTCCCAGGACCAAAGAATGTCATGTTCTCTTTCATTATACTGAAGAATGATAGCTGGCTGTTCGGTAAATGAACATTGAACATTGGATCGTTTAAGGTTATAATTTAAGGTTTTAAGCTCTACAGCCTGATCTTACAACTTGTCCTAAACGAGGACTATTGAGCTACGGTGCTTGTAAATTCTTCCTTGTGGTTATCTTAATTTGTGTTTGAAGTGAGGACAAAATTAGACCAGAGAACCTAGAAATATTGAGCTAAGCTGAAATATATTGAAATACTGTAAAATCCTAAGAATCCGCTATAGTACTTTGACAGGTAAATTCATAATGAAAAGCTATGGGAGCCTTACTAGCAGTACGATTATGTATGGTGGTTCTTGCTAGAAATTCACAGTAAATGCACGTGCTTCATCTTTTGCAGTACTTAAGGCAATACATCTGAATCGCTCCGGCTATTCCACCTCCTCCCACTCCCCTTCTTCTTTCCATCAAGACAAAGAATAATATCCAGAACTGTGCCAGAAAAAAAAAGATCTTGCATGTACCCACGCCGTCTTTGGAAGTGCTGAAGATAATCAATCAGAATGGAATCACACGAGCCTCAGTCGAACCGAAGACAGTATTAGGCTATATTCTTGGTAATATGGAAGAATTTATTGGCTGTGTATCGCAGTCGGAACGATTCGATAACCCAAACGTTTCAGTCACTCCATAAACATCGAACACTGCTGGTGCCTAGACGTAGAAGTACCTTGAGCACGAAGAGTAGTTTGATGATCTGATAACTGACGAGTATAGCAGAATGCATGGAACAGGGGCAGAGCCAGTACTTCGAAGATAGCCAGCTCTTGGATCACAGTTTAGAGAAATCCTTTAGGCCCAAATCACACGTGTCAACGGGGAAAGCGAAAACCTAGGGTGACCTATATGATCAGCGTCTTCAACGCAATTGAAATGCAATGTACGAATACTGAACGCTCCTCTAATAACTGCGGGCCAACCGCGTTCAACGTTCACTCCTTGATTCTTTAAGGGGCCGAAATACGCTTACAAAGCGATCAGGAGCGGAGGTTAACAGCATCCTCAACGCTGACATAATTATGTCCTGTTGTCTGCATAAAACGTGAGCTTACTCCACATGATTCCACAGCGCCGAAAGAGACGTTCATCGAGGCTCATCCCATTTCATACCCAATGAAAAACCTCCATCGAGTAAAGGCAATTTAAACACAGAGTGACTGACTGATTCCAGTATACCGTTCAAAACTAAGATATATTCAGATTCAGAACACTTTATTATCTCACAAGAGAAATTCTAGCACGCAACTGCTGTCAGTATAAAGCAATAATATTATAAAGGTAGCAATAATTTTTTTTACATTTACAGAGATGCCTCATGCACTGACTCACACGAATGTACATATTAACATGAACATTTCAGGCACGCAATCCTTACATGCATATTCCACAATATTTGGAAACTAAGCATCACCCTCATTACATTTCAACATCATACACACACACATACACACACAAGGGATAAACATACATTGCACTACTTATTATAAAAACATATTTTAAAATATTATTAATATTAGTATATCGTCGGCCTCACTAGAGAAGGGACAGGGGGGGGGAGTATTCCAAAACATCGGCAGTTATTATCCCTATTAGAGTATTGAAGAATACTTTGTCCCTACCTCCTTTTCCTTCTTCTTTTATTCCTTTCACAGGGACCTTTGATGTAGGCCGTTTGTGGAAGTTCTGGTATTGGAAAACCAAAGGTAGTCATTACCACTACATTGGATACTCTAGAATACAGGATCCCTGCTCTACTCTCCTGCTACTTTTATTCCTCTCACTGGGTCATTTGATGTAGGCCGTTTTTTGGAAGGTCTGGAAGCGAACTGTGCCAGGCTCGTCGAGCAAGCCATCTACGTATCGACCATCGCTAAACGACACTCTTTCCCTCCCAACATGATGAAAGCACAGGGTTAAAGGGCGACAGTTTTAGAAAACGATAACTCCAGAAGCAATTTCAGAAAGAAAAGAAAGCTCCAGCAGTAGTTTCAGAAGAAAGACACGGTCATATAAGAGAGTTCTAGAAAAAGAAGTATTTTTTAGATGTTCCTGATAAATAAAAAAATTCCCAGACAGTTCCAGATAGTTCCAGAAACTGACCAAGAGGGTTACAGAAAAGTATAGATTCAGACAAGATCCAAGAAAGTGCAGAAAAATATAGACTTTATAAACCATTGCAGAAGCAAAACATTCCATTACATTACATTACATGATAATTGCTTTAGGTCCAGCGGACTCTTCCGAGCCAAATCAGGACCAGTATAGCCGAATCAGGACCACACAATCAAGACCACAAACTCGCCCCTGATCCGCATAAAAGATCTGCCGAAACAACCCTAGTGACAACACTGAAGGCACTCCACCAGCCGGTCACTTTACTATAAAGACATCCCATGAAGGGAAAGCTGAGGCTATACTCTAATTTATTGAACCCCCGTTTACAAAAACAAAATAGAATACAAACATCATTATAAAATATCAACAAAACACATACATAGAAAATGCCTACATTGCCAAATAATAACTTCATAGGAAGCCCCAGTGACCACCTGGCAGAAAGCGTCCAATATTTCCAAGCTGATCCAACAGACCTCACACATAAATGAGGAGTTTTGGCCCGGAAGAGTATTTTGAAGAAAAAAGATAGGTGATTGGTCTAGCGAAGAAGAAGATAGTATAGTTAGATTGATAGAACAGAGTATGAATGAGAAAGAACAAAGGAGAAAGACAATGACAGTGGGAATTTAAAGCACTAAATTTCCAGAAAGTGGAGATACTAATTATACTGAAACCCCCGGCACCCCCACGGGGGCAAAACATTCCAAGTAACCAAAATAATTAGTGATAGTTGAAAAACACTTCCAGAGTGTTTCAGTAAAACGGATTGATTTTTGTTTAAGAAAATATATTGACCTACTTTTGAAAAGAAATTCTAGTTGCGGAATAAAACTACAGTCCCAGACAGTTACAGAATCTAGACAGGACAGTTCGTAGGAAAAAAGTTCCAGAAAGTTCCAGAATAAAGACAGTTCTATTTACTGTAGCTGTATTTACTCACTGTTACCAACAAAAAAAGAAAGGAAAGGTAATCGCTTTATCGATAAAATCCACAGGATTTTTACAATGCGGCTGTTCAGCGTGAATCTCATTGAATGTTAATATATTTGCACTCACTAAAGAAGGGGAAGTCCGCGGAAAGGGACAACATACCCGCGGAATCGCTTCAAGCAGGAGGAGAAGCAATAATTGACGCCCTCACCATTATCTGTAACAAGGTCTGGCAGAGTGGGAAGTTGCCTACACCATGGACCCAGTCGCTGGTCACCACTCTTCCCAAAAAGGGTAACCTTCAGGAGTGTGAAAATTACCGCACCATCAGTCTCATCAGCCATCCCAGCAAGATCCTCCTGAAAATAATACTCAACAGGTTGAAACCCCAAGCTGAAGAACAAGCAGGATTCAGGGCAGGGCGAAGTACCACCAAACAGATTTTAAACCCCAGAATAATCTGCGAGAAATACCTACAGCACCAACAACATCTATATCATGTGTGTGTAGACTTCAAGAAAGCGTTTGACCGGGTCTGGCATGCCGCTCTGTGGGCAACCATGAGAGTGTACAACATCAGCCCTACAATTTTTGAAGTCATCAAGCCTGTATGACAAGGTTACCAGTGCAGTCTTCCATAACAGCGCCATCGGGAACTGGTTCAGAACAACAATCAGTGTGCGTCAAGGATGCCTACTCTCTCCAATACTCTTCAACATCCTCCTAGAGCGCATCATGTCATATGCCCCTGGAGATCACGAAGGTACAGTCAGCATAGGGTGTAGAGGAATTTTCAACCTCTGTTTTGCGGATGACATTGATGGATAGACTGGAGAGGAACAAGAACTTGAACAGCTGGTACAGAGGCTTGACCCCACCTCCAGAGCCTATGGAATGCAAATAAGTGCGGAGAAGACCAAAATGATGACAAACAACACCAAAGCATCAACATGGACATCAAATTCCAAGGCCAGTCCCTCAAACACAGTGAACATCTTCAAATATTTAGGAGCTATTGTATCATACAATGGGCCCCGATAGGAAGTTCTCTCCAGGATTGCATAAACAACTGTGGCCCTGACAAGGTTGAAGCACATAGGACCATCAGTCTACATTCCAAGCTAAGACTGCTGCGCTCCCTTGTCATCTTTATCGTCCTATACGCCTGTGAAAGATGGACCCTCACAGCAGATCTACAACGAAGAATACAAAGCATGGAGATGAGGTGCTACAGAAGACTTCTGGGCATTTCCTATACCCAGCACATCACAAAGTGCGACAGACCATCATACAAGCCATTGGACAACACGATGACCTGCTCACAGTGGTGAGAAGAAACGGAACTCCAATGGTGTGGTCACCTCACCAGAGCATCAGGCCTTGCAAAGACCATCCTCCAAGGCACGGTGCAAGGAGGTAGAGAAGAGGGAGGCAGGAAAAGAGGTGGGAGGACAACATTCGAGAATGGACTGGCTTGACATTGAGGGAAGCCATGAGGGTTGCTGAGAACAGAGAAAGATGGAGTACGCTGATTAAACGATCATCTGTGGTGCCACAACTACCCTACCTTAGAAATAAGGGATAGGGTAGGATAGGATATTGCACGCAACTGACAAGATCACATCGTTCCATTGGAGAGGGGCATAGGTGTAAGAGTTTTAGGTTGGTGGTGGAGCGTAAGCCTAGCGGAAGAGGTAGTAGGAAGCAATACAATGGAACCGCAGATTTTTCTCGTTTTCATTTTCCCATATTCCTTATTCCCTCTTTTTGTTAATTTCTTCATTTCTTCCAATCGTAATTTTCCTGTTTTCTATTTCATCTTCTTTTTTTTAAATAAATTTCTTCTTCTTCTTCTTCTTCTTCTTCTTCTTCTTCTTCTTCTTCTTCTTCTTCTTCTTCTTCTTCTTCTTCTTCTTCTTCTTTTTCTTCTTCTTCATTTTCTTCATCTTCTTCTTGTTCTATTTCTATTTCTTCTTCTTCTTCTTCTTCTTCTTCTTCTTCTTCTTCTGCTATTTCTTCTTCTTCTTCTTCTTCTTCTTCTTCTTCTTCTTCTTCTTCTTCTTCTTCTTCTTCTTCTTCTTCTTCTTCTTCTTCTTCTTCTTCTCATCATTCCCCTTCTTCATTTTCTATTTCTATTTCTTCTTCTTCTTCTTCTTCTTCTTCTTCTTCTTCTTCTTCTTCTTCTTCTTCTTCTTCTTCTTCTTCTTCTTCTTCTTTCTTTTAATTTTCTCTTTCCTTCTCCTCCTTATCATTCTTCACAGAAAAGTGAATGAATTATAAAAATTACAAAAAAGTAAACTCATGGCAATGAGGAGCTTCACCAGCATTAAGAGAGGAATGAAGAAAATCTTAAATAGCGCACACTAAAAACCTCTACGCGAGAGATGCGTGTTCGCCGTAGGCACTCCAAGGAGGAAAAAAAAAGAAAGGGTAACTGAAAATATAAGGCAAAGGAGAAAAAAATTAAAGAGACCGGAACGACAGAGAAATATTTGAAAGAGAAATTAAAGAGAAAGAAATCAAAACTAAAGAAACGAAAGGAAAAGAAATAAAACAGCAAATTTGAGTGAAAAAAGGAACCCCCACTGCCTTCCCCCGGACCCCTAAACAAAAAATATTCACAAAGATACAAGAAGCGTTACGCGACAATGTACAAATGTTGACTGACAGACGAAACCACAGACAGAAAAGGATCACATAAAAAAAGAAAGATTAAGAAATAGTGATGAGGAAAGAAAGAATTGATGAAGTTTTAAGGAGATCATTACGCCTGCTGCTGTCCCCAAAAATGACGAGTGTTGACGAACTTACGGTCAGGCTGGATCGGGGAAGAGAAGAAAGAAAGAAAGAAAAGAAAGAAAGAAAGAAAGAAAGAAAGAAAGAAAGAAAGAAAGAAAGAAAGAAAGAAAGAAAGAAAGAAAGAAAGAAAGGGCAGTAAAAAGAAGAACCAAAGGAAAATAATTATAGCATTATTTAAGCTAAATATAAACGCATAAATACTGAACCATGCCATTAAAATGGAAGAGAGAGAGAGAGAGAGAGAGAGAGAGAGAGAGAGAGAGAGAGAGAGAGAGAGTGACTCGTTGAAGAAGACGATAAAAAGTATCAAATAGAGGAAAAGAGAAAGAAAGAAAGAGAAAGAAAGAAAGAAAAAAAGAAAGAAAGAAAGAAAGAAAGAAAGAAAGAAAGAAAGAAAGAAAGAAAGAAAGAAAGGAAGAAAGAAAGGCAGTTTAAAAAAAAGGAAAATAATTATAGCATTATCTAATCTAAATATAAACGCATAAAAACGGAACCATGCCCTTAAAATGGAAGAGAGAGAGAGAGAGAGAGAGAGAGAGAGAGAGAGAGAGAGAGAGAGAGAGAGAGAGAGAGAGAGAGAGAGAGAGAGAGAGAGAGAGACAGAGACAGAGAGACAGAGACAGAGACAGAGAGACAGAGACAGAGACAGACAGACAGACAGACCAACAGACAGAGAGTAGTTGATGAAGAAGAGAAAAAGTATCAAATTCCCTCTATGTTTCTAGAATCTCAACTCAGTTTAATTTCCATTAATTTTTATACTGCAACATAGTCCATAATTATTTAGGTGTGCCGTGTGCAGGAGTGATATGGAAGGGTTAGTGGAAAGTCAGGAGGGATAACTAAGCAAAAACTCCGCAGCAGGATTTTCAGCACACACAAAAAGTGCATGGCACGCAGCAAGTTAGCTGCTGCGAAGAAGAGAAATCTGTAACCAAGGCAAATACCAGATATACGGCAAATGGCTGTAACGGACCAGTTTGTCTCCCCATCTGACCTAATAATTTTATTGTTATATGGTTGGGTCTTTTTGCCCGCGAAAGAAAGCCTCTTGTATAATTATTGAATGATTCTTTCATTAAGGTGCAAGGGGTGCAGTTGGCTCTGTGGTGGAAGCCACAGCGAGGGAGCTGAAGTATTCAGTGTTCAGCGATAATCTTGTACGGTGCATAGTCAACACAGTGCATAACTTCAAATAAGAAAAGGTAGGCCTGTCACTTTCTGTAATATCTTAAAATGACTGTTTTTTCTTTGCAATTTGATGTCGTATCCAAAGGGTTAAGAAGGGTCATTCTATCGACATTTAGCATAGGGAATGGAAATAAGTGCAGAGAAGACCAAAGTGATGACAAACAACACCAATGGCAACAACACGGACATCAAAGTCCAAGACCAATCCCTCAACACAGTGCATAGCTTCAAATATTTAGGAGTCATTGTATCAGACAATTGGTCCCGACAACTGCTGCCCTGACAAGATTGAAGCCCATTTGGAAAGACAAACCCTTCAGTCTACGTTCCAAGGTAAGGCTGCTGCGCTCCCTTGTCATCTCCATCTTCCTATATGCTTGCGAAACAAGGACCCTCCCAGAAGATCTACAACGAAGAATACAAAGCATGGAGATGAGGTGCTACAGAAGACTTCTGGGCATTTCCTATACCCAGCACATCACCAATGACTAAGTCCGACAGACCATCACACAAGCCTTTGGACAACACGATGATGCACATAGTGGTGAAGAAACAAAAACTCCGATGGAATGGCCCCGTCAGCAGAGCATCAGGTCTTACAAAGATCATCCTGCAAGGCACGGTGCAAGGAGGGAGCGGAAGTGGGAGACAGAAAAAGAGGTGGGAGGACAACATTGGAGAATGGCTTGACACTGAGCGAAGCCATGAGGGTTGCTGAGGACAGAGAAAGATGGAGTACGCTGGTTAAACGATCATCTCTGGTGCCCCAACGACCTTCGATTTATGGGATAGGATAGGATAGAATAGGATAATTTTGGAGACCCGTGGGTTCGAAACAGGTTGCCGGTTATAGTGCCAAAAACAAAAACGATCAAAACCAGGGTTTCTCTAGAATGTAGGAATCGGAAAGTTATTTTTTGACTGAAAAAGAGCATTTTTGTAGAGAAAAGGGTTAGGGCAAGGGCTAGGGATAGATCTGCAACTAACCTTTACCCGAACCCTTCTCTAAAAAGTTGACCTAGTTGGTCGCCTACAGGCGACGAAATAGATCGAACTTTCTTCAAAACTTTTCCGAAAAGGGACTGGATTTTCTCCGTCCCGGATAGAGCACTCCCTTGTACTTAAAACACTCTCATGCACTACAACTGCACTCCCATGCACTAAAAGAGCACTCCCGCGCACTTTGAAAAAAGTGGGGCCTTTTGAAAAAAGTGGGGCCCTGGACAAAAGTGGGGCCCTGGACAAAAGTGGGGTCCGAGCAAAAGACCCCCTTTATGACTAAAAAAACAAGGTCGAGCTACCACTTTGACATCAATACACGTGCACACGCACACACACGCACACACCCCCACACTCACACACACAGACGAATAACGAAACGACATAACAACGGCTTCAGTCCGCCCAGTTGTATATTGGTACCTGAGAGACAAGCAATTTCGAAGGAACTGCCGATACCTTAAACACCGGCGGACATAAAAGCAGCGAGGGAGATAAAAATGGGTCCCGTCATAAAGAAGCTGGCCCTGAAAAAAAATGCCAATAGCACTTCACTCACTTTACAAACGAAAAATTACGGGAAATTGAAACAAAACAACAATCACCACATCCAACAAACAAACACCTTTGGAACATCTGTCGACATCGCCATTTAGTGGGATTTGGAGGTGGATGGTGGTGAAACTGGAACATTATCTAATCCGGCAAGCAGAGCACGACGTACGATTGTCGTAATCCGAATGAGCTCAGCAAGCAGTCGGACAGAACTCGTACAACGCTAAGACTGTGCGCGGCATATACCAAGCTAGTTTCCCTGTCTGTCCCAGTCCCTATAGTGGGGTAGAATAACTCTCGGTGAATGTCCGATATTTGTTCGATCTTAGCTGAATATGGTTCAGTCAGTAGAAGGTTCGCCTGTTGTGCACAAAGCCTGGGTTCAATCCTTGATGGTGACTGGAGACTCTATCATATTTAACCAGGAGTCGACTTTCTGTTACGACTTTTTACACAGTGGTTCTTCCGCTCACCTTCTACAACTTTCGTGATGGTCGCCAATTATCAAGGACTCTTTCAATATTATTTATTTTATCGATCTTATACAGCACTGACCTTGACCTTTGAGAAAGTACAAGACCGACTGACCAACAACCGGACTGCCACTCAATGCAATGATGACCCATGATGACCTGTTTAACATACCTCAACAAAATCGCCGTAGGTATATTTGAGATACTGAGCAAAACGTGTTTAGCAACAAAATGATTTCAGTGATCTGGACCTGTGCGCTATAGTAGTCGCGGGTTAGAACTTACTTGACTTAGGTACGAGAGTTTTCATGACACCGAGGGTTTTCTCCGGGTACTCCGGTTTCCTCCATCCTTTCAAAAATGGTGCTGGAACCAGTCAATCTAAAATTGAAACATTAACAATGATTTCTATCCCGACTTCTGTAACAACGAGATCTTCACAACGACGCGTTTTGATTTTGGATTGAAGAGAAAGCGCGTAATAGCATTCGGATGATTAAGATTATGATTAAGATTATTGTTATTATTATTATTATTATTATTATTATTATTATTATTATTATTATTATTATTATTATTATTATTATTATTATTATTATTATTATTATTTTTAATATTATTATTATTGTGATAGCATTCTTATTATTATTACTATTACTATTATTATTATTATTATTATTATTATTATTATTATTATTATTATTATTATTATTATTATTATTATTATTATTATTATTATTATAATGGTTATTATTATTATTATTATTATGGTTATTATTATTATTATTATTATTATTATTATTATTATTATTATTATTATTATTATTATTGTTGTTGTTGTTGTTGTTGTTGTTAGCATGCATACAAATCACATGTGGATGGACTAGTTGTTATATGAGGCGGAGGAAGAGCTCTATTCACTATCTAAATCTGAACATTCCGACGCTGCATCATCATAAACTTCCGACCTTTCGCAATCATACATTTCGGACAATATAGTCTCGTCACAACCATAACATTCGGACAATCACCCTCGGCCGTTCACAGAAGTAATCTATCTTGACAGCAAAAGTGTCCAACGACCTGGAAATACTGGGTTTACAAAGTCATGTACAAAATCAAGGCCGATGCAGTCATCAACATTAAAGACTATCTTTCTTAAAGTATGCTACTACTACAACTACTACTACTGGACAAAATCAGCCTCAAAGCGCTGCGATCTGTAATCAACTTAGGCGCTTACACACACTCAGCAAAAGCACGTCGCTAGTAGAAGACGCAAAGAAAATCGAATGTTTAGATTAAAAGTTAAAATTTAGATTACATTACATTACATGGTTATTGCTTTAGGTCCAGCGGACTCTTCCGAGCCAAATCAGGCAAAAACTGTTATTGAAGGGAGAGAGGAAACCGGAGTACTCCAAGAAAAACCTCGGTGACCTGACAAGTCTTGTACCTAAAGTCACATAATTCGCCCCTTGCGGGGTTCGAACTCTCGAACTTTGGTTAAGGAAATCAGGCGCCTAACCGTCCAAATTTATTTAATCACTGGGTCCAGTGCTTTCACGTCCTTGGTTGATTTGTACCTTGTTGCATATTCATATGAACAGGAACCGCTGACCAGTGATTAGAGCTGAATGCACGTGCCGAACCGAGCTTTAGCCAATAAGTTTCATCATAGAACGGGTGAGCACGTGCTCTGCTCGCGATGCTCTGGTAAAAGCCTCCGGCAAAGTCCATTTTCATGATTTTCTTCTACTCGTTGCGGGACGGTACGATTGTGGGATAAGGAATCGGCATGGGGCAGCCTGTAGACTTTACGTCATATAAGCAAAATAAGGTATTGAAACGAGGCTGTGGACATGGAAGAGAGAGTCAGAGCGAAAGAGAAGGAGAGGGCGGAAGGTCGTGTGTGTGTGTGTGTGTGTGTGTGTGTGTGGGTGGGTGGGTGTGTGTGTGTGTGTGAGAGAGAGAGGAGAGAGAGAGGGGAGAGAGAGAAAGAGAGAGAGGGAGACTCGGCCAAGGAACGAGGATATTGCATTTCTCTGTCTGTGCGGTATTCGTGTGCGAATATGTAGTATAGTATACGAGTGATAATGATGATGACGATGACGACGATGATGATGATAATGATGGTAATGATGATGATGATGATGGTAATGATGATGATAATGATGACGATGACGACGACAATGATTACAATGATTATGTATATATATATATATATATATATATATATATATATATATATATATATATATATATATATATATATATATATATATATATATATATATATATATATATATATATATATATATATATATATATATATATATATATATGGGTGGGGGTTTGTGTGTGTGTGTGTGGGTGGGTGTGTGTGTAGGGGTATGCAGTCTTATGTATAATTTGGAGAGGAGGCGGGCAGCAATAGAAGTTATACGCAGGCTAACCTGTCAACGGAAAAATTCCAATCCAGTAAAATGAACTGGAAGGTTCCAAACTTGGCGTGAAAAATCACTTGTTCGTTCTTCCAAACTGTCGCCCTCTCAAGTGAACACCAGCAATTTCTATTTGATAGATTAATATCAACGCCCATAGCAGGATAGCTCAGTGGGTTGAGAGTGAGAAATCGAAGGTTCGAATCCAGATCGACAATGACAGTTTAATCAGTTCTTCCAGGAAATAATTACAGGAATTTAAATTTTTTTAGTAATGAAATATGTTTATTTCCAATGTTAAAATCACTTAGCTGAATAATAGACAATCAATGAGTACAACGCACTCGACACTGACACTAAATTCACTATGAACGTAGCCATCCAATTTCACCAATAAATCCTAAGGGTACTTCCCAGCAAAGTGGAAACAATTATAAAACGTCGTCGGTCGGATATAATACTGCCCTACCGTGCTTCGCTCTGTAACAGTATTCTAAATAATGTATAATGGCAAATATAATGTCATTTTGATGTACGTTTCCAGAAATATAGCTTATTTTGAGCTTTACAAATTGTTACTATCTTCTTCAGAAATCAGAATTTTGAGATAGAGCAGTATTAATTCCCGGTGGTAATATAATTATGCAGTTGTAGATTTTCAATTAGAAACAACTGGCTGACATTTCTTCGTGATATGAGGGTGGCTCTGAACTACTCCTGCTATGTTTTAAATGAGAAAGCGACCCAGATTTCACCCATTCACTTGGGTGTCGCAAGCGCTCCAGAATATGCACTTTTAAAAAAATCACTTGACATGGGGGAAAAGATAATACAAATGGAAAAGAAGAAGAAGAAGAAGAAGAAGAAGAAGAAGAAGAAGAAGAAGAAGAAGAAGAAGAAGAAGAAGAAGAAGAAGGAGAAGAAGAAGAAGAAGAAGAAGAAGAAGAAGAAGAAGAAGAAGAAGAAGAAGAAGAGGTGAGTGACAGCAACATTAATTTAATTAAATTATAGAAAGCTGTGTGTGTGCGGGGTGTGTGTGTGTGTGTGGGCGGGTGCGTACAGGCGAGAACAGACGCTCCTGTTTGTTTCAAAGAAGCATAGTGGGGAAACGGGTTTGGTGGGGGAGAGGGGGGGGAAAGGGGAGGGGCGAAGGCCTTTGAAAAAGGGCCCGAAGATGCAAACTAGAAGGGATCCAAAAACAAAAAAAATTAATTCTAAACATCAATGAAATTGGGGACAAAACTGGGAAACGCAGAGACGGGCCGCGACATTGAGAATGTTGAAAGAAGGGAATCATGCATCGTGCAATATAATAGATTTAAAAAAAAGAAGCTATCCAGCAACAAGGTCAGAATCTAATTCTACACGGTCACAATTATTGTCCAAAGCGAAGGACGCAGAACTGGAATGAGAGAGAGAGAGAGAGAGAGAGAGAGAGAGAGAGAGAGAGAGAGAGAGAGAGAGAGAGAGACAGACAGACAGACAGACAGAGACAGAGAGAGACAGACAGACAGAGACAGAGCGAGACAGAGAGACAGAGACAAAGACTGAGAGACAGAGGTAGCGGTCGATTTCTTTCATCCATACCTGCGAAACGATCAACGGGGAAGTATCAAGGAGGGTACAGGTAGGTTACAAGGGGGGTACGGAAGGTATCAAGGGGGTATGGGGAGGTATCAAGTGGGTTCGGGGAGGTATCAAGGGGGTATGGTGAGGCATCATGGGGGGACGGGGAGATATCAGGGTGGGGGGGGGTATGGTGAGGTATCAAGGGGATATGGGGAGGTATCATCGTCCAAATGAAACTCGCAGACAACAGTTGTCTCTCTGTCTACATTTTAAACGGCTTGCCAGAGTACAAAAACCACTACGTAGTTAGTTTATAAGTTGGTAAATGTAGTGATGGTACCCACGTATTCCGCTTGTTTTGCAATAAAGAACTGTTGAATTGACTTGATGATGATGATGATGATGATGATGATAATAATGATGAAGATGGTAATGATGATGATAATGATGACGATGATAATGATGATGACGATGACGATGATGACGACGATGATGAGGAGGATGATAAGAATGATGGCGACATGATGGTGATGATCGTGGTGATGGTAGAGATGATAGTAGCGGTGGTGGTTTCTTTCCTCTTTCTATGAAAACCTATATGCAAGTCCTCTCAATATATTGTGATCAGAATTTTTGTTTCAATGCTACTTAGGGGCAGACAAACATAATTACAATACAGAGCCTTAGCCTGTCTGATAAACAAATTTCTCAGCACTGATATGGACAATTTTCAGGAAAAAGGAAAGTTTCCCGAATGGAGTCAGACAGTGACTGAACCAGGAAGATGTTAGACCCCAGACCCAACCAGATCCATCCCCATCAACCTCCAGCCTCAGACAGTGATTGAACCAGGAAGATGTTAGACCCCAGACCCAAACAGATCCATCCCCATCAACCTCTAGTCTCACCACACCCTCACAAAAAAGCAGTCCAAGAGTACCAAGGCTATGTCAAGTACAGACCCCCACTTCACAACTTACTCCCCTCCCCCCACACGCACGCTCCCAAGCACCATCCCTACCTATCTCCAAACTCTTTTCCTGTCTCCCGTTCTTTACTCCCTCTCTTGCAGAACGTCCAAGACAAGAGTGCCAGAAAGTTGTAGTGAAGTTAGTACGCGCAATCTCGCTATCCATTGTTCTACCACCTCTCCATGCAAACAAGGAAGATAGGAGGGAACATTACTTTCCTTTCTCCTTCGATTACCGGGGAATCAACATAATTTTCCATACAATAGGACTCGTAGATCGGCCATTTTGCCCGTAGGGTTGACATACCCGTTGTCAGCGATGGCTGCGTTAAAAGAGTATGGAAGGGGGGGGGGGGGGGAACTATGCTAGATTTGTCTTTTTTTCCCTGCAGGTTATTATCCCTTTCTATCGAGAAACTCTGGGCCGCCTCCCCCGGGGAAGGCGTAGTCGCAGCCAGTGGCGCGCCCAAACCCTACCTACCTAACATAATTTGTGATTTTTTGGGGAGATTTTTTGCTCAAAAAATGGTCAGCTTGTTCTTTTTCAACGCGACACGTGTACCGAATGTCCGTCAATCATAGTTGAGAAAGCACTATTAATTAACACGATCCATTGTAACATATTTGATCAAGAATACAAAGGTTCGTCTAATTTGACAGGTGCCTTGATCGCTATACGGTCGAATGCTTCTAGGAAATTCGAAGAATTCCTTCGCTAACCTGAGTGACCAAGGACGAGGGAGTAAGTAAGGACCTTAATTCCTGTTGGGAGAGTTCATGTATTTGGCAATGTGCAATGGAATACTTAGGGGCACAGACTAGACCTCGGTTTATACTCTCCGTCTGAAAAAGTACGATTGCGTATTTTGCACTCAGACACGTGAAATGGATACAATAGGACAGGCGTCGTCTGAAGTGATGATAGAAATCTACGCTACATGAGTACACAACTCCTAGACTTCTTCTCGCTACTTCTTTCTTTGTATAACTCTCACTTCCTGAAAGCGTGTTTCATACCCTTGCTTTGTGACGTTTCCTGTCGCTTAAAGGGTCCCAAATCAAAAGCTTTAAAAAAAAAAAAAAAAGAAATCGACGAAAGCCAGGAGGAACAACGAAGCTTAACGTCCTATTGCATCAGCGTTAAGGACGATCACCACGTCGCCACCCTGACAACAATGATTATCATCATCATATCAAAAGATGAGATCCTACGGATCTCTCAATTCATTGCGTGACGAAAGCCAGTTTACACTAAAATTGGCGTTGTTTTTACATTACACAATGATAAAGTGGGCTTTGTTATCGTATTACACAATGATAAAGTGGGCTTTGTTATCATATTACAAAATGATAAAGGGGGCTTTGTTATCATATTACACAATGATAAAGTGGGCTTTGTTATCATATTACACAATGATAAAGTGGGCTTTGTTATCATATTACACAATGATAAAGTGAGCTTTGTTATCATATTACACAATGATAAAGTGGGCTTTGTTATCATATTACACAATGATAAAGTGGGCTTTGTTATCATATTACACAATGATAAAGTGAGCTTTGTTATCATATTACACAATGATAAAGTGGGCTTTGTTATCATATTACACAATGATAAAGTGGGCTTTGTTATCATATTACACAATGATAAAGTGAGCTTTGTTATCATATTACACAATGATAAAGTGGGCTTTGTTATCATATTACACAATGATAAAGTGAGCTTTCGTTGCGCAAACCAACCGCTTAAGTTTGAATTGTCCATTTCTGGTCTGACAGGGAGTAATTTCCCCTGTTTAAGGGAACACCTTGCGACCTTGGGTTTTTTCTCGATCAGGATCTCTCCAAGCAGTTATACATTGTAAAAACTTGTCAGATTGCATACATTGAACTTAGAGGCATAAGCTCCATTCGACAGTATCTCACACAAGAAGCAACAAAAACACTAGTTAGCGCATGCATTCTGTCTAGATTGGATTATTGTAATTCACTCCTTGTAGGTTGCACACAGAAAGTCCTTAGACCTCTTCAGCAAGTCCAAAACTCTGCAGCTAAACTCATCTTCAAAGCAAGGAAATCACCGCATTGCATGCCTCTCTTTCAAGAGCTACACTGGCTCCCAGTTGAACAACGAATTAAATATAAACCCTCATGTCCTTGCTACCACATCATCTCTGGAACTGCTCCTAGCTATCTTTACGAACTTTTGACTGTCTATGTTCCTTCTCGGTCTCTCCGCTCGTCTGCAGATGAAAGGATGTTCCGTGTAACAGAATACCACAGGGTGAGACACGGTGGCAGAGTTTTCAGTTTCTTCTCCGTTCAGACCTGGAACTCGCTACCTCGGTCCGTCCGTCACAGTCCTTTACTAGCGTCTTTTAAAATGAACTTGAAGACGCATCTTTTTAGATAGGCCTTTTCTTAGGCGCCATGAGTGAGTGTTGTTAGTTATTTTTGGTGTTGGGATGTGTATGTGGTTGCGTGTTATTGACCGATGTACGCATGCTGTGTTTACATTTGTTTGTGTAAAGCGCTTTGTGATTTTGGAAAGCGCTGTATAAATTGCCTGTTGTTGTTATTATTATTATTATTATTATTATTATTATTATTATTATTATTATTATTATTATTATTATTATTATTATTAAAATCATAGCCAACTGACCTTTGACCTTATTTCTGAAAGACCCCCGCGGCTTTAAGAGTGCGTCTTTCGTGCCTGGGGTAAGGTAGGGTAGGATCTGTTGTAGCAACACCAAACGAAATATATTACCGAGTTACTGGTTTAAAAAAAAAGGATTCTGCCTTGTACCAGCTTTTGTACACGCTTTTCTTTTTTAAGCTCGAGAGGGGTGGCTAGCGGATGCTCTTAATGAGCCAAAAACTAAGGAACTGGTTGATTAAATAAACCAACAACTATACTTTTGAAAGAGTCCTATGGTTGCAAACTTATTTTTTAAATGGGGCAACAATCACTGAGAATGATAAAGGGATCTGTCGAAAGGGCGTGTAAAGTGGGTCCCTTTAAATCACATTGCCTGTTACGATATGCGCTGAGTGTCCTTGACAGTAGCAACGTACTTCTCCCTAGTTCTTCTGTGAACTTGATTGTTGTTGGTTTTTTTTATCAGGCACTCTAAATTACTTCTTGATTTCCTGACCATTTCACTTCGAAGAATAATGAATATAACGGAAGTTGTCCGACAATAGCCAAAACATAGATGCATTTCACACGCTTTTTACTGAGTCAAGATTGTTAAGGGTTGCCGCACACGTTGTTCAGGTCGGACGGTGCCGGTATTTCAAAGCTAGGGTGCGCCTCGATGAGGAAATGAAGGAAAATGGCAACCCTCCGCAAACGTCAAACCCCCTGTTTGCAGGTGCCAGCACACACCCTTGCTTCATTCAGACCTAAGTGGTTGTTTTTTTATTTTTGTTTTTCAACTAAAAATTAAATACCACTAACTAAAACACATCCAGACATGGAGAAAAACGTCTGAAGGTTCATTAGATATAACATGATGATGATGGTGATGATGACGATGATGATGCCTATCCTATCCTATCCTATCCCGTAACTCAAAGGTTGTTGGGGCACCATAGATCATCGTTTATCCAGCGTATCCCATCTTTCTCTGTTCTCAGCAACCCCCATGGCTTCGTTTAGTGTCAAACCAATCCATTCTCGAATGTTGTTCTCCCACCTTTTTTTCGGTCTCCCTCTTCTTCTGCCTCCTTGCACCGTACTTTGCAGTATGGTATTGGCAAGGCCTGATGCTCTAGTGACGTGGCCATACCATCGGAGTTTCCGTTTTTTTCACCACCGTGAGCAGGTCATAGTGTTGTCAAATGGCTCGTGTGATGGTTTGTCGGACTTCGTGGTTGGTGATGTGCTGGGTATAGGAAATGCCACAAGTATATCTACTTGTGGAAATGCCCAGAAGTCTTCTGTAGCACCTCATCTCTATGCTTTGTATTCTTCCTTGTAGATCTGTTGTGAGGGTCCATGTTTCGCAAGCGTATAGGAAGATGGAGATTACAAAAGAGTGCAGCAGCCTTACCTTAGATGATGATGATGATGATGATGATGATGATGATGATGATGATGATGATGATGATGATGATGGTGATGATGATGATAATAATAATAATAATAATAATAATAATAATAATAATAATAATAATAATAATAATAATAACAACTCATACACACACACACGTACACACACACACACGAGTTGCATATATGTGAGCAATCACGATGTGGTATTGAAGATTGAAACTAGGAGTTCAACAAAACTGTCCGCAAATGGGGAAACCCACCATGTGAGGCCAAGAGAACTATGACAGCCTACTAGCGCCAAAACCGAGAGTTACCAGTATCACGAGATAATTGAAATTAACACGTGTTCTGTGTAGTTTACAGAGATACCTGTAATCCACAGTGTTAATTAATAATTATCAATATTTGCTACGCCTTCCTAGCGCCACTACCTGATAATTATAAATATCATGAGATAATTACAAATATCATATGATCATTCCAATTATTAAAGGGATAATTACAATTATCATTGAAAAATTACAAATATCATCGCGAAATCATGTTTTATTTTTCAGGTTTTGGCTCTAGCAATGTATCTAGAAATGCGCCAAAAACCAAAAATTGTAATTTTTACGTGATCATTACAATTTTCACGTGTTAATTGTAAATATGTTGTTGATATTTGTAATTATCCAATGATATTTGTAATTATCAGGTTTTGGCACTAGTAGGCCGTCGTATAGGTGAATTACACAAAACACGTGTTGACTACCATTGTCACTGATACCTGTAAATGCGCGTTTTATGGCGCTAGGAAGCCGCTTTGGCCAGAATTAAGCATGACCATGTAAAAGGTATAATTATCAAGTGAAAATATGTGATAATTACAATTTTCGGTTTTGGCGCATTTCCAGTCGGAGTGCTAGAACCAAAACTGAAAATTAAACAGGATCATGCGAAGATTTTTGTCAATTTTTAAATGATAATTGTAATTATCCCGTGATATTTGTAATTATCTCATGATATTTATAATTATCAGGTTTTGGCGCTAGTAAGCCATCATAGAGAAGACTATGAATCCATGCAGGATTTTTCCGGAAGTCCGGTTTTAGCAAACAAAGAAGTTCAAAGCACTCCAAACAAACTGTAGAGACGTAAAATAAAACATCACTTAGACCTATAAATGTTTCACACTCAAAGTCCTTGCTTATGGTCATGCCACACGAGCGTCAAATCTTGAATCCAATTCATGAAATCACGACAAAATCCCTTGATTGTCGTGTGGCACCCTGTGCATCGCGAATCCAGATTCTTTGAATTGGCTCAGATTGTCGACTTTCAACATGCTCTAATTCCGCGAGTCTCGATTGTGTGATTCGGATCTTTTGGCCAATGAGAAGCAGAATACGAATCACGTGATCACAACACACGTACAGCAAAACTTCAAGACCAATAACCCTCAAGTTTGACTCGATGTGCGACTTTCGTGTGGCACTGCGCGATTCAAGTCAAAATGAAATTCCGACTTCGAAGTCGAAAATTGCTCCGATTCGCGTCAAGTCCAGTATATTTGACGCTCGTGTGGCATGGGCTTTACACTATCATACAGCTCGTATCAAAGAAGTTGAAAGATTTCTACGCAAACTTGATCGATACAGCAACAATACCAATGATTTATATTGGATAAAAAAAAAGGTGATCGAACTGTCTGAAACATCTCTTAATCAGTGAAGAGAGCAACGTGTATTGGCCAATCGTTTGACAATTGCTTTTATGTCATAATGTCAGCTGAGTTTCTTATGGAAGGAACTCGAAAGCCATGTTGTCCAAACACTACTTGGCAAACAGTCTGTACGAATGAACATTGAAGTGTAACGTATACACCCACCATTGGCGAGTTGGCAGGCGGGGATAACCATTCCAAGGAACAAGGGGTAGGGACCTACATCAACACTGAACCACCAGAGCAATCATACGTCAAATACGGACAGTGTATCTGGCCACTTTTATCTCGCCCACCAAGGGATTCGAACCTGGATCGTCAGGTGTGCCAGGCAAACGTTGTATCACTGAGCTACGGCGATGGGACATGTCTGTACGACTCTTGGGCAGTGTTCAAGAGGCGAGCCTTGCGCAGTCAAGCTAAAAATCATTGTCTTCCTGACATCAATTGTAAATTCATTTAAGTTTTCTGTCCCCCTTTTTTGGCCCTTAGTCAAGATAATAAAATTAGAATCTTAAAAAAATACAACAAAGTCAAGCACTCGAACAAAAAGTTTGTTTTAAAAGTCAATATTTCGGTATTATAAAAACATTTATCTAGACAAGTTGAATGAGCAAATTTAAATTCCACCATATTTTCAAACTATGTACATGGCGCAGAGTAAAATACAATTGTTTTCTGACTTTGTCAGTCATTGACATTTTCACGGGGATCTATACGGGGCCTTTACTGTAAAGTTCTTTATCTATCTCAATGGATAAACAGCGTACAGAGAATGTACTTTCTCACTCCATGGAAACTTTCTTGGGGCATTCTCGTGGCTTCATAATGGACAACCGGCGGTGGGAAGGGGTGTGACAGCACTGGGACCCCGAGCCCATGTCTCTGCTTAATGGAAATTGCCAACATGGCCACCAATCTCAAGGCGTGCTCACATTAAGTGACACCATTTTTTAATGGTCACACTATTCAGTTAAGAACTGTGATAAACAAAGGTTTACAGTCGCATCATGCAGTTAAGGATGGCTAAATCTTACTCTGGGCTTACGCCAACTTGCCAAAGTAATATCAACTATTCAGTTAAGACAAGTAATAAAGCGAGTAATATGGTCGCAACATGCAGCTGACAATGGTAAATTTTACCCCGAGCTTACACGTACTTGATTAAATGATATTAGCGTTTTTTTAATAGTCACATTGCATAGTTAAGAGATAACAGCTGTTAAAATATGGCTGTCATCTCATCCAAAGCTATGGTCGCACAATTTAGTTAGGAATAATGAAGCAGATGCTTCAATTGTAGCAGTACTTAATAATAATAATAATACAGGATGCTATTCGCGCCTTACCCCAAATCATTCAGGCTCAAAGCACGGCGACCTATACCAACATACACGCTCACATGTATTAGTCTAAATATAAATTTCATTTGGCTAAAAGAAAGTGAAGGACAGATTCAGAATCAATGGATCTTTTCATGGGAATTCATTGCCAATTTTCTTGAACTGCTCTTCTGACTGACGAAAACGCAAACTCATATCCCTCCACATGAATAAAATTCTACCGTCAACTCATTCATAAATATAACCGACTTACGGCAGAATTACAATAACACGTAACCCTTATTATAGACTCAATTCCATTATTTATGCAGACTGATGGTAGCTGTAAAATGGCATGTATTTAAAAGCGAGTTTAATGTTCATGGCGACTTAGATTTCCAACCCGTGGATCACAGACATATAAACGCGGCACTATAATGCCAACTGAGCAATCCCGTCAGACATCTGAGAATATTAAATTAAATTCCTACTGGAGCTAAAGTCAAAGGGTGAAAGAAAAAGAACAAACACAGGGACCATCCGGCACCGGGGAGACTTTGGTCCTTCGATTCAGCAGATTGATAAAGAGAATTTACGATGGGGTCCACCCATGCTACGTGTCCGATCTCTCGCGCCTGCGCTCCGAAAGATTGTTAGAGACTGAGAACCAACAGTTTTTGATACTCTGTTTGGGTTCACTCCCGCTGTCTTTGTTTTTGTCGGTCTCGGCGAAGACTTGATAGGTTTTCGGCGTCGCTACGTCCTTGTTGCTTTCTAATCTCACCGGATCCATATATAGGCCAACGGTACTTAAATTGGGTCCGGGGTTATTTGTTTACACTTTTATACTAAATCATAGAAGAGTTATACTAATCCAAATTATTGAGTGAAAGCTCTCAAAAATAAGCTTGTACGCAGCTTTAGAAAAAAAAAAACCACGACCTTCCGTTCTTTCTATAATGTCACCTCGCGAGTTTTCTACTTATGCAGTCTTTACGCGTCAAACCATAGAACAGGCCGAGAATCAAGCGGCATAGAAACAGACTGAGGGAAGTCGTCAAGTCTTAACAGCGTTTGAGTCACGCGCATATTTATAACTGCGGGTTTTCCGCCTTTGTAAATGTTATGTTAATGGCGGTAAGTCACCCAGAGCCTCTAGCAGACGACATTTTTAGACTGGTCGGGCACGAAGTTTAGATTCAATCTTTGCAAATATTAGACACACATAAAAAGATGTATGACTATATTATAAACAAATTGTCATATTTTTGCGCGAATTACACTTTTATAAGACTAGCGTTTAACTTGTATCAGAAAATGGCAATTTTGTAGATAATTCTATAAGACACTGGAAGCCAGTGGAGTGAAAGCAGAAGGGGAGTGATATGATCACAAATGATCGGAAAAAAACAGGAGAATATGAGTAAAAGAACGGTACCATTTCGACCATTTCTCATCGTCAGCAGCAGCGTCAGCGGAAGCATCTAGTAGTTTGGTATGATTGATAAGGCACAAAATGGTCTTTTTCCACTTGGGACACACACACACACACACACACAGACACACCCACACACGTACACACAATATCATTACACACACACGCGCGCAAACACACACACGTACACACAATGATTAACGAGCACTTGTACCTTGTCTACAAGGCATTACATACACACACATACACACACGCGCCATCATCATCATCAGCAGCAGCATAACCACTATGTACATCAACGTGAATGATGTAATAGACTATCCCAGGACCAATTAGCAATCATATAGATCTAGACATGTCACTGGAGTTTATAAACTAACCCCACCCCAACTCCCCACCGCCCCACCCCCACTCTCCGCCCGCCCTACTCTTGACTTTCATTGACGTTTACTGACTGAACGTTAAGGTTACTGACCGAACGTTAAGGTCGCTAACTTGTAAATAAAGAGTGACAGTGACAGTGACATGTACATTTTGCCTTCACTGAGCCACACAGGGTAAGGTCGTTGACTCGTAAAACAACGAATGGCAGCTGAGAAGTACAACTTCCTTGTAAATGTTAGTTAGTTAGTTAGTTATATAGATTAACGTCCCCGGACACATAAGCGTATAGGGGACGATTGTGTAAATGTTATTCTTCTTCTTCGCGTAGATTTCTAGTCCACAGACACAGTAGCATATAGGGGACGTGAAGATGACAGTCAATAGTGTGATGCCTATTCGGCGCATGTTGAGGAAACGATGAAGATGTCTGCCTAGATGGCTGGTAAAAGATGGTTGACTTCTGGTTGAGGTGCCTACTCGCAGGCGGGAAAGTTGACGCCGAGCCGCTCGACGTTGACGTGTTGAGGTGCCAACCACGCAAGAGGTGGAGATTTATGAAGTGTGAGGACGACTCGCCGAGAACCATAGCGTTGCAACAACTGAAGTCCGGAGGACGCCACCCTCCTAGTCCCCGACGGCGACCAAAAGATGAAGATGAGGTGCCAAGTCACGCTGCCAGCAGGGGCGCACAAGGTAGAAGACAACTCGACGGGATCCTCAGCGTTATAGCAACTGTTGTCCGGAGGACGCCACCCTCCACAGGGAGCCCGTCGGTGTCCAAACATAGAGAAAGAAGTTGAGACAGCCAGGGAGAGGAACGAAGGCAGCGAAGCGACCGGACGTCCTTGGCCGATCCGCCACCACCGCCCAGTCGAAGAAGTCCCACTAGTAGAAAATGAAGGTTGAAGTATGTATGGAGTATCAGCTCGGGATCTCCCATGGACGCTGCAATCCGAATCTGGCTCTCGACCGCATGTGGCATTGGCAAGAGAAAGTCACGCAAACAGCTCCTCAAACTGCAAACGTGATAAACCCATACTAGAAGGCGCTCCATGGGACTGACTGCCTCCTCCGGGAGCAGGTCTGCCACCCCTGCTCATTTCACCTCCCACTCGAAGCCGACGCACGACCGCCACGACGCCCGCTTCAGACTCCGCTTGTGCCTCTCACGCACGATCCCCCTCATGTAAATGTTAGCTCAGTTCAGTAGATAAATTAACGTCCCCGGACACAGTGCGTATAGGGGACAAATGGTACTCTCCCAGCTCAAGGGCCGCCCAAAGCGCTCGTCGAAAAAAAAGAAAGAAAAGATGCAACTCCATCCGCCCGAGATGCGCGCTTGCTGCCTTAGGCGCCTCGTCTGACGCCCCAGGCAACTGAGCCACAAGCTGGGCGACCTGGAATTGGGGAGAAAGGGACCTAGTGCTTGTTAAGTTTAGACAGTGACAGCTGTCAGGTGTGGAATAAGGGAGGACAAGACGTGTGTGTAAAACGCACGTGATAAAGGTGTCTAAAACCCTCATTATATGCTTTCCTCGGTGGAAGGAAGGAATGATAGGGTGATAAGCTTACAAATGCCAAACCAGAGATAGGTCTTCCCTATCGTCCCCTCACTCCACGGAAGATAAAGCATTCCAGTAAGGATTGTTATCTAAGATGTTGTCAAATAAACCCCAGCCTCATCTCTTTAGGCGAACCATCTTAATCAGCTGTGTTCTACACACACTTTTTATAGGGGCGCGCCGGCCTAGTGCTTGCTAGGTGTATCTGATATCTGTCTCTCTCCTTCTCCTCTTCATTCTCTAACCTTTCTGCACTCACCTTCCTAAAGTTGTTGTTCAAATAGGCTTTATTTACCATTTTTCCTATTTTAATGGCATTCTGGGATTTAAGAAAAATCAGGTCGGGACGCTGACAACTTATTTAATCATTTATTTCAACTATCTGTCTCTTCTGCCAAGTCCGATAATTACGGTTATTTCACGAATCGGTGATATTTCTCTTCCTTGGGTCTATGTGTATGCGTGTCTACACCCTTTTTCGGAATCCTGGATGGGTGGTGGAGGGTGGGGCGCCTGTGTATGCCAGAAGTCTGTGAGGCCTTTGACTAGACTTAGTTTAATATATTACCCGAGAATTTCTCCCTTGGGTCTAAATGTGTGTCTAACCCCTTATTCTGAATCATAGGGCCCCTCACTCTCCTGCCAGAAATCTGTGAAGACTTTGACATCAAATATGGTTTTAATTCATCATCAAAGTTAGCTGTTCCGTTAACGTCAATACAAATCCTTACAGAACAGGAAAAGAATTTTAAAAAACATATTCGTATTGACGAAAAAGTGCAACACCCACATACAATATAGATTATAGAGTTATTACAGTGAGTAATTAGCTTTAATTAGAGTTATTATTGAAAAGATTACCACAACCCAAAATTGCAAAATTCTTACTTTCGCTGCTGAGCAGTGGTATAATTCTGCTGATTTTTGACAACAGAAAATAAAAGACCTACAGCAAGAGTTACCTGACGTATCGACGAAAGGCGGCAAAACCTACCTAAAATATAGGCTATTGAGTTATGAAGTGAGTAATTAGCCTGAAAGGGGTTATTATTCAAAACATAGCCTAACCACACAAAATTGCAGCATCATTATTTTTGTTCGCAGAGTGGCTGTATCATTCCCCTGCCTTTCGACGAAAATTAAATAAAAGAACCAAAGAAAGGCGGTATACTGTTAGTATTCACAACAGACAGGTCGTGGTCAACCCTATGTTTCCAGAGTTCTATATCCCAGCATACCAAGCTCAAAGTTTCTACAGTTCTAGGTTCCCGAATGCTCTCTCTCTCTCTCTCTCTCTCTCTCTCTCTCTCTCTCTCTCTCTCTCTCTGTGTTCCCTCAGCTATGCATGTTACCAACAGCTTGACAATACTCCTCGGCCACAACCCCGTGGAACGCAAAACAGAAAGAAGATGTATGAACCTGAAATTAGATCTGCTGGAGCTGCAGGAACACTGAGATATGGAAACACGGGGTGAGTTTGTTTTCTGTTTTCTATTTCATTGCTAAGCCACCACATGATCCGGCCATGCACGTTTCGAGTGCGAGCGGGTCATCAAAATGGACGGCGCATTCTTTCTATGCAGAGGTCAAAACGTTACCTTCACTCAGCTGCTGATTGGATACTCTTTCGCTAGGCCATCTTTGCCCGCTTTGAGCCCAACGGTCTAGCTCGGGACATCCGGGCTAGCCCGGTTCATCACCCGTGTCATGGCCCGATTCTACTTAATTAGTTGCGCATCGACCGGGCTAGCCCGGGCCGTGTTGCGAAGGTAAAGCAAAATGCATCGACTGATATAGACATCCTTCTGTACCGCCATTACTAAATCTAAATCATAGATTTTTAATTTCCTTCTTCGGCTTCTACGGTCACGTTAATAACTTAGTGCGTTCAGGCGGAAAACACGTAATACAACATTAAATCAATACAGAAAGAGAGATTATTTAGAATCATTATAGTTCAGTCAATGCAAAATTATTCAGTAGGTCGAGAATGGAATGGCTTGACACTGAGCGAAGCCATCGGGGTTGCTGACGACAGAGAACGATGGATTACGCTGGCTAAACGATAATCTGTGGTGCCCCAACCACCTCCGAGTTACGGGATAGGATAGGATAGGACTACGGTATAAAAAATGTCAACGAACTCATTCAAAAAGCGTGTAATAAAGCTGTACGCCTGCGTAGACATAACTGAAGGGTATAACGCTGATACTACGAGCAGTCGCAGAAGAGAGGGGGACAGAGAAAGAGGAGAGAAAAAGAGGGAGAGAGAGAGACAGAGACAGTGACAGAGACAGAAACAGAGAGACAAAGGCAGACAAACTGAGAAAGAGTAATCAGTCAATCCAACACACAAAAAGGGTGATTGAATGAACATTGACGTTTTACGTCTACGCCTACCATTGGCGATACGGCAGACGGCTCCCGGATAACCGTCCCAAGGAAGAGGGGGTAAGACCTAAATCAACGCTGAACCATCAGAACAATCACACTGTTAAGATGGACAGTGTGAATGGCCACTTTTTTATGTTGCCCACCACGGGATTCGAACCTGGATTCATCGGTGTTCCAGGCGAACGCTCCACCACTGAGCTACAGCGCTGGAACAAGGATGATAACAGAAGAGAACAAAAGAATGGGGCAAGGATGGTAACAGAAGAGAACAAAGAATGGGACAAGGATGGTAACAGAAGAGAACAAAAGAATGGGACAAGGATGGTAACAGAAGAGAATAAAAGATTGGGACAAGGATGGTAACAGAAGAGAACAAAAGAATGGGACAAAGATGATAACAGAAGAGAACAAAAGATTGGGACAAGGATGGTAACAGAAGAGAACAAAAGATTGGGACAAGGGTGGTAACAGAAGAGAACAAAAGAATGGGACAAGGATGGTAACAGAAGAGAACAAAAGAAATGGTCACAGAAGAGAACAAAAGAATGGGACAAGGATGGTCACAGAAGAGAACAACAGAATGGGACAAGGATGGTAACAGAAGAGAACAAAAGAACGGGACAAGGATGGTAACAGAAGAGAACAAAAGAACGGGACAAGGATGGTAACAGAAGAGAACAAAAGAATGGGACAAGGATGATAACAGAAGAGAACAAAAGAACGGGACAAGGATGGTAACAGAAGAGAACAAAAGAATGGGACAAGGATGGTAACAGAAGAGAACAAAAGAATGGGACAAAGATGATAACAGAAGAGAACACAAATTGGGACAAGGATGGTAACAGAAGAGAACAAAAGATTGGGACAAGGATGGTAACAGAAGAGAACAAAAGAATGGGACAAGGATGGTAACAGAAGAGAACAAAAGAAATGGTCACAGAAGAGAACAAAAGAATGGGACAAGGATGGTAACAGAAGAGAACAAAAGAACGGGACAAGGATGGTAACAGAAGAGAACAAAAGAATGGGACAAGGATGGTAACAGAAGAGAACAAAAGAACGGGACAAGGATGGTAACAGAAGAGAACAAAAGAATGGGACAAGGATGGTAACAGAAGAGAACAAAAGAACGGGACAAGGATGGTAACAGAAGAGAACAAAAGATTGGGACAAGGATGGTAACAGAAGAGAACAAAAGAATGGGACAAGGATGGTAACAGAAGAGAACAAAAGAATGGGACAAGGATGATAACAGAAGAGAACAAAAGAACGGGACAAGGATGGTAACAGAAGAGAACAAAAGAACGGGACGAGGATGGTAACAGAAGAGAACAAAAGAATGGGACAAGGATGGTAACAGAAGAGAACAAAAGATTGGGACAAAGATGGTAACAGAAGAGAACAAAAGAATGGGACGAGGATGGTAACAGAAGAGAACAAAAAGAATGAAAACAAACCCAGCCAAACAGCCGGAAGCCACAATAAAGGAATTTTCTCGCCAAATCTGTCCCAGCGTGTTCT
>CM072515.1:58145235-58192735 GCA_036898135.1 Oncomelania hupensis
AGATGTCAACACCATGACCAATACCTTCAACTCAGCTGTAACAGATGCCGCCACTGAGATCCTTGGCAAGCACCGACCAAAGAAGAAGCCGTGGATCACACCTGAACTTTTGGATCTGTGTGATAAACGAAGAGAGTTAAAAAAGAAAAAAAACACCTCACAGGGAGCTGATGTCTACCGAAAAATCAACAATGACATCCGAAAAGGCATGCGCACAGCAAAGGAGAACTGGATAGAAGATCAATGCCAGGAAATAGAGAACAATCTGAACAAGAACAACAGCAAGAAGGCCTACCAGACTGTGAAGCGGCTGACAAGTGTTAAACAGCCCAAAGTCTCCACTATCCAAAGCAAGTCTGGCATTTGCCTTACAGAAGAACAAGAAGTCTTGGACAGATGGACAGAGTACTGCTCTGACCTTTACAACCATACACCAAATGGAGACCCATCAGTTCTAGCATGTCCTGAGAGCAGAGAAGAAGAAGAAATCCTCCCAATTCTCCGGGAAGAAGTTGAGGCAGCAGTGCAATCGCTGAAGAAAGGGAAGTCAGCGGGAGTGGACAACATACCAGCGGAACTGCTACAAGCAGGAGGAGAAGCGATGACTGATGCTCTCACCATTATCTGTAACAAGATCTGGCAGAGTGGGGAATGGCCTACACCATGGACCCAGTCGCTTGTCATCACTCTTCCCAAAAAAGGTAACCTTCAGGAGTGTGAAAATTACCGCACCATCAGCCTCATCAGCCATCCCAGCAAGGTCCTCCTGAAAATAATACTCAACAGGTTGAAACCACAAGCTGAACAAATCATAGCTGAAGAACAAGCAGGATTCATGGCAGGGCGAAGTACCATTGAACAGATTTTCAACCTCAGAATAATCTGTGAGAAATACCTACAGCACCAACAACATCTATATCATGTGTTCATAGACTTCAAGAAGGCATTTGACCGAGTCTGGCATGCAGCTCTATGGGCAACCATGAAAGTTTACAACATCAGCCCTAAAATTATAGAAGTCATCAAAAGCCTGTATGACAAGGCTACCAGTGCAGTCCTCCATAACAGCGTCATCGGGAACTGGTTCAGAACAACAATCGGTGTGCGTCAAGGATGCCTACTCTCTCCAACACTCTTCAACATCTTCCTAGAGCGCATCATGTCAGATGCTCTTGCAGATCACGAAGGCACAGTCAGCATAGGGGGCAGAGCAATCTCCAATCTTCGTTTTGCGGATGATATTGATGGATTGGCTGGAGAGGAACAAGAACTTGAACAGCTTGTACAGAGGCTTGACACCACCTCCAGAGCTTATGGAATGGAAATAAGTGCAGAGAAGACCAAAATGATGACCAACAACACCAATGGCATCAACACGGACATCAAAGTACAAGGCCAATCCCTCAACACAGTGCACAGCTTCAAATATTTAGGAGCCATTGTGTCAGACAATGGGTCTCGACAGGAAGTCCTCTCCAGGATCGCACAAACAACTGCTGCCCTGACAAGGTTGAAGCCCATTTGGAAAGACAGAACCATCAGTCTACATTCCAAAGTAAGACTGCTGCGCTCTCTGGTCATCTCCATCTTCCTATATGCTTGCGAAGCATGGACCCTCACAGCAGATCTCCAACGAAGAATACAAAGCATGGAGATGAGGTGCTACAGAAGACTTCTGTGCATTTCCTATACCCAACACATCACCAACATTGAAGTCCGACAGACCATCACACAAGCCATTGGACAACACGATGACCTGCTCACAGTGGTGAAGAAACGGAAACTCCGATGGTATGGCCACGTCACCAGATCATCAGGCCTTGCAAAGACTATTCTGCAAGGCACAGTGCAAGGAGGTAGAAGAAGGGGGAGACCGAAAAAGAGGTGGGAGGACAACATTCGAGAATGGACTGGTTTGACACTGAGCGAAGCCATGAGGGCTGCTGAGGACAGAGAAAGATGGAGTATGCTGGTTAAGCGATCATCTGTGGTGCCCCTACGACCTTTGGGTTATGGGACAGGATAGGATAGGATAGGATCTTGGTAACATCACAATTCCGTGATTTAGTGTAATAAAAACCAGCGTAAAGTCAACAACTTAGCTGACGCCCACTGAACGTTAATTGATTTATGCACAAGCCACGGAATGGGAAAACTAGAACGCGTAGAAATAAACAAATAAATAAATAAACAATAATTGAGTTTTAAAATCAACGCTCACAGCCAAGTCACCACAGGCCACATAATTATTTGACCACAGTGCTAGTACAAAAACGGGCTATAAATAACATTGATCTGGTCTACTAATGTTAAGATAAAACTGTTGATGCAAAAACTTCTAAATAGAAGCCATAAACATGCTTCGCCAACCAGTATACATCTAACATCTCTATGGATGGAGAGAGAGAGAGAGAGAGAGAGAGAGAGAGAGAGAGAGAGAGAGAGAGAGAGAGAGAGAGAGAGAGAGAGTGAGAGAGAGAGAGAGAGATGTGCGTTTGATGGATATTTATTAATGTGTCTGCCGATTGTGTGCCTAGGCGAGTGTGTGTGTGTGTGTGCGTGTGTGTGGTGTGTGTGGGTGTGTGCGTGTGTGTGTAAGTGTGTGTGCAAATAGTAGCAGTTCCGGGTCATCTGGAATCATCTCCAATAAGTAAACAGACCAAGCACGCCATATTGCTCTGGGTTAACAATTTTCCCTTGGAGTACGTCGTTACTTGTTTGACAAGTTGATTACACTTTCTTCATCTTCCAAGTTCAGCTCGGTTAACACAAAATTCCTCGAATATCACCAATAAAACTCCATTCCGATTTCGATTTACGTCTTCTAATAGCGACCTGCCTTTTAAACCACATAGTTGAGTGATGAATGTGTGCTGGTCGTGTACATCACATAGTTGTGTGATGAATGTGTGCTGGTCGTGTACATCACATAGTTGTGTGATGAATGTGTGCTGGTCGTGTACATCACATAGTTGTGTGATGAATGTGTGCTGGTCGTGTACATCACATAGTTGTGTGATGAATGTGTGTTGGTCGTGGAAGTCGGAGTAGGGGCAACAAGTGAGCGTGTACTTTGGTTACTGATTGCCGCGCTTTGAGTCTGATTTAGGAAGAAGGCGCATGAAGCGTCCATTATTATTATTATTATTATTATTATTATTATTATTATTATTATTATTATTATTATTATTATTGAAGCGTCCATTATTATTATTATTATTATTATTATTATTATTATTATTATTATTATTATTATTATTATTATTATCATTATTACTAGTATTATTATTATACGAGTTTTTCGAATGGGAGACAGTTGTACCATTTTACTATAACGTGTGTGATTCTAGCAGTCAGATCTGATTAGATCTGATCAGATCTCTTAGTGCTTATGAATTTCATAGTTGGCCTGTAAGCTGCTGACGCTTATTAAAAAAAGCAGCATAGCGTGAGTTGAGCCTAAGGACAGCTTCATAAACAGATCCCATCCCACCCCCATCCCCACCCCTTCCACCACACCCCACAAAACAACAACAACAACAACAACAACAACAATAACAACAAACAAACAAACCTGCAAAAGAACAATCTAGCCGTGTAATGACAAAGCAAAGCCAAGCAAGCCTAGAGCAGCTCTTTGAGCTGGAAAAGCGCTACATACGAACAATTCATAATAATAACCATTCCTAATCAAAGCATGCTTCAACCTCAGAGAAACCGCTGATTCTCGGACAAAGCAAAACACACGCCACAGGACGCAGACACCGATTCAAATCGATGGAGCTGATGAAAGGGAACAAACAAAAAAAAGTAGATTGGTCAAGACAGTGGTTTAAATAAACTGTCATATACTACCGATCGGAGGGCTGGATTGTTCAAATTAGATTCGGAACCTCCTGCACGTTTAAAGTTAACAGAATCAGATAGACTGACATTGAGAGACAGACAAAACAGACAGACAGACGTGAGTGAGTGTACACACACACAAACACTCTCTCTTTCGCCCTACTCATCCCTCTCCCTTAAGATCTCTCTCGTTCACCTGCACCATCGTAAAGGCCGCCAAGTTAGGGATGTGTACTCGATAAACGCGGTTTAATTGTCTTATCATTTCGTCTGATTAGCTGACCGATTAGATCTGCCGTAAATAAAAGTAACAAAAGAACTTCGGTCGCCGGACGTATAGTATCGTACACGTTTCCCCATTTATAGACCTCCGTACTTCAATATCCCACACTACTGTCCCCGCTCCCCTCTCTCTCTCTCTCTCTCTCTCTCTCTCTCTCACTCTCTCTCATCCTCTCTCTTTCACTGTATCATTCTCTCTCTTTCTCTGTCTCATCCTCTCTCTTTTACTGTCTAATTCTCTCTCTCTCTCAAAGCAATGCTTATGTACAAAGTTCACACAAATCAATCACCTGAATACCTAAAGGTCCTTCTCTCTGCAGCCCCAAACAGTCGATCCATCAGATCTAAAAGGTATTTATTGCCCTTACCACACACTGATAAATTTAAATCCAGCTTTTCCTTTTCTGGACCTTCAATCTGGAACCTCCTCCCTACACAAATCCAACAACAGACAACAGTTGGCGGTTTCAAAACAAAATTACGCTACCATTTATTCAATCAAATAAAATAAACCAATATTATTAATGCTCAGTTGGTAATTATGTCACAGCCTTAATTTTCATAACGTATGTATTGTTTTATTTTTGAAAAAAATAATATTTTGTAATATAAACTGTATCAAAATTGCAAATGTAAAATTCATGTTGTAATGTATATCATTAATGCGCATGTAAAAATGAAATGTATTGCTTCATATCGATTAATTTGTTTCCTAAATATGTAAAAATGTTGTTGCTGTGTACTTTGCTTTTAACTAATTAAACCTCTTAAGATTGTTTCATTGCTATTGTCTCCTAAATAAGATTTGCTTTTAATGTTTCTAGCCGTTTATTATAGTAGTAGTGGTGGTATATATAGTTGTAGCAGTAATGGTGGTTGTGTGTATTGTTTCGTAATTTTTCTTTTTTTGTATTTGTTGTAATAAACGTTTGTTGTTGTTTTTTTTATGTAATTATTTTTAAATTGTCTAGTACATTTTGATGTTGTCGTTGTTATCTTATTACAAAAGGTCTGATTGTAAGAATAGGCTCATGCCTAAAATCTTAACCTTTTAAAATAAAGTTCTGAAGTCTGAAGTCTGAAGTCTTTCTCTCTCTCTCTCTCTCTCTCTCTCTCTCTCTCTCTCTCTCTCTCTCTCTCTCTCTCATCCTCTCTCTTTCACTGTCTCATTCTCTCTCTTTCACTGTCTCATCCTCTCTCTCTCTCTCTCTCTCTCTCATCCTATCTCTCTCTCTTTGAAACAGGATCGGAGCGATAGAGGAGAAGGAGGGATAAGGAGGGAATGGGAGAAAGAGAGAAAGAGAAAGAGATTGTTTCTCTTCCTCTCTCTCTCTTTCTCTCTCTCTTTCTCTCTCTCTCTCTCTCTCTCTCTCTCTCTCTCTCTCTCTTTATCTCACCCTTCCCCTCCCTCTCTTTTATTATCTCCCTCGTTCATCTGCACCATCGCAAACGTCGCCCCTTTCTTAGAAGTGTACCCAAGGGCAAGATGTAAGAAAATATACCCAATGCTTACTCTTTTACCCTTGTTTAATACAATTTTCTCTTCTCTCTCTCTCACTCTCTCTCTCTCCCTCGTTCACTTATCCCTTCCTTCCTCTCTCTTTTGCTCCAATCTCAACAACAGCACGCGTTCGGCATAACAACAAATGGTGAAGCAAACGAGAGATACCGGGCTAATTTCTTTCACGTCACATGGTCCGTCGCCTCGGCAAATGGAAAGCTTTCAAGATTACTCAAGAGCAAAACAACTAATTTGATCTTTTCAGCATTGGAAGAATTATTCCAGAGGCAAACAAGTAATTAGATCTTTTCTTTATTAAAAGGACTGTTGCAATTGTTACAATAATGGTTGAATGTCAACAAACCATCAAGGTAATTCAAGCCCCTCTTCTCCCCCTAAAAGTCATCGATCTATTGTATATATCTGTAGTTGTCGCTGATCTTATAATGACTTTTTAATAAATCTAGCATTCATCTTCCCATTTAATTTTTGACCGTTAGTTTGATTTTTTTTTCAAAATTTATGTCCATTCAAGCTTTAGATGTTTCTTATTTGGATTTTAGCCATTTCTGATGAAGTTGATGTACGCAATAAAATCCAACGAAAGCAAAACACATTGTTGTTCGGTCAAGGTTAATTACATTTTGTCCTTATAAAACAATGATATTTTGTCATTATTATTAATTGAAACTAATTATTTTAAAATTATCTTTTCACGTCTTAAAAGTGACGACTCGTAAAAGAGAACAATTAGCTTTTGTCATAAAAAAATATTCTATGTAATATTTTGTTATTAATATGCATTGAAAGTGATGGGATCAAGACAATTAGATTCGCTATTATAGAATTTATGCTTATTAATATAATAACCTTTTACATATTCATGATTTAAATTCCGGAGGAACGTACTAATTCGCCTATATCTTGTCAGTGTGTGTGTGTGTCTGTGTAAGTGTGGGTGTGTGTACGTGTGTATGTGTGTACGTGTGTGTGTACATGTGTGGATTTGTTGGTTTGGGTCAAAAGCGTCATCCCTTTAGCGAAATTCTGTGTGCCTTCTCACCGAAAGCCGGTGAAAGGGCCGTAGGATCCAGACCGCGCACTATATAGAACACGGGGTGAGATGGACATAGTACTTCCATTGTGTGCTGTTGTATTTGTTTTGTATCTGGCAGCCGACTGCATAAGTATGTATATCCTTGTCATTCGGCCAGCGACCGCTTTGTGACCTAGTGCTTGGTGGAACTGAGCCTGTGCTCTGCAGCTGCATGCTTTCAGCAGGCAAAGCGACCCCAATTTTCCACCACCCACGGTGTGACAAGTATAATTACTGGGAAAAAAAATCAATGTGATCTATGAAGCAGCTTAAGGCTTAGGGAAGGGTGAGCTACATTTCAACTGACGACTCTTAAAGGGACCGCTTTAGAACTCTTGGCAAATGGGTCTTCAGTCTTCTACAAATGCCCTATCCTATCATCTCAGTGGACACAGAGCTTCGTAACCTAGTTCTGGGTAGCATGACCTTGCCAGAGCAGTGCTTTTAACAGAGAAAGCGACCGACCTCAAGTTTTAACTCTGGAATGGGGTTAAAAATATGCTCAGAAAAAAAAATCAATGTGATATAATTATGGGATAGAACAAAACACTAAAGAAAGGGCTGAATACCATCCTTTGACACCGTCAGCTTTGGTTGGCGCTTTGTTGCGGCTGCAGCTGCTTTCACTAGAGAAAGATACCTCAAATGTATCCTTAGCACGGGCTGGCAATAGATTCTGAAAATCGATGTGATTTCTCAGATACCACAAGGCTTTAAACAGGAATGCGTTATCTCTTTTCAAAATGTTCTGCCGACCAACATCAGCTTTCGGTTGTGGCGTTACGCTGCAGTCACAGTGCTTTCAGCCGAGAAAAGGGACCCCAATTTTCAACCCTAGCATGTTCTGAAAATCAATGTGATTTCTCAGATAGCGGGAGACTTAAGGGAGGAGTGAGGTATCTCTTTTCAATGCCGGAGCGGACAGCTCAGGGACTTGGCTCCATTCCCAAATGGGTCCTCTCCCTTCTAGAAAAGCCCTATCACATCATCTTACTGGGCATTCTCGTTTACCGCTTTCCATTCCCCTTTCACCCCCAATCACCCACTCCAGTGCTCCTTTACCCTCACCCACACACTCCATATTTTTTGGGGGTTTAATGTCTTCATCCCTTAACACTCTTCAACTCTTTTCCTTTGCCTACCCCTTTGAACCACTCTTAATTAACACAGCCATGTGTAAACAGGCATGTGAACATAGGGAGCTACAGATACACATATTATATTGAAAACATCTCAAAGCAGTTGCATCAAAAAGGGGTTGAGAGAGAGAGAGAGAGAGAGAGAGAGAGAGAGAGAGAGAGAGAGAGAGAGACAGAGAGAGAGACAGAGAGCGATATAGAGAGAGAAAGATCAGAGCGGAGAAAACACATAATACATCTTTTGATTGCACATGTATTCATAAGCGTAATGGCAAATTCCTTTTAACCAATAACAACTCTTTGGAATCCAACATTTCCTGTTCACATTTGTTAGACGCTTCTTCTCTTCCATGTTTTTGCTTGTTTGGTTTTTTTTGGGGGGTGGAGGGGTGAGTGGGTTAGGAACGACTTGACCTGGGTGATTTTGGGCAGAGGTTTTCCCGAAGACTAAGACTAAGTCTACTTAAAAGGCTCCAATTTTAAGGCTTCGTTTGCTGTTGGCGAAAATGAGTTTACTCTAACATTGGCATTCTTATCACATGAAACACTAAGGAAGAGAGTCTCGTTGTCCAAACCAATCGCTAAAGCTTGAATTTCCCATTCCAATCCGACAGAGTGATTTCCCCTGTTTAACGGTACACCAATACGCTCTACTAGATGCTATTTTTAGAGCCGTCGCTATTAATAGGGATATAGAATTTACTTATTTAAAAAAAAACATTAATTTTTTTTTACATTTTTGTGTGTGTAGCAAGCTAATATTGTGTAGTGGGCAACACTCACTGTGAATGTTAAACAGATCTGTTAAGGGAGGAGGGGAAATGGGAGTGAGTGGAACGTGGTCAAAAGTGGGTCCTTGTAGATTATGGAACGTTCCCCGGTGTGACATCCTCACAGTTCCTAGTATCTTAGCTGGGCTGGGAGCGAATGGGAGCATTCTGATTGGTCGACGCGTTACAAAATTCGACGCATGCGCACAGTGCTATCATAGTCTTCGTAAGGGTTAGGGTTAGAGTTAAGAGTTTAGGGTTTGGGTTAGGGTTAGGGTTATGACGCCTAAGAACTTCGTGAAAAAGCCGGCCCGATATGACCTAGCGCATGCGCAAATGCGCTCGGATAAACTAGGAGACCCGGAACTTGAAGGATGTGACACCGGCATGGATGACACCTTGGTCGTCAGAAGCATGCATTAGCCGGGATCTAATAAAACCAAGTCATTGTCACTTGCTGTGGACCAGTTCAAATTAAGAAGGTCGGTGCACACTAGCTCAATGCCTATGTGAGCAGCACTCTTAGGTTCTCCCACATTTAGCTGGCTGCGGGCTATTTATAACTTGCCTACACCCTCCCTTTCAGTGAAAGGAAAGGAAAGAAGAGCACCGGCGAAGCTATTTATAGCTAGCCTGGCTGAACTAACTTCAAAACCTAAAAGCTTTGGTTGAGTCAGTGTGGGTGAGTCTTTTCCTCCTTGTCCTGTTTGGCGCTGCTGCGCTATTGTCTTCGCTGGGAAAGTGAACGACAGTTCACCCACATGGTCAAATGGTTTGCATTTAACAAGATGAAATAATAAAAATGATAAACCACAAGCACACCCCGAATGAGCTGTGATCTCTGAAAGAAGCCAGTGTTACTTCTGAGATGTAGTTCCAAAGGTGAGGGATGGTTCCCGGGTTCTAGTCCATCTTGTCCTGGGTACCGCCGTAGTGGGAAAGTGAACCAAATTTCACCCACATGAGTGACGCGTTCGCACTTTCGTTTTTTAAAATCTCACCACAAAATAGCCGTGGTCTTTTAAAAAGAAACCATATTAATTGTCATTATTATGAGTCTACGTTCGATTTAGGAGGGAGTTTGCGATGGGTTCTTCTAGACTACACCTCCTTTGTCTTGGGTGAAGGGGAGTTGCTAACGTGACCGATATTTAAATACCAGATGCGTCACGTTGGCCTCCCCCCAAAAAAGACACACCAACAACTCCCATTAGCTGTGATCTTTAAAGGAAGCCATATTCTTGACGCGTCTTAGCCCATTTTCCTCACTTCTGAGTGCAAATTAAATTACACAGCAATGCGTTGCATGATCTTACCCTTACTTGCCGTCTCACTCCAACAAAATGACACCGTGCCGACCTTAGCGTACATACTGGCTTCCGTCTTCGGTGTTCGCCAAAAGTCAAGACATATATAGCAAAAAGGAAGGCTTCGGAATGAAAGAATCCGGTTAGCTTACACGTCCCTGATCTTCGGGGCGTTCTTAGGCTTGGGGGGGAAAAATAAAGAAAATTTGTAACTATATATAAGCGTGAACAACGGGGTGGGGGTGAGGGGAGAGGTAGGGGAGGGGGGGATAAAAGGAGAAAGAAACATCATCTTACACGTATTTCGTCTTCAATGCCCTTTAAAACAAAGCAAAACCATTGAATTGAAAACGTGATGTAGTAAGAGGGAATATTGTAAAAGGAATATTAAATAGGGCTATCTCACTAAAAAAAATAAGTCACGGAAATGAAGAAGAAGAAGAAGAAGAAGAAGAAGAAGAAGAAGAAGAAGAAGAAGAGGAACAACAACAACAACAACAACAACAACAACAACAACAACGAAAAACAACATCAAACAACAAACATATATAGATACATTATTAAAGGGTATTGGCAATTCGAGTTGGCTTTGCAAAGACCATCCTGCAAGGCACGGTGCAAGGAGGCAGAAGAAGAGGGAGACAGAAAAAGAGGTGGGAGAACAATATTCGAGAATGAACTGGCTTAACACTGAGCGAAGCCATGAGGGTTGCTGAGGACAGAGAAAGCTGGAGTAAGCTGGCTAAACGATCATCTGTGATGCCCCAACGACGTTCCAGTTACCGGATAGGATAGGATAGGATAGGATAACTCGAGTAGTGTTGCAGTTGAAAAAAAAAAAAAACCAATCAAAATTGAAAGAAACTAAAATAATATAACATGACAACTGACAAAAACAACAGCCTAGTAAAACCTCGGTGAAAACAAATCCTTCTGAGAGAGCGCCTAAGAATGGCTTTGAGGTGATGAATGTGGAGTGTCCCTTTACACCTGAGGGATTCGCATCTTCTACCTCTTCCTTGTTCATTTTTTTGCCTATTCACCAACCCCTCATTCATCAACCCTTCACACGCATTTGTCTGTCCTTCTACTACCTTTCCCTATCCCCACCCTCGTGGTTACCCTCTTCTTTCTTTGTTCTAGAAGGTTCGCCTGGCACAAACGATGACGCAGGTTCCAATCCAGCGGTGAGCCAGATAAAAGTGTTCCTTTTTCTCGTGTCTGTCTTAGCAGCGTGACTGATTGGTCTGGTGGTTCAGCGTCGCGCGTTACGCCCTCCTCTCTTCCGTGGATTGGTTACTCGCGTCGGACGCGAGTATAGACCGAGGTTTAGGCTGTGCACGCATGCATTCCATCGCATGGACTTCATCTGTCCTGACGCCCATGTCCTAGATGGCCGGGTATCACATACAAACACACCCTCTGCAAGCACTGCGACCTATCCTTGAAATACATTTGAATGAGCGACGTATTTTCAACTACTAACTGGCTGTTCTGAATCACCCCAAATTGACACACTGACCATGTCCCAGTTCCACTTTCGACTCCCCATCTGTCCACGTTTTGACAGGGAGATCGTGCCAAGCTTGGGGAATTTCGATTGCGGAAGTCGACAGAGCCTTGCAATGAGAACAAGATTAATCCCCTGTGTTGTTTTAATCTTTATATTTTTAGGTATTTCTTTGCAGCGTTAAGTCGGCTTTAGGCTCATTGCTAGCGAAAGTCCTTCTTCTTCTTCTTCGCTAGTTTTCGTACGTTTCCTTATGCCGTGTTGGTTTGTATAGCATTAATTGTATAACGTGTCGTTTATTTTATTCCATGATATATTTATATATGTATGTTAACTACAAATTACATGTTAAGTTGTAACTTGTACATACTGTTATTACATAAGTCCGTATGTGTGTATATATTTGTTGAGGTGTCAAGTCATCCGAATCGAGTGAGAAAATGGCGGATAAGCATTGCAAAGCGAATAAATTCAATACAATTTTGACTTGCATGACGCCCAACTCCAAGTCGGAAAGATATGCTCGGGGCACATGGAGGGAGAGGGAAAGAGAGAGAGAGAGAGACTTAAGCAACGCAGTGCCACTGCTCTTTTGAAAGATGCTATATATTATGAACCGACGTCTCGTTCCGTGTGCGCCTACATTCCCATCGCATGTACTTTACAAGATATCGAAGCTCACGTCCTATCAGAGCGAGTAAATTGCCAGATACTAAATACAACGCCTACTGTAGGAAGCGCTATTGGAACTACGACCAATTTCCCCTCTTCCTGGGCTGCGCTGCTCTGTGGCTGCCACGCTGTCGCTGAGAAAGCAATGGTCATCTATATTATCACACCCCGAAAACAACAACACACACACAACCCACCATCATCACCACCACCACCAACAAACATACTTCGTACTATGCTGAACACTATTTGTGTTGTTGTGTATGCTGCACACTCGCTTTAGAAGCTTGTCTCGCATTAGTTTCTTTGATGCTGCATTATAAAAGACCATGTATGCTTTTACTCTGGCTGTTCTGAATCATGTCGTGAGTGGGAGGTTTGATAGCATTACTTCCGCCAACAGTGCAGCAATGAAATACGGGATTTCCGACCAAATGGACATTATACGAGATATATCACAAGTAGACTATTATTGGACGAACTCGCTTGACTTAAGAGACGAGGCTGTTCAGTTCACCCAGAGTTTTTCCTGGTTACCCCGGTTTACTCCCTTCAATAAGACATCAAATTGTGAGTCACAGATGTGATGTTTGGGACCTTAAATAATTCAGAAATATATACAACCGAAGTAAAAAAACAATCATATTATGCTAATAGCAAAATTGTGCATAAGCATATTGGGGTGGCCTCGTGGCGCAGTGGATCAGTCGCCGGTTTCCTATGCCGAAGGTCGCGGGTTCGATTTCCGCAAGGGGCGAACGTATGTGACTTAGGTACGAGACTATTGAGGTCACCGAGGGTTTTCTCCGGGCACTACCCCTTGGGGTCATGAGCAATCTTGTCACTGTAGATTGTTCTAACCTATAAAGGGAACAGTGAAAGCCCCAGTTGAAAACCTGTCTTGCCTTTGTAGGCATGACTAATTCACTGCGGCAACAGTTCCCCCCGTTGGAGTGCCGGGGGTTTCAGTATAAATAGTATCCCCACTTTCTGGAAATTTAGTGCTTTAAATTCCCACTGTCGCTGTCTTCATCATTTGCTCTTTCCCATTCCTGATCTGTCCTATCACTCTGCTATACTTTCTTCTTCTTCGCTAGATCAATGACCTACCTTTTTTCTTGAAAACTCTTCCTGGACAAGACTCCTTGTTTGTGTATGAGGTCTGTTGGATCAGCTTGGGAGTGTTGGACGCTTTCTGCCGGGTGGTCACTAGGGCTTCCTATGATTGTACTATTTAGCGCTATAGGCATTTTATATGTATGTGTTTTGTTAATGATTTATAATGATGTTTGTATTCTATTTTGTTTTTGTAACCGGGGTGTTCGCGTAGTTGAGGTCAACCCTCAGCCGTCCCCCGCGTGGGATGTCTTTATTGTAAAGTGACTGGCCGGTGGAGGGCATTCAATTTTCCCACTGGGGTTGTTTCAGCAGATCTTTTATGCGGATCGGGGGTTGTCCGGTCCTGATTTGGCTCGGAAGAGTCCGCTGGACCTAAAGCAACAATAAATCAATCAATAAATCAATCAATTCTCCGGGCACTCCGGTTTCCTCCCTCCCTTCAATAATTGTACAGGACGCAGTCAATATAAAAATGTCAAAAATAAAAAAAATTCGATTTTCTTTCCGTCTTCCAATAGCGATCTCCCTGCCTTTACACCACCTGTTTGAGTGATGGATGTGTATTTGGTGTGTGTGAGGGTGGATGAGACAGGTGAGCGTGCATGTTGGTATAGATCGCCGCGCTTTGAGCCTGAATGATTTGGGGAAAGGCGCGTATAGCATCCTGTATTATTATTATTATTATTATTATTATTATTATTATTATTATTATTATTATTATTATTATTATTATTATTATTATTTATATTAAAATAAAACAAATCTATGTTTATGTTTCCACCTATGACTATCTTTGAAAAGCAAATGAGGTTAAACAAATCTATTATATATATATATATATATATATATATATATATATATATATATATATATATATATATATATATATATATATATATATATATATATATATATATATATATTAGAGAGAGAGAGAGAGAGACAGAGAGAGAGAGAGAGAGGGAGGGAGGTATGAAAGAAATAGAAAGCAAACATGTAAAAAAGGATAAAAATAAAAAAAAAGATAAGAAAACCGAACCAAAGAACAAGGCCTTGAGCTATTAAAAATGAGGAAATTTCAGAGTTTAATAAAAATAAATAAAAAAAATTTTTTTAAACACCCGCTCGAATTGAAAACTGAGGTTCACACACACACAACCACACACACGCACGCACGCACACACACACTCGCAAAATTTGCCTTCGATAATGGTATTGGATGCAGTCAAATTAAATTTCCTAAATTAACAACTTTAAAAAAAAATTATCTTCCGATTCAAAATTGATCCATGCCAACATCCGAAGTAATGATTTTACGCAGTCTATTTTCGAACCCGTTCTATTTCCGTAACATTGGAAAACAAACTTCCCGTTTATCTTGATCACTGAACGGATGTGGAATGTAAGAGTGACGTATGACGGCAACTATTATCAACTGCCGAGACTTATAGGCTATTAGGCCTGTTCAAGGGAACTTACTCTTGTTTCGTTTTCATCTCAAAGAACACGTAGTATGGCAGTTACGCTGAAACCTGTTACTACCGACCAAAAGTTGTAGTTGCCCTTAGCCCACGTGTCACAGAGCCAACTTTCAAGTAACCATTATACAGAGGATTTTTGCTTGTACAACTGTTCAGAAATGGAACGGGTCGGAAAATACAATGCATTTATTTATTAGTTTGAATGTTTAACAACGATTTCTTTTGCCGTTTTTCATACCTATCCTATCCTATCCTATCCTATCCTATCCTATCCTATCCTATCCTATCCTATCCTATCCTATCCTATCCTATCCCGTAACTAGATAAGTCGTTGGGACACCACAGATGATCGTTTAACCAGCGTACTCCATCTTTCTCTGTACTAAGCAACCCTCATGGCGTCGCCCAGTGTCAAGCCAGTCCATTCTCGAAAGTTGTCTTCCCAACTCTTTTCCTGTCGCCTTCTTCTTCTGCCTCATTGCACCGTGCCTTGCAGGATAGTCTTTGCAAGGCCCGATATGATGCTCTGGTGACGCGGCCATACCATCGGAGTTTCCGTTTCTTCACCACTGTGAGTATGTCATCGCGTTGTCCAATGGCTTTTGTGATGGTCTCTCAGACTTCGTCGTTGGTGATGTGCTGGGAATAGGAAATGCCCAGAGGTCTTCTGTAGCAAGTCATCTCCATGCTTTGTATTTTTCGTTGAATGTCTCCTGTGAGGGTCCATGTTCGCAAGCGTATAGAAAGATGGAGATGACAAGGTAGCGCAGCAGCCATACCACATACAGGGGTGGGCTATTTTCATTTTTGTGCTTGGAACTGATTTATCGTTAGGAAAAAGCGCGTATAAATACTACCATTATTATTATTGTTATTATTATTATTATTATTATTATTATTATTATTATTATTATTATTATTATTATTATTATTATTATGTGTCCTGCCCTACTTTCATGTTCGTTTTTTTTTTCTTCCTCCATGGATTGGGAAGTAATGCATAGCGCCGTACTATAAAATACCCCCAATTACATGTCAGTAATTGTCGAGTATGAGTTCAGGTCAGTATTTTAATTTAACGTCTATTCTAATTCACTTTAGGTGATATTAGACAAATGTCAAATATGACAGACTAACATTATACGAAGAAGAAGAAGAAGAAGAAGAAGAAGAAGAAGAAGAAGAAGAAGAAGAAGAAGAAGAAGAAGAAGAAGAAGAAGAAAAAGAAGAAGAAGTAACTACACGAAGCTTCCTGTATGATGAATAGACTTGCTATTGCTTTTCAATGCTATGGTGATACAACGCAATACACTACAACAAACCACACATCACAACGCAACACAACACAGCACAACACAATACAACCCAAGCCAACCACAGAACAGCTCAACAAAGTCTGCTTCACGGCTCAACAGAACATACAGTAGCCCCATCCTTCCCCTCCCCACCATCCCACCCACCCACCCTCATCCCCTCACCCCACCCACCCACTCACTTTCTGTGCCCCTCATTCCCCCCCCCCCCCCAAAAAAAAAAAAAATTGATACGCCAACAATAAAAAATCCTTTCCGTGAAGATGCCGGGGGTTTCTGTATAAATAGTACCCCCACTTGGTGGAGATTTAGTGCTTTTAATAACCTGTTTCTGTCATTCTCATTTGTTCTTTCTCGTTCCTAATCTGTTCTATCCGTTACACGGTTATTTATCAATTGCTGATTCAGCCCCGATGCTTGAACCTTGGTAAGTGTAACTCGAATTCGTTTATCCACGCAGACTGTTCGCTCAGCAACAAGGCAGGAGTCATCGTATACAAGTTTTCGGACTTTATTCAGCAAACATCACAACTGCATACAAGATTACTTTCCGAAAATCACTACAAAGATCATCCTTAAAAGCTTGTTGTTGTTGTTGTTGTTGTTGTTGTTATTTGTAGATTATAGTCACACGACACTTCCTTAAAAGCAGACAGTGCATTACTTATGTAGCCTCTTTACAATCGAGAAAAAGTTCGAACATTCCAGCATGACGCAATAACACCCAATCAAAATAAAACTCGTCACCGGAACTATGCTCTGCCTTACGTCATGTTTCGATTCGATCAGCTTTGGTCGATAATAAACAAATAATCCCAGAAAATTCGTACCATTATCGACCGACGAAAATTATCCACATTATACAAAGCTTCTTGTAGCAACAGCGCAAAGTCAAATCAAAGGTAAGTACACTCTATTATTGCATGCTTTGCTAAACAAAATGATCGGATCTATCATGTGCGTCTCAATCGTAACACTACCAATCTACTATCTTATTCGCTAGACCAGCCACCTACCTGTTTTCTTGAAAACTCCTCTTTATGCATCGGGTCTGTTGGGTCAGATGGGGGCATATTCTGCCAAATGGCCACTACGGCTTTCTATGGTATTTTTATTTAGCAATTTAGAATTTTTTTTAGGTATGTGTTTTGTTAATATTTTAAAATGATGTTTATATTCTAACACAGGATGTGATAGGCCAACATTTCTTCTTCTTTGTGGCGTGTTGTGTTGTGTTGTGTGTGTGATGTGTTGTGTGTATGTGTGCGTTTGTGTGTAGCCAAACCTCTTTTCTGCTTTGTGTGTCGTGTCGTGTTTATGCTTGTGTGTGTAACCAAACCTCTTTTATGCTTCGTGTGTTGAGTTGTGTTCTCATCGATTCTCCTCCCTCTCTTTTCTTTCCCTTCTCTTTCACTCGACACTCTGTCCTTTCTTCGTCCATCTCCGATCTTCTATCCCTTCATGATCTCTCTCTCTCTCTCTCTCTCTCTCTCTCTCTCTCTCTCTCTCTCTCTTTCCCTCCCTCTCTCGTTTTGTCATGTAAAAACAGTAATTGTTATTTGTTTTGTAGTTGGCATGTATGACTGAAGATCGGATAATGTGAGTGTGAGTGAAGAGAGAAACGATTTAAGATTAGGCTCCCACCTAAAATCTGAATCCTTGTTGTAAATACAATCTGTCTCTGTCTCCCCCCCCCACCCCACCCCCAACCCGTCTCTCTCTCTCTCTCTCTCTCTCTCTCTCTCTCTCTCTTTCTGTGCATGCACTATATATATCGTTTGGGTCTCAATCAGACTCCCCATTTCCGGAGTCAGATTCGATTATGTATTCGCTAGGCTATGAGTAGTAGGACCAGTACGCCTAAGTGACAACACTAATACCACAGACTTAGGCTACTGGATCCTAGTCTTGCCACGTCAGATTATGATAGTCTGCATAGACCTAAACCAGCTGGCTGCTTACGAGTTCCATATATGACTATGTTACTTTTCATACAACACTAACATCACAGACCTAGGCTACTGGAGCACCGTCTCCTGAATTCCGCACCAGACCTGTTTTGCCAGAAATTTTATCCTTTGGTGTTTTAGTTGTTCTTATATAGCGCTTTACAAGCTCAAAGAGCGACTTAAGGCTTTGACCATAAACAGCATTTAACGTTAGCCGCCCAAGGCACCAACGTGTTTCTAGCTGCGCACCGTCTAACTCCCGAGGCAAATGAGCGATCCTTAGAGATGGTGATGACAATCTCAGTAAGTAATGAAGCATCTTTTGCGAAGAAAGAAAGCTGGGGTTCTAAAGTATGTATATCTATAGTTTTAGACACAGGACTTAATGAGAAACAGCGGCAGTACGTAGAAGTGACAACGCGAAAATAGTAATGCTGTCCAATCTTGCTAAGCTAGCCGTACCTAAATAATTGCTCTTTGTTGTACAGCGCAATTACCAACTCAAAGGGCTGCACAAGGTTCTGGCCAACTTTGTAATCCTCTATCGTGAGTAATAACTAATTTTTGACGTTACTAGACTAACCGCGACTTGTACCCTGTCTTACGCCACCACCACGGATCACGATTTCTCTGTATGTGTTATATTCTATGTAAGCCTGTCACAGGTACATGTGAAAGTCTAAGCGGGTTGTTTAACGTGCGTAATCAGCCGGCACGTGTGAATGTGGATGATCATAGAAAGAGTTGTTACAGAAACTCGACTTACATGTATGTGAGAGACAAAAATCCTTTCACCATCGAGGTCAAATCTGGAATACTGAACCAGATTAGCCAGGATCTTTTAAACACTGTTGATGGAAGACAAAGAACGTGGAACACCACACAAAGAGTAATTACAAAAAAGAGTCGACTCCAGTGAAAACAAGAATCTCTAATCATCATCGATAATTTAACTTGGGGAATTAAATTAGATTAGACCGTTGTGTACTTCTGTGACAAGACAATGGGAAGTACGTACAGCGCCGTACAAAAAGTCATTTTAACAAGTTCGAATTAAGTGTGCCAGATAGCCTGTCAACATCGATAATCAACCCCAAGCTAAGCCGAGGTGGACATTCTACTGGGACTGGGAATCACTCTGCTACTCCAAAACAGTTTTAAAGAGTCATCCGAGAGTGTTGACTCCTGTGATAAAAAAACAAAACATTTTCCCGCTCTGGTACCTTACGAATTACGTGCATTCACACGTAGTCTAGTATTATCAGCACGCACTACAACTTATAGACATACTAGTATGTCTTTCTGCAGGCCATAGTAGGTATCCTGGCCACACGAAACTCGGAAATCATAAAGAATCCGGTACCACACGCAATACCAAACTAACAGAAATGTAAGTTTACTGGCAGATAATCAGTACGCAGAATTGTTTTTCGGTATTTGGGGTAACTATATATCCTTGCTTTCATACAGTCACTGTCTCTACTGATAGAAGTTCGCCTTGACAAGGTCTTGATTGAATACCACTAGCAAGTCATAGATCAAACGATATTTACCTAATAGATGAGGACCTGCATTTGCAAAATAGGATGTAGGGTTATTTATTTATTTATTTATTTATTTATTTATTATTTATTTATTTATTTATTTATTTATTTTCTTCTCGTGCTCATTAAAAAAAGAAGACTTTTTTTTTCAATTTTGCATCCACAGTGTATTCGTACTGACTACTCCGCCTTTCTGCATCGCCGTCTATGTGTGTGTGTGCGTGTGTGTGTGCGCGTGTGTGTGCGCGTGTGTTCATGTGTGTGTGTATTTGTCTGTCTGTCTGTCTGTCTGTCTGTCTGTCTGTCTCTCTCTCTCTCTCTCTCTCTCTCTCTCTCTCTCTCTCTCTGTCTCTAATCTAAGTCCGCGCTTTACCTCGGGCAATTTTTCCTATTCAGTTCTTCCCCTGACAGGAAATCTTATCAAATGGCTTATGAAAGAAGGAAGAAAAAGTCGCCCCCCCCCTCCCCTTATATAAATCCTTTAAAAAAAACAGGGAAATGTATAGCGATCGGGGCAATGCCATTCGAAGACACACGTATAAATATATACTTGCCCTGGGAATAGAACTAATATAATAAATACTTCAATATATAGAGCAAGGAGAAATGCAAGGCTGCTGATGCTACATTTTACTTTTATTAGTCACCCATGCAGTAGACATGTTAAACAAATGCAGGCAGTTCAGACTGGGGCCACTCTTATGGTCCGTCTGTTGCCTGTTCCCCCCTATAACCTATAGTTCTATATTCCACAGTGGTGGGCTCTATATTCACACAAACTTGCATCTCTTCACTCCCCCAACCACCCACCCCCATTTGCGCCCTTTAGCCCCTCCATGAACTTCCCGCCATAGTTAGCCTGGTAGCACAGGTGATAGGGCGCTGCCTTCCAATGCACACCATCTCGTTATTAGGCTTTCTGAGAAGTAGCTTTCTTGCAAATTGATCTAATGCTGGGTACGATATTAATGTATAGAGATATTTTATGATAGTAATATAGTGACAGACGAATAATACTAATGAATCACAGCGCTATGTCCAACGAACGTGTAGTTGGTCCTCTAAAAACCGCAGCTTTGTTGGAAAACGAGTTGATTATTAGTAGAAAAAGTAACGGCCAGACCTATACATAGGTGCAGTTATCGTGATATCGTTATAATTAATATGAAAGTCTTTGTTAAACTTCTACAGTTACAGAAATTTACTGTAATATTGACGCCAACCAGACTTCATTATTCTGTAATGGTAGGCCTATGTTCTGAAGCGGACAGGGTCTTCGGTAATGAAACCCCTTTGTTCGATAAGATATGTCTTAGTATAAGAGAAACATAAGGCTTTTAATAACAATAAAGTAGGCTTATATAGCGCGATACCCCAGCTCAGGGCTGGGCTCACCGCTCTTAACATAGGATATATCTTTAGAACAAACATAAACAATAAAACAGGGTATGCAAGCATTCACACCAACCGTACTCACAAAGGCATACAAGAGAACAACAAAATATGCAATACACTACACATGTAAAATAAACAAACAAACAAACAAAAAATATTAATACAATGGCGTATTAAATAATAATAAGATTCACCATACAGATTTAAAATATAACTAAAAATTTGTTACATCTAACAATGGTTAATTAATACAATGATCGGATAAAAAAAAGATAAGACCCGCCTCTCCTCACTATTGCAGAAATAAAATATTATCAAAAACATAATGAACAAACTAATGCAAAATTAATTATGCAAAAATAATTATATAAAAATAATAAGATACTCAGATATAAATGTACAGACTATTTATATGTCAAGCCATGGACGGCACCCCACCGGCATCCGTCATCAGTCGAAGGGTGAGTCAATCAGGATAATACAGTTTGAAGAGATGGATCTTGAGTGCGTTTTTGAAGGCCTGGGTGGTCGGTATGATGCGGATGTGTGGTGGAAGAGAATTCCATTGCTTGGGAGCGCAGAAAGAGAAAGATCGTTCACCGTATGCCTTAGTGCGTGTCTTGGGAACAGAAAGAATGCGCGCGTCTGCAGAGGAGCGAAGCGGTCGAGAGGGTGAGCAGACAGTTAGAAGATCAGTAAGATAGGAAGGGCAGGAGTCAGAGAAGAAGTTGTGGCAGAGAGTGGACAGTTTGTAGTCGATGTGGGCTTGAACAGGGAGCCAGTGAAGAGAGTGGAGAAGTGGCGTGATGTGATCGCGCTTTTTTGCCTTAAGAACTAACCTAGCAGCAGAGTTTTGGACCCTTTGCAGTTTATCGATAAAGTGTTTAGGTGAACCTGACAAAAGAGAGTTGCAATAGTCTAGACGAGAGAGAACGATGGCACAGACTAATGTTTTTGTAGCACTAATAGTGAGGTAATGGCGGATGGAGCTGAGCTGACGAATGGCGGTGTAAGCAGAGCGACAGATGTGAGAGATGTGATTGTTGAGGGACATGTCATCGGAGAGAATGTAGCCAAGATTCCTAGCAGAGGGAGAAAACGGAATGTCAGAGCAGCCTACTTGAAGAGAAGTGGGGAGAGACGAGGCAAAGGATGATTTGTGATTGTGGATAAGAAGTGCTTCTGTCTTGTCGTCATTCAACCTCAGCCTACTGAGGGCCATCCATGACTTGACCTCACCAATGCACTCTTGCATGGACTGGACAGCGAAGTTAACAAGAGAAGGATGGGTGGGTTTGTACAGCTGCGTGTCATCTGCAAACGACTGGCTCTCAACAGCATGCTTTTCGAGCAAGATGAGCAGTGGCTTGGTGTACATTATGAACAAAACAGGGCCTAAAACGGACCCCTGTGGAACCCCGCACACCAAGTCAGCTCTGCTGGAGAAACAGCCATCCACAGCGACCGCCTGGGTAAGATCGAAACCAATCCAAAACTGATCCAGAGATTCCAAAGTAATCCCGAAGGGTCTTGAATAGGGTGTGATGGTCGACGGTGTCAAAGGCCGCACTAAGATCTAAGAGGGTTAGGATTGAGACGTTACCGCTGTCCAGAGCGAGCAAGAGGTCATTGGTGACTTTCAGGAGAGCTGTCTCTGTGCTGTGAAAAGGTCGATAAGCTGACTGGTTTGGACTAAGAAGGGAGTTGTCATTCAAGTAAGCAAAGAGTTGTTTTAAGACTAGCTTTTCAATGACTTTAGACAGAAATGACAGATTAGATACAGGTCTATAGTTTTTTAGGTCATTCTTATCTAGACTGGGCTTCTTAAGCAAGGGTTTGATGACAGCTGACTTGCATGAAAAAGGAAATGCGCCAGAAGACAAGCTCTCGTTGAATATGTGGGTTATGGTTGGGAGCAACTGACCTAACGACTCAATTAACAGTGGAGTGGGGATGGGATCCAGAGAACATGACGTTGGTTTAGATTTAAGAATAACACTTTTGACTTCTTGTTCTGATACAGGGTTAAAAACATCAAAGCGTGAACTAACACCAGAAGGAGGAGACAAATCATGGGGATGGATGCCATGACGGTCAAGATCAGCACGAATGTCAGCTACTTTGCCTGTGAAGAAGTTACAAAAAACATCAGGTTGCTGCGACAACGGATACACTGAGGGAAGAACAGTTGCTTTGCCACTACCTTTGAGATGGTTACAGACGTCAAACAGCTGCTTGCTAGTTTCACTACTACTGACCTTATTGCAAAAATACAAAGATTTAGCACGGTGGACAATCTGAGACACACGCTTCTTGGCAGCAGAGTAAATCTGCTTAAAAACAACAAGGCCTGACCTCAACATCTTCTTTTCCGCACTACGCCGGTGTTTCTTGGCGTCACGGAGTTCTTTTCTAACAGGAGCGTACCAGGGAGATGACCGAGCTAACCCAACCTTGCGACGGGTAGCGGGAGCGTGACGGTCAAGCACAGCACGCAATGAACTGTCTAGCATATCCGCAGTGGGGCAGAGGGCAGAAGAGAGTGAGAGAGAGAGAGAAAAAAAAAGAGAGAGGGAGAGAGAGAGAGAGAGAGAGAGAGAGAGAGAGAGAGAGAGAGAGAGAGAGAGAGAGAGAGCAGATTTCATTTTGGATTGAATGGTGTTCGAAAGAGAAACACAACGCACACACACACACACACGATTCTCTCTCTCTCTCTCTCTCTCTCTCTCTCTCTCTCTCTCTCTCTCACCCTCTCTCACACCCTCTCTTTCTCTTACCCTCTCTCTCTCTGTCTCTCTCTGTCTCTCTCTCTCTCTCTCTCTCTCTCTCTCTCTCTCTCTCTCTCTCTCTCTTCAATAAAGCGTCCATAGCAATGCCTTCACGTGGCGCCCCTCTAAGCTAAGTTTACCAGGGGCGCAGCTGAGCTGAATAGTGTGTGTGTGTGTTGGTGTAACTGGGCGGGGTGCAGACTAGGGTTCTGGAGCCTTGATTAGTAAGCAGCTAGTCTAGGGAAAGAAAGGAATGCAAGATCTAAGAAGAACCAAAAAGTTCCCCTGCACTCCAGGCTGGCCTTTACCCACTGAGCCACTGTCCAATGGAACACTGTGGTCTCTGACTTTCAACACGGGCCACGAGCTTAAAGATTGAATTGTAAGTAGGTGGCGCTGAAATAGGGCAGTAACGGATAACATGACAAATTGCATTCCATTGCGGGTCTACAATCCCGAGGCAAACGCAGCATGCCGCATTACTTCACAGCCTTCCTTTCCAGCTCAAAAATCTCTCATCCTAATTCTGGGCCAGGGTCAGAGAAAGTAAAAGTCTTAATACACCCATCAACGATCGAGCTGTTGAAAGCGAAAACAGGGAAGAGACCATGTTCCCTCCCCACTCCTCTCCATCCTCTACCTCCCCTGCCATGTCGTTCTTATATAGCGCTTTACCAGCTCAAAAACTGCTCAAGGCGCGGGTCGATACATATACAGGATCTAACTCAAACCGCCCGTTGTGCATGCGAACATCGTATTACAACCTGTGATCATAGAGACTCCTCGCTGACTTCACTTTCAGCGCCCCCCCCCCCCCCCCATCTTTTGACACTTGCCAGCTGCTTCAAAGCTGTTGAAACTCGGTGCTTAAAGGGCATGGGTAAACGCATCAATGGAACGAGAGTTGAAAGCCTTCACGCTTTTACTGGGTTTCAAAAGGTTTGGTCAACGAAGAACAACAGGGAACCAGTGCCTTCATCGGAGTGGAAAACTGCTATATATGCCGGGTTTGCATGCATCAATGTAGAAGAGTCTCTTCAATTTTGATTCTCGATTCTCGTCTGATCGTTGAAACGCGTAATCTAACCCTAAAACTCTCATAGAGATGTAGAGTTAATGCAGAACACACACCCAAACACACACAGCCGAGGGTACACAATATTATCATGACTTTCCTGAAACGCCACATACGTTGTGCTGACAATGGGTCATATTTCGTCCCCCTTTTTAAGTACTTTTAAATGTTCGAACACTAACCCTATCCCTAACCCTAACCCAGCCCTAACCCTAACGGATAATTGTCAAAACAAGTAGGTCTGTCAAAACAAGTTATGTAGACGTTCACTGGTTTGTCCAGATAAAACTGTGTAAGTGTGTCCACACACACACAAACACACATGCACCCACACACATAAGAGACAGACTACGTGCGTGCCGGCCTTAATTTAAACTCTACGCAGGCCAGCCAATAAGTTGAGTTACGTCTATTACCGTTAAGCCAGCCGTAGCATGAAATGAAGCAATGCTGATCGTAGCGGTGTTCCAGGGTCCCTAAGTCGTCCGGCAAATGCACGTACACGCTTTCCCTTTGAATTAAGTCCCAATATCGGTAGGCCAAAGAAAAACACGAAACTTCAACCAAGTTCTCCACGCACAAACACAAAAGGGCATTGGAATAGCTGCTAAATTAGGTCCCAGTATCCAGAAAGTAAAGGAGTTGCCTTCATGGCGCGCTTGGTTAGTCGCTGGTTTCCTATACCGAAGGTCGGGGGTTCGATTCCGGCCGCAGAAGACGAACTTATGTGACTTGTTTATTTATTTCACCCTTCTTAGGTACGAGACCTTACAGGTCACAGAGAGGTTTTTCTGGATACTCCGGTTTCCTCCCTCCCTTCAATAATAGTATTGGATGCGGGCTATTTAAAATTGTATAAATAAAATTCGATGTCATTCGAATTGTAACAGCGACTTGCCTTTATATCACATGTTTGAGTGATGAATGTGTGTTTGATACGCATGTAGGAATGATTGTCTGTAACATTTAGGAATAACGCGCGTACAGCATCCATTGTTATACTACTACTACTACTACTACTACTACTACTACTACTACTACTACTACTACTACTACTACTACTACTACTACTACTACTACTACTACCAATTATTATTATTATTATTATTATTATTATTATTATTATTATTATTATTATTATTATTATTATTATAGGACAAGAAAAAAAATCAACCATTGTGAAGCGACGTAAACTATTATAATAATAAAATTTCTGCTGATTGAAGTGCTAATCTATGAATTCCTAGGGTTATAAAGTTCGGATTACAGTATCAAAACTTGTGATTAATTAAAAAAAATATATGAAACTACTTTAAATAATATATAATATAATAATATAACGTTACACACACTCGCACATACGAGAACGTGCACACAAAATAATTAGCGCTGAGAGAGAGAAATAAAAGAGGAGAGAGAGGAGAGAGAGAGAACTGAACATAAATACACACACACATACACACACACACACACACACACACACACACCTAAATACACGTACCGCGTGTTAAGTCATCTTTGTTAGTTGGGCGAAGTACAACTGGAAGAACAGGTAAAATTCTTTATAATGGCAGGAAATCCAAATAAAAGACACTTGGTCGCATGAGGTTTAAAAGAACCCAACAAAACAAAAAAGTCCACCCTATTCTGAAGGAAACCAAATGCAGGAAATAATTTGAGTTAAGTTCCAATGTCGAGATTTGGGAGAAAACAAACCTGGTGTAAAAACTAAAGCATCGTTATTTTTTTTTAAATAAGTAAAATGGTTTAAATTCTTAATGAAGTCTCTCCGTCCAGCAAACGGAACGAAGGGGCAATTAGTTTTGTGACTTAAACATTTCAATGGAACACTCGTTGACTTCGGTTCATTTGTTCGAGGTATCAGGAAAAATAAATATGGGGTGAGACAACAACAATAACAACAACAACAACAACAACAACAACAACAACCTCATTGAAAAATACAGGCACAGTAATTACTGTTAAATAAAGTCAAGGCACCTTAGCGCAAACGAAAGTCGAGTAGAAAATGAAGAGCGTGTTTACGTTTTGAGGGACATTGGAACCTTAGGAACACACCGCTATCCGATCCTGTCCTATCCTATCCCGTAACTCGAAAGTCATTGGGGCACAGATGATCGTTTAACCAGTGTATTACATCTTTCACTGTCCTCAGCAGCCCTCATGGCTTTACTCAGTGTTAAGCCAGTCCATTTATTAAATGTTATCATCCCACCTTTTGTTCTGTCTCCCTCTTCTTCTGCCTCCTTGCACCGTGCTTTGCAGGATAGTATTTTCTCTGGTGATGTGGTCATACCATCGGAGTTTCCGCTTCTTCACCGCTGTGAGCAAGTCACCGTGTTGTCCAATGACTTGTGTGATTGTGATGATATTCTGGGGAAGATACGTTTATCTTACTAGGGGGTAAGACTTATTGATAGATGGGCAATGTGCTACCACTATCGATCGTTCTTTTACCAGAATTCCTAAAGTTGTGTGAGAGACAGATCACGGCACTTTGGTCACATAAAATTTATATTTGTTCTCGGGAATTTTAGTATCATTTGGCTCAACTTGAGAACCGTTAATTACTAATCAAAAGACTAGATTATTATGTCTCGAGAGAAGAAAACTAATAGCTACACAACAATACAAATAGAATGACACCAGTCGTATGTATGTAATTTCACTTTTTATATATTCAACACAAACTTTAACATTTCTGCATTAACCGGTAATTTTAATAAGTAATATAGTTCAACGTGCTGGGAGAGTTCGTTAGCAGGGTTTATTCATCCTGTGCTAACTGTAGTTATGATTTTCACTGTTCGTAGTTTTCTAAATTCGAGTGGTTTTCTATACGTTTCTCGAGGGTAGGACTCAGTTCCTTTGCGGGTGACTTATCTACAGTGAGTCGAGTCGCCCTTGTAGCTGTGGGGTTCGGACGTGGCCAGGTAGACTCTGGATTGTTCTCCTTTTGGTACCACGGGAGCGACGGTCAGGCGTTCGTCTCCACAAACATGATCCCAGGTCCGACCTGTAAAAGTCGGAGCTCTGGCTACAGTATTCTCGTTAGCTATAAGTGTGCGGTCTCCTCTGCAAAGTGTCTATAGCATCAGACAATGCAGGGTTCCCATATGCACAATTCAATTCGAATCTTAAGGCTAAGATACATCAATCCACATGCATACTGTCTCAGAAACAATAATCTGTTTCTGTAACTATATTTATCAAGAACATATTATCAATACATGGCAATCAATATACAATAAACATACACCTATCAAAACTACTAGTGTTATCTTACTTGTAGACTCTGGGACTCGTGAAATCGTCTTTTACGTCTCTAGCACTCTCTTGATGAGATGGAGATAGACGGGCACTGCAGTTTGTTCCTTTGGTCGACCATCACAGCTTGGTATTTCTTTTGCGACTAACCAGCTGAGATTTGGTCCCCAAAGATATGCAAAAGTCCCTAGTAGTCTTCTGACCAATCGTTTTTAGCTCTCGTTTTCTTTAATCTCGCATCTACAGAATTATGGTTCTAATTTGAATAGTTCCTCCCCCGCTCTCTTGTCACTGTACACGCATAATTATCTTTCAAGTGGAGTGTCAGGGATAGAGTGGAGAACAGATGCAATAACGATAAGCGGTGCCTGCCCAATACTGGTGACATCATCTTGGTAACTTTTGGCTGGAGTGAGCTTCTTAGTGTCTGATGGTGGAGTAAGTTATTTAATCGAAGACAACGCTATGGTTAGTTTTTGACTAAAGTATGCTATTTAAAATTCTTGGTCGCTAAGTCTGTTGATGGTATCGGTAGCTATCGGCGGTGTGACTGTTTCCAGGAAGTTAATTTGCCATGTGTGTGCTGCTTGTTAGCTAACTGTTGTATTAATGTCCAGTTTCGTTCGATGGTATCTCTGTTTCGCTAAGCTAATTTCCTACATGTTTGTCGTCAATATTTCTGCTGTTACAGTGATGGTCTGTCGGACTTCATCTTTGGTGATGTGCTGGGAATAGGAGATGCCCAGAAGTCTTCTGTAGCACTCATCTTCATGCTTTGTATTCTTCCGTGTATGTCTGCTGTGAGGGTCCATGTTTCGCCAAGCGTAAAGAAAAAGACGGAGATGACAAGGGAGCGCATCCACCTTACCTTGTAGTGTAGACCGAAAGTCCTGTCTTTTCAAAAAGGCATTAACCTTGTCAGGGCAGCAGCTGTTGAACGCACAGCTACGGGAACATTAAACGATGCGATAATTCAGGGTTGTTCCCTATTGGAACTTGCTTATAACGTCTGTAAATAGCAGTGCATTTGCATGAAACATGTAATCATGATGCTTACAGGAATGGATTTGAATGCTTAACCTCTCCCTCTTCCCTCTTCCCCCTCCCCCCACCGCTTTTATCCCGCAGTGACGAGACCAGTACAAAATGGCTCTGTGCCTGATGCTTGGTTTTTATGTCTTTGTATGCTATATAGGCTATAAATCAATCAAAGGATGTATCTAGTAAGAAAGTTGAAAAATTTTGGGGTCAATGTACATATCTTAGAAATAGTTTACAGATCTCTAGTAGAAAGTATTCTATGCTTTAACATTGTTACCTGGTTCGGTGTTACACTCAGTTTGATGATGGAGTTTTCTATCAGTATCTGATTCAGCCCCGATGCTTGAATTCCTGATAGTTGTGTAACTCAGATTCGTTTATTCACGCAGCCCGCTCAATCAGCATACAAGTCACAAAGTCGACGTATGAAGTTTTCCACTTTTATTCAGCATACATCAACAACTGCATACAATTCTCAACTCAACTCAACCACTTTCAAATTTACTTTCCAGCTTCACTATCAACAACAATCTCTCCTCCAACAACAGTGCGGCACACAATTTTATAATCTCTCTCTCTTCCGGAACAATTTCGAATACAGTAGAAATGACGCACTGCCACCAATCGAATAAAAGATCGTCATCACTGACTTACGTCAATACATATTTTTATATCTTCCGGAACGACCTCTTGCTTCGACACGTATCGGGAAATTTCTATCAAGAGTAAACACGCAGATCCAGAAAATTCTACAACGATATCGACTAACGAAAATTATCAACGTTATACAAAGCCTCTACTAACAACAATGCAAACTCAAATCAAAGGTAAATAAACTCCATTATTGAATACTTTGCAAATCGAAACGATTAGATCTATCGTGCGCGTTTCCGACGTACTACCATTCGCGTTTCAACGTAACATAACCCCCCACTCAAGAAGAAATTTACCCAATTTCTTTCAACAACGTTGAAACGTAATGCACAAACAAAGTTCAGAATTAAAACTTATTTCAGACTGTCTGGATACTGTCAATGTTCACAGTTCATTCACACAGAGTCAAAGTTTCTCATCTGCAAATCTTTCTGGATACTGTCAATGTTCACAGATCATTTACCCAGTCAACGTTTTTCATTTTCAAGTCTGTCATTACCAATATTCTTAGTTCATCCACACAGTCAATGTTCTTTCATTCGCAAGGAAACGACGCCCTCGTCAATTGCGGTCGTCATCGGCCCAGGGTCAAAGACGATGATCACGTGGGCTTCCCTGGAATCAGTGCGTCCTCCGTTGTCTCCTTCTTCCATCGGATGTCCGACGCAGTCGACGTTGTCAGCTCCCATGATGCATTTGCTGGGTCTCACGGTCAGGTTGGCTTCTGCGGGACGGTGGAACGGCTCCCTCAAGGTCTGCAGATGCTCCTTCCAGGTCTGGGTGTGGACTTCATGTTCGACTAAAGTCGTAGAGCCTGGGACATCATTGAAGTTATGGGGAAACTCGCCCATAAGGTCCTTCAGCTCCAACTTTTGACCTTCCGTCAAGCTCGGTCCTAGCTTAACATCATTGATGCCTTCTTTGCTGTGGAAGTCTCCAAGTTCCAACAGTTCTTCGCTGTCAAAGCTGTCGTCGGTCACAGCTGCTGTACCTGCGTGCACAGTCTCTGATGGCCTTTCCACGTACAGCTTAAGGAGGTTGGCGTGGTATATCTTGGAATGCTGGCCGACCTTCACCTTATAGTCGTTGATCCCCACCACGGTCTCCACTTCGTACGGGCCTTTCCACTGCATCAGCAACTTATTATGATCGGTAGGTAGCAGCACCAGCATTTTGTTGCCAGGTTTAAACTTCCTGCTCACAGCCCTACGATCATAGTAGTGCTTTCCACAGTCTTGGGACTTCTTCAGGTTTTCTCTGGCTATCTCGAGAGTCTGCTCCAGCTTCTCCCGTAGCTCAAACACGTACTGGTAGCTGTTCTTCACCTCTGGGGTGTCTACTTCTTTCGTCCACAGTTCTTTCAGGATGTGCATCGGCCCTCTGATGGTTCTTCCGTACAGCAGCTCGAACGGAGAAAAGCCGGTGGACTCCTGCGGTACTTCTCTGTAGGCGAAAAGTAGGGCGTTGATGTAGCGATGCCATTGTCTGGGCTGCTCGCTGCACAGTTTCTTCAGGGTGGACTTCAGCGTAGCATTGAACTTTTCGACAAGCCCGTTGCACATTGGATGGAAGGGTGTCGTAGTCAAATACCGGATGCTAAGCAGTCTGTTGACCTCCTTCATGCAGTCAGAGACGAACTGCGTCCCGAGGTCTGTCAGGATTTCTTCAGGCACTCCAAGTCTGCTGAACATGTCCACCAGTGCCTCTGCTACAGTTTCAGTGTCAATCTTCTTCAGTGGCACTGCTTCTGGGTACCGAGTCGCATAGTCTACTAAAGTCAGTACCCACCGATGACCTTCTTCACTCGGAGGTCTTATTTCGCCGATTAAGTCTAAGGCCACCCTCTTGAAAGGTCGGTCGATCAGAGGCATCCTCTGCATAGGCACTTTCGGGACCCTTCCTCGAGGTATGGTCTTCTGGCAAATGTCACATGATCGGCAGAAACGGCTGACGTCCGCATGAAGTCCTGGCCAGTAGAACACCGCCTGGATTCTGTCTGACGTCTTCTTGATGCCTAGGTGACCTCCCATGATTGAGTCATGCGCTACTTCCATCACCTGGCGCCTTAGGGGTAACGGTACCAAAACTTGACGTAGTGGTTTACCTCCGTTGACCCTCGGGTTCTGGAAGATTCGATACAGTATCTTGGCCTTCACCTCGAAATAGACCGTGCCACTGCCCTTGGTCACGTGGTCTTGGCGGTTCCTGTACTTGTTTAAAGTGCTATCAGCTTCCTGGAGCTGGATCAGCTTATCTCTGTCCACGATGGCAGCTTTAGAGTTGTCGGCGACCTTCAGTGGCGTAGACGTCTTGTCTCTCTTGGCCTGGGCCCTGGTAGTAACAGCACCGACGATCTCTGGTCGGCAGGGCTGAGCCGGAGTAACCACATTGTCCCGTAGCAGCTCTGTAAGGTCTCCATCGGGAAATGGCAATGGATCCTCCTCCACAACTTCGACGTGTTGAGTTGAGGCAGGACTCCACTCTGGATCGGGGTCGTCGGGTCGCCTCGCGCCGTCGATGTTCCCGATCATCAAATCGTACAGCGGCTTCTTCAGGCAAACCGCTTCGACTTCGCCTATGTAGAAAGGGGTGTTGACATGAATCTTCGCAACTGGCGCTCTCACACATTTGCTGTCGGCCATAAGTGTCCATTTAGAATCGCCAGTGAATTGTTCTTTAGCGATTAGGTCTTCTCTGACGATGACCCCACTGCAGCCAGAGTCTCTTAGAACAGTCACTTCATGATTTCCGACGCGTCCCTTTGAAACAGGCATGTTCTGGACGGTCACAGCTGCGCTGGCGACGACGGGGATGGATTTTCCGTTTGCAAGGAGAAGTTGGCCATCGGTCAGGCACTCTTGCACGTCCGCAGGAGTAGCTGTGCGCTTGGTCTCACTCGGAAGAATGACGCTCCCGCCGCACACTTGATGGTCAGATCGACTGGTTTGCCGTTGATTGGAGAACCGCCTCTGCCGGTTGCCCGCCGCTGCGTTGTCCGTACTACTCCGCTGTCCGTTACTTTTGTTTTGAGGACAGTTAGCCGCTCTGTGGTCTGTAGCGTTGCAAGTGAAACAGCCTCTTGAATGCCCTTCCCTGGGAGGAGGCGTGGAGTCCGTCTGTTTCTGGCTCGTCTGGCTCCCCTGGATCTGGTTCACATGGTTTCCAGTCTTCTGAAAATGTTTCGTCGCGCTGGGTGGCCCCAGCGTCTTCTCATAGGCGATGAGATATCTTTCAGCAGCCTCAGCAACGTCTTTTAGCGTCGGCAACTTTTGTATTTCCAAGTGGATTGCGAGGTCCTTAGGACAGGCATTGAGGAATTGCTCCTTCACGATCAGGTCATGGAGACTATCGTAAGACTTCCCTTTGCCTGATAGTTCCACCCACTTGTGTAGATATGACGACAGGCGCTCCATAAACTGCTTTGGTGTCTCATCTGACAAAGGCCGGCATTCACGGAAGCGTTTACGGTAGCCCTTCTCTGTAAAGTTGTAGCACTGCAATAGGGCCTCTTTCAAGACGTCGTAGTCTTTAGCGTCATCGCCCGACAATCTGGTGTAGACGTCGAGTGCTTGCCCCGTCAGAAGTGCACTTAGTCGAATCGCCCAGTCTTGAGGTTGCCAGTTAGAGCTTTTGGCAAACCTTTCAAATCTCGCCAAATAACTGTCGATCTGGTCCTTCCCGTCGACAAACGCTGGCAATTTTGGAGCTTTGTTGTCACTGATAACTTGTGGCGCATGCTAATTGTTTTGGATACGCGCCAACTCTAGCTGGTATTGACGCTCAGCTTCTAATCGTCTCTCTTCCATCTCGTCACGGCGACGCTGTTCCTCTAATTCTCTTTCTTGACGCCATATTCTCTCCTGGAATTTGAGGTACTCCGTCAGCTGTTTGCCTTTTAGATTTAGTTCAACCCCTTTCTGCCAGAGGTCCGCCATCTTGATGCTTTTCTGGAAAGTTCTTTTCTGGAAAGTTCTTCTCTGGAAAGTTCTTGACTGTGCTGTACCTTTCTAGACTGTTCTAGAACAGCACGCTTTCTGCAGTAGCGCAGATGCTTGCCACTAGTCGCTTTCGCTGACGCAGGCCCCGCTGTCCTCGTCGTATGCGACGCTGCACCACGCTGGTGTTGATGTATACGCTCCTGTGCTGAAGTAGACGCGACGTCCGCTCGCCGCTCTCTGTAACACTGGCGATGTAGCTCCGAGACTGTCCCTCGACGTAGTCCTGCGGCAGCCACGTAGTCCCGATCTGTTGTTCGCTCACGAAGCAACTCTCAGCGACTACACGCCCTTGCAGTCAACCCGAATCTATCGGATGTAGTCCCAGTATGTTGGCCCCTCTCGACGCAACTCGTTGGCGGCTACCCTCGAGAACTGCCTCTCGTAACGTTGACTCGCTTGTTGTAGCAGTTGAACCCTTGGCTATGGCGTGAATCGCGGCTTGACCCCCAAAATGTTACACTCAGTTTGATGATGGAGTTTTCTATCAGTATCTGATTCAGCCCCGATGCTTGAATTCCTGATAGTTGTGTAACTCAGATTCGTTTATTCACGCAGCCCGCTCAATCAGCATACAAGTCACAAAGTCGACGTATGAAGTTTTCCACTTTTATTCAGCATACATCAACAACTGCATACAATTCTCAACTCAACTCAACCACTTTCAAATTTACTTTCCAGCTTCACTATGAACAACAATCTCTCCTCCAACAACAGTGCGGCACACAATTTTATAATCTCTCTCTCTTCCGGAACAATTTCGAATACAGTAGAAATGACGCACTGCCACCAATCGAATAAAAGATCGTCATCACTGACTTACGTCAATACATATTTTTATATCTTCCGGAACGACCTCTTGCTTCGACACGTATCGGGAAATTTCTATCAAGAGTAAACACGCAGATCCAGAAAATTCTACAACGATATCGACTAACGAAAATTATCAACGTTATACAAAGCCTCTCCTAACAACAATGCAAACTCAAATCAAAGGTAAATAAACTCCATTATTGAATACTTTGTAAATCGAAACGATTAGATCTATCGTGCGCGTTTCCGACGTACTACCATTCGCGTTTCAACGTAACATTCGGAAATCTTGGCGTTAGAGACAGGAACATACTCAACCGCATTGTAAACCTAGCTAGCAGAGTGATAGGAAAGACACAAAAGCCAATAACAGAAATATATAAAGATTTGGTAAAAAGTAAAGCTAGAAAGATCATGTCTGATAACAGTCATCCCATGTGTAGATCATTTGAACTGTTGCCCTCAGGTCGGAGGTTTAGAACCCCGGCCTGGAAAAGAAACTTGTATGGCCACTCTTATGTACCAAGTGCAATCCGCATCTTAAATGTAAGCAAACTGTAATACCCCCAGTTACCTACAATGGCTACATTTGTCTTCTGTGTACTGTGATGATGTAATGTAATATGATGTGAGTTCTGCAATGAAGTCAGCTATTTGTCATGCGTATGATTGTCTTAATTAATGTTTTATGTAATGTAATATGATGTGAGTTGTGCAATGAAGTCAGCTATTTGTCATGCGTATGATTGTCTTAATTAAGGTTTTATATAACAAAAACTGTTAATATTTCTTTTAGTTTTTAATCTTTCTGTCTTAGTCTTTGTGCTACTAAAGACAAATTTCCATGTTATTGTATTTTAACTATGGACAATAAAGATTCGTATTCGTATTCGTAAATACATCGCGTCTTATGAGATCGCTGTCCTCACTGTGAGAGGAAATCGCAGCTCAGCAAGTTAGTTTTATAACTATGGATTACAATACAATGCAAAGGCACTATCGTTTTGTTTTTCAAAACGTTATTGTTACACTCGATGTTGTTTTTCTATCAGTAGTTGATTCAGCCCCGATGCTTGAAATCCTGATAGGTGTAACTCATATTCGTTTATCCACGCAACCCGTTCAATCATCAACAAGTCAGGAGTCGTCGTATGGAGTTTTCCAATTTTATTCAGCGAACATCAACACTGCATACAATCGCTTTTTCCACTCTCCAATTCTCAACTATAAACTTTCCACTTTTTACAACTTTCTCAACTCTAATACCACAGCTCTCTCTACTGTCAACTCTCTCTAAAAAAAACACCCTTTGAAACATTGCAGACCTATATATATATATATATATATATATATATATATATATATATATATATATATATATATATATATATATATATATATATATATATATATATATATATATATATATATATGTATATATATATATATATATATATATATATATATATATATATATATATATATATATACAGTCTCTCTAAACTCCAGAAAGAGCGAGAATACCCCCAACGTGACACACCTCAACCAATCAGAATTAATTTCATCATCACTGTCTCACGTCATACAACCCTATTTGGAATGGAAACTTCCATGGTTACCACTAGAACTATCCATACCCTTCGATCGATAGTAAACAACTGACTCGAGAAAATTCTCAAATAATATCGACCAACTAAAAAAACCAACGTTATACAAAGCTTCATCTAATAACAACGCAAAATCAAATCAAAGATAAATACACTCTATTACTGCATGCGTTGCAAAATAAAATGAACAGATCTATCGCGCGCGTCACACACGCAAGCCTACCATCGCACGCGTCTCCAACGTAACAGTTATACGAAGATGCGCCCCAAAGCTTGCAGGTTGGGCGCCTCGCGGGGCTTTTAAGTTAGATCCTGTTTCGGCCAGCGCCTTGAGCAGTTCTGGAACTAAAAGAACGATTAAATAAATAAATAAATTATAAGCAAGATCCAATAGGAAGTTACTTTTTGTTTATAACACCTGTAAACTACATATATCAGATTTATGCCATCATAGCACTGTTGGAAAACGTAGCTGCATAAAAAGAAGAGAACGGCCACTGCCCCAAAATGTCAACGTTTGTGCGTAAAAAACAAAATGCGCAAATGAAATAAACACTGAATTAATTTTCAATGTCCAAGGTCCCAGAGAACAGAACATCGGGTCGAATATCCAACTTGGAGAGCTAACGAAAAGTTTAATGGAATAGGCGTGTTAACCAGCTAATACCCCTCTTTGGTTGAAAAGACGTTTCTTCAAATGGCGATTCAATACCTCTACCAACATCCATTCTTTTTCGTTTGTCTTGTTACAGAGTCATGGATTGTTAAAGGGTTAAGGAGACTTGAAGAAGAAGAAGAAGAAGAAGAAGAAGAAGAAGAAGAAGAAGAAGAAGAAGAAGAAGAAGAAGAAGAAGAAGAAGAAGAAGAAGAAGAAGGAAGAAGAAAAAGAAGAAGAAGAAGAAGAAGAAGAAGAAGAAGAAGAAGAAGAAGAAGAAGAAGAAGAAGAAGAAGAAGAAGAAGAAGAAGAAGAAGAAGAAGAAGAAGAAGAAGAAAAAGAAGAAGAAAAAGAAGAAGAAGAAGAAGAAGAAGAAGAAGAAGAAGAAGAAGAAGAAGAAGAAGAAGGAGGAGGAGGTGGAGGAGGAAGAGGATGATTAATTAATGGTTGTCAAAGGGTTAAGGAGACTTCTGAAGAAGAAGCAGAAGAAGAAGAAGAAGAAGAAGAAGAAGAAGAAGAAGAAGAAGAAGAAGGGTTAATTAATTAACATCGAAGTTTAACGTCTACACTCACTATTAGCAATATGGCATAAGAAGAAGACTTTTGAAAACGCTTAAGCGTCGGCTTAAAACAATTGGCGAGCGGTCTTTTAGTTTTTAAGTACCCAAGGTTTGGAATGCGGTGCCTGCCGGTTTAAGACATTGTACAGACCTTGTTTCCTTCAAGAGCTGCTTAAAAACGCACTTGTTCGGCAAGGCGTTTTCTGTGTAAATAGTATGAACAGTAATAATACTTTCTGAATGATGCTTACAGGATGTAGTGCGAATGTTGTGATGATGCGTACGAACGATGTGTGTAAGCGCATTGAGTTGTTATTCTAATAAAAAATGCGTTGTATAAATGCAATTTATTATTATTATTATTATTATTATTATTATTATTATTATTATTATTATTATTATTATTATTATTATTATTATTATTATTATAAGGTAGAAGGAGAGGGAGACCGAAAAAGAGGTGGGAGGACAAAATTCGAGAATGGACTGGTTTGACACTTAGCGAAACAATCAGGGTTGCTGTGGACAGGCAAAGATGGAGTGCGCTGGTTAAACGATCAACTGTGATGCCCCTACGACCTCCTTGTTACGGGATAGAATAGGATAGGATTATTATTATTATTATTATTATTATTATTATTATTATTATTATTATTATTATTATTACTATTATTATTATTATAAAGAAGAAGAAAAGAAGAAGAAGCACCCGGGACACATTGGTCGAAGGCTACCAGATTGGATTCTTAAATTGTGTGAAACCAAGTGAGGACACTATCCGGCATCAACAAACGGTTCAAAAACATTATCAAATGGTTCGTAAGAAACAGTTGACCTAGACACTAATACAGTTTGACCTGATTCGTCCCTTAGAGGAGACGAAACACCCCCGTTGGGGTGCCGGGGGTTTCAGTATAAATAGTATCCCCACTTTCTGGAAATTTAGTGCTTTAAATTCCCACTGTCGCTGTCTTTCTCATTTGCTCTTTCTCATTCCTGCTCTGTTCTATCAATCTGCTATACTATCGTCTTCTTCGCTAGACCAGTCTCCTACCTTTTTTCTTGAAAACTCTTCCGGGACAAGACTCCTTGTTTGTGAAAAGGGATGTTGGATCAGCTTGGGAATATTGGACGCTTTCTGCCAGGTGGTCACTAGGGCTTCCTATGATGTTATTATTTAGCAATGTAGGCATTTTACATGTATGGGTTTTGTTGATAATTTATAATGATGTTTGTATTCTATTTTGTTTTTGTAAACGGGGCATCGATAAGTTGGGGTGAAGCCTCAGCCGTCCCCTGCGTGGGATGTCTTTATTGTAAAGTGACTGGCTGGTGGAGGGCATTCAGTTTTCTCACTAGGGTTGTTTCAGCAGATCTTTTATGCGGATTGGGGGTTATCCGGTCCTGATTTGGCTTGGAAGAGTCCGCTGGACCTAAAGCAACAATTATGTAATGTAATGTAAGGAGACGAAACTTACATTTTTTATTTTCATGAGTTGATTGGTCAATGCTCCTAGGGCTTGAAGAGTATAGGAGGCAGTGCTCTGAAGCATGAGAGCATGCTTTATTGCCTGTCGAGGCGACTACTACAGCATGCTTCTAGTAGCCTTCGACCAATGTGTATCGGGTGGAAGAAGAAGAAGAAGAAGAAGAAGAAGAAGAAGAAGAAGAAGAAGAAGAAGAAGAAGAAGAAGAAGAAGAAGAAGAAGAAGAAGAAGAAGAATGAAATATGCTTTTCTTCAAGTTTGCGGTTGTACAAGAATTCGGATGGATTTCTTTAAATTTTCACCCTTTCAAGTTTCAGCCTCCTTCATTCATTCATCATCATCATCATCATCATCATCATCATCATCATCATCATCATCATCATCATCATCATCATCATCCTGCAACAGCATCATCATCATCATCATCATTGGCTGCAACAGCAGCAACACAAACTCCTTCTGCTCCTTCATCTTCTTCTGCTTCCCCTTTTCCTTTCCTTTCATCTTCCTGTTCTTCATCTTCTTCTTTTTTCATTTTTCTCCTTTTGTCCTCCTCCTTCTCCTTCTTCTTCTTCTTCTTCTTCTTCTTCTTCTTCTTCTTTCTTCTTCTTCCTTTGGTTTGACCGGCCTGCTTGTAGGCCGCTGCTAATTGGTTACAAGGGAGCTTATTCTTCGGAAACTTAATCTTTCCTTCCCGTGGGTTCTGCTGCATATTCGCGATTGAAAATTTAAGGACATTCTTAGGTTTGTGTTCTTCTTCTTCCAGGTTCATTGTATTAAAGGATCAAAACGGACTTCCTTCATTGCAATGCTTTTTTGTCCGCTTCGACCACGCCCGCTTCCATTTAACATTGACAGTGAGTGTTGTCCCACAGAAAAAAAAGCTTACAACAAAACCACAAAAAACCTTCTATCGAAAGTATAATTGTGTGCATGTGTGTGTGTGTATGTGTGTGTGTGCGCATGTCCTACATTTTCTTCCGGGATGGGAACTTTGTTTCCACCAAACCCAATGCAAACCCCTAGAGCCAGCCCTTTCCGAAATACATACAGGCAGATGTAGTGGCTGCTATAAATAACTGCCTAAGGGCGCGTCCACATGACAAGCTTCGAGCGAAGCTTTGAGCTGCGCTTCAGCTGCGCTGCGAAAAGTCTAACTAGAATTACTGTAGAAGCGTCCACACCACGAGCGGTAGCCGCGCGGCTATTGCTAGCTTCGAGCGGCGGTAATATTCTCGGCATTTATCGACGCTCGAAGCTCAAGCGGTGGTTTTGGGTCCTTGACCTTGATTGGTTTTGTGTCCTTGGCCTTGAATCAGTCTTCTTACCACCCTTCGCTTACGGAATCAGAGAACTACAAGAGATTGTGGCAGAAAAACCAAAAAGATTTTCGAACAGGGAGGTTTGAGCAAAGCTGTTTCAGGAGGTGCCTAAAATGGCAAAGCACTCAAGTTAGTGATTGAGTGAAGATGGTTATAAATTTTATAATAAAATGACCAATTGCTCTTTTCGTATAGTATAGGCCTAATTGACAAAATTGCAGCTTTATCATTTGTGCCATCGCCATTGAACAATAATAGTACCCAGTAAGTGCTTTTTTTTCTTTATTATGTTTTAACACAATTTGTTGCAAATAAAATACAGATCTAGATCTATTAAGCGAATTCACATTTGATGTTTTCACTCAGATTTAGAACCGTGCTTATAGTCCCAAATTCAACCTAGATTTAGATCTGGATTTTATAAATAAAAAATAAATAAAAGGGCTATGATGGTAAATTATCAATGAACACTTATGATGTAGGTATTGTGTGTTTGATGGCAGCCAATTTACAAAAATATATAGTTAACGTTTTAACTTGGGTTTATTTCTTTGTAGGGGTGGGGGGAGGGGGGGGTAACAAGAGAGAGAAAAGGGGAAGGCTGAACAGTAAATGACCAACATTTGGGTGGAGTGCATGATTGCAGATCCATCTTTTTAAAATCTGCACCCTGTTGTGTTTTTTTTAAATAGTACATTCCATGTTGATCTTAAAAGAAAAGTGACCAACTTTAGATTTAAAATCACAAGCTTTGTGACGTATATGAACATTGTGGGAAAACTAAAGTCACGAGTCTCATCCTTCATTATCACTGCCGTCAGTTAGTTCAGCAAAGTTATATTAACTGTAGTTTTCCTGCCAGTTCACTGCACCTACCCTGACAAAATACTCAACCAGCTGTTCTCTCACCCTTGCTAAGTATTGTCCAGTACGACCTGAGTAACACCCCATCCATCAGTCTGTCCTGTTCGCCACGGACTTGAGTATCATCCCAGATCTCCGTGTCCTTTTTTATATCAGCGACCTCGTGATGGATGACTGCATTGTGCAAGGCAACAGTGCTAGCACAATGTTGTCAGCAGTGGTCACGTTGTGCAGATTGATTTTTTCAGCACTTACCATTTTCCAGCAAGCACTACAAACCCGCATTCTACACAACGGCTTGCCATGGCGATAATTGAAGATGATATCGACTGTGTTGATGCGTGTTATTAGGTATGGCTTGGGCGATAGGCTGCTTAACCTACCAAAAAAATAGGAAAGGTGAATGTTGGAATTTGTTAGTGGGACATATTTACTGTATTCCCTTCAAGGCAGAGTTTCATCTGAAACCTGGATAATATGCCATCACTCTCTTTCCCGTATGCTCCAACTTCAACAGAAATAAATTTTAGTTGCGGGTCTGCGATGCCTTGCAAAACCACAGATAATAAACTTCTGAACGACAGCTAGCATCACGCTAGCAGGCAGCTAGCTGTAACAGCTTGTCATGTGGCCACCCAAGCTGTCACCGAGCGTACAGCCAGCTATGCAGCTAGCGTGCCGCTAGCTTTTTGACGCTTTTGGTGTGGCCACCCACCGCTCAAAGCTCAAAGCTCGTCCAACGCTACGCCACCGCTAGCTCAAAGCGCAGCTCGTCATGTGGACGCGCCCTAATAGGAAAGCCCCGGATGCCAATGGCATGACGTATGGCAGCGTCAAACGGCAGAAAAGAACACTTTCACCCGTACTTTCGTGCAATCGCTAACATCTGTCTGCTAAGCAGACGGGTGCCTGCAAACTGGAAGCACGGCGTCATCACCCTCATCCCCCAAGAAGAAGGGCGACCCTACTGTGGTGGATCACCCTCCTCCTCACCTTCCACACGTTTTTCATGAAGCTCATCCTCCAACATCAGTTGTGTAGGATCGTTGAGACCAGGAGACTATCCAAGCGCCAGAAGGGTTCCATGCCAAGAAATGTTCTCCAAGGGCACGTCCATCTTCGATCCACATCACCGGCTACTCCACACATCATCTACGTTACTCTGCGTTCTTGGACATCAAAGACCCATTCGGCAGCATCGACCACGACTTCATGATCGGCGAGATGGCGTCGGCTGGCTATGCTCAGGCCTATGTGGACATCACACGTGACATTTACAACGCGTCCACGTTCCAAGTGAATAAAGAGAGAGAGAGAGAGAGAGAGAGAGAGAGAGAGAGAGAGAGAGAGAGAGAGAGAGAGAGAGAGAGAGAGAGTCCCAAAATTTTACATTTGTTATATTTATTATTTAACAAATTAACACAAAACTGTTGAAATGGTTGGATAATTATCCATAGTGACTAGCAATGATTCATGTCCAAGAAAAGTGACGAGTTTACGGCTTTTGTATTGTGCCAGGGAGAGTGGTTGTGTGCCCTTTGATTGCTTAATTGTGAGTTTTCTTTGTTCATGTTTTCGTGCGCCTGTTCGTTTATAATTGTCACGTCACCCTAGTGGGTGCCGTGGACGTTCAGCTCAACAGCGAGTGAGGGGATAACAACTTAAACAAAAGACACTAACACAAAAGCCAGATGTACAATCACACTCTTTTATTCAACAACAATCGCACACGCTCACAGGACAAATGGGAAATCTAAACCACCCTCAACCCCTATCTAGGCCCACAACCCAGTATTTACTTAATAATTACCCCCCGCCCTTGTCTAACCTGAAAACCCCAGATCTGTACACAAACAAAATGCCCACAACAATATGCAACAATCAAATAAATTTAATATAAATACAATTTCAGACTGAGCAAACAACCCAGCAAATCTTTAGCAATTGAATTATATGGAATAAACTAACTTATAATTCAGTAACTATTCTTAACTGAGCTCAGAATAAACTATGGAAGATGATCACACAGATAATTGAAGTAATGCACACGAAGTGCTGACAGTGGAGATATATTTTATGTGCGTGAAATGCGAATCTGTGTGCGTGTGTCGGTGCGATGTGTCCAGTATCCTGTACAACCCCGATGGGAAGCTCCCGGTCGTCTGAGGTACCAGGGCAAGTCCCGGCGGCGATGAAGGACCACACCCAGTAGCGGCGCCCACGACGAAGTGGGCTTGCATCGAGCGATGATCGTCTTCAGTTGTTCGGCTCTGACAGGGGCAAAGTGAGATAACATCTCACATAAGAAAGGTCGGGTGATGTTCACATTGGGGGGTTGATTGTAGTCCAGGAAACATTGCTGGATTTCTTCAATCTTGGCTTGAAAGAAGTAATTTAGCGTCATGGCTGCAGCTTGACAGTCCATGTCAGAAAGTATCGGACTTGATGCTTCACCTCCCAGAAGTCTGTTGACCACTGAGAACATCTTGCCCGTGTCTGATCCTGCATCTTCTAAGGCTTCCTGCACATAATGAGCTCTGGCCTTGTTTACTACCTCAGTGCACTTGTTCCTAGCCTTACAGAAGCACTGCCTGTCTACTTCCAGCCCCGTGGCGCGCCAACTCCTTTCCGCCCTGCGCCTGGCCTTCTTTGCGTCATGCACAGCGGGCGTCATCCAGCCGGTGTCGCCTCTCTCCGTCACTTGCTTCTTCGTCTCAGGTGCATGCTTGTTCAGTGGCGACGAGAGCGTTTCGTTGTACAGAGACACCAAATCCTCAACATCGTCAGGGGGAGAGAGAAGAAGGTTCGAACCCTGAAGGTCCTTCCTAAATGCTTCTTTTCTCATGCCATTGAGGGTTAGGACGTGACATAATGGTTTCAGCGGTCACAAGGAAATGATCCGAGAATTGCTGGTCTTCAACATCGACAGTCGTGACCAAGGCAACGGTGGATCTCGACATGACCCAGTTAAAGATGTGACCTCTCCAATGTGTCACCTTGGTTACCAGTTGAGAGATGTCGAGCGAATTCAGCAGCTGGCAAATGCGTTTGGTGTCGGAATCTTTGGGGGAGTCATAATGCATATTCACATCTCCAAGCACAATGAAGTACTTGTGGGAGGCGGCGATGGCTGACAACACTGGGGTGAATTCATCAAAGAATACGGAGGTAGGTACTCTATGCACTTTGGTATAAGGTCGCCTATAGACGCACTCTGTGATGCTCTGTGGGTTCGGGCAAATAGAATAGACCCAACGTTTCCCGGCGTGTCGTAAGAGGCGACTAACAGGGGTGATGTTAGCACGACATCACTGGGCGAAAGTCTTCTACACAGAAGTCACCGGCCAGGGCGGAGGAACCTCACGTTACTACAGGTTCAACGACCACGTGCTCAGGGCCAAGGCGAGCCACACTGTATTCGTGGATTTCGGCTGTGGCCAACAGCCTGGAGAGGATTGGGCCCTGCCAGGTCTTTTTTTGCCCAAGACACAACACATGATGAGGCTATCCACTAATTCCATGCCGGATCGGTCGTCGCCCGGAACAAGGACCGCGCCTTCCGTTGGCCACCAGGACGGAGGTGAAAAGTATGCTACTGATGGACAAATTAGCAAGATCCGCACAAGAAACAACATCGTCATAGGAACCTGGAATGTCAGGACCCTAACTGCGGAAGGAAAATTAGAAGAACTGGCCCACGAGCTGGACCACTATCGATGGAACGTTCTAGGTATTAGCGAACTGCGCTGGAAAGGCCTAGGTGAAACAACGACAGACAAAGGCCACAAGCTCTATTTCAGCGGTAGAGATGACAGGCACGAACACGGCGTTGGATTCTTGGTCCACAAGAACATTCTAGCCACTGTCATGGGTTGCCGCCCAGTCTCCAGTAGACTCATTACCATCCGTCTGAGAGCAACCCCTTTCAACATTACCATCATCCAGGCCTATGCCCCAACATCAGACTATGAAGACAGCGAAGTGGAGGATTTTTATGAAAATATACAGGCGGTCCTTGACCAAGTGCCGAAGAAGGACATAGTCATAGTGCAAGGCGACTGGAATGCCAAGGTTGGCCAAGATGCGCACCACAACTGGGGAGACACATGCGGACCCCACTGCAACAACGAGACAAATGACAGGGGTCTGAGGCTATTGGAGTTTGCCAGATACAACAATCTGGTACTGGCAAACACGCTTGGTCTCCACAAAAAATCCAGACGATGGACATGGCACAGTCCCGGCGGGGAACATCACAACCAGATCGACTACATCATGGTCAAGAAACGCTTCAGATCAAGCATCAACATTGGCAGGACACGCACTTTTCCAGGAGCAGACATTGGAAGTGACCACGATCTCGTGATGATGTCTTTCCGGCTCCATTTGAAGAGAGTAAATACAGCAAAGTGCACTAGGCTGAAGTTCGACCTGGACAAACTGCAAGACCCGGAGGTGGCAAAAATATTTCAGGCCACAATTGGAGGGAAATTTGCACCACTGCTTATTTTGGGGGCAGGCGAAGTAGATGTCAACACCATGACCAATATCTTCAACTCAGCTGTAACAGATGCCGCCACTGAGATCCTTGGCAAGCACCGACCAAAGAAGAAGCCGTGGATCACACCTGAACTTTTGGATCTGTGTGATAAACGAAGAGAGTTAAAAAAGAAAAAGAACACCTCACAGGGAGCTGATGTCTACCGAAAAATCAACAATGACATCCGAAAAGGCATGCGCACAGCAAAGGAGAACTGGATAGAAGATCAATGCCAGGAAATAGAGAACAATCTGAACAAGAACAACAGCAAGAAGGCCTACCAGACTGTGAAGCGGCTGACAAGTGTTAAACAGCCCAAAGTCTCCACTATCCAAAGCAAGTCTGGCATTTGCCTTACAGAAGAACAAGAAGCCTTTGACAGATGGACAGAGTACTGCTCTGACCTTTACAACCATACACCAAATGGAGACCCATCAGTTCTAGCATGTCCCGAGAGCAAGAAGAAATCCTACCAATTCTCCGGGAAGAAGTTGAGGCAGCAGTGCAATCGCTGAAGAAAGGGAAGTCAGCGGGAGTGGACAACATACCAGCGGAACTGCTACAAGCAGGAGGAGAAGCGATGACTGATGCTCTCACCATTATCTGTAACAAGATCTGGCAGAGTGGGGAATGGCCTACACCATGGACCCAGTCGCTTGTCATCACTCTTCCCAAAAAAGGTAACCTTCAGGAGTGTGAAAATTACCGCACCATCAGCCTCATCAGCCATCCCAGCAAGGTCCTCCTAAAAATAATACTCAACAGGTTGAAACCACAAGCTGAACAAATCATAGCTGAAGAACAAGCAGGATTCATGGCAGGGCGAAGTACCACTGAACAGATTTTCAACCTCAGAATAATCTGTGAGAAATACCTACAGCACCAACAACATCTATATCATGTGTTCATAGACTTCAAGAAGGCATTTGACCGAGTCTGGCAAGCAGCTCTATGGGCAACCATGAAAGTGTACAACATCAGCCCGAAAATTATAGAAGTCATCAAAAGCCTGTATGACAAGGCTACCAGTGCAGTCCTCCATAACAGCGTCATCGGGAACTGGTTCAGAACAACAATCGGTGTGCGTCAAGGATGCCTACTCTCTCCAACACTCTTCAACATCTTCCTAGAGCGCATCATGTCAGATGCTCTTGCAGATCACGAAGGCACAGTCAGCATAGGGGGCAGAGCAATCTCCAATCTTCGTTTTGCGGATGATATTGATGGATTGGCTGGAGAGGAACAAGAACTTGAACAGCTTGTACAGAGGCTTGACACCACCTCCAGAGCTTATGGAATGGAAATAAGTGCAGAGAAGACCAAAATGATGACCAACAACACCAATGGCATCAACACGGACATCAAAGTACAAGGCCAATCTCTCAACACAGTGCACAGCTTCAAATATTTAGGAGCCATTGTGTCAGACAATGGGTCTCGACAGGAAGTCCTCTCTAGGATCGCACAAACAACTGCTGCCCTGACAAGGTTGAAGCCCATTTGGAAAGACAGAACCATCAGTCTACATTCCAAAGTAAGACTGCTGCGCTCTCTGGTCATCTCCATCTTCCTATATGCTTGCGAAGCATGGACCCTCACAGCAGATCTCCAACGAAGAATAAAAAGCATGGAGATGAGGTGCTACAGAAGACTTCTGGGCATTTCCTATACCCAACACATCACCAACGACGAAGTCCGACAGACCATCACACAAGCCATTGGACAACACGATGACCTGCTCACAGTGGTGAAGAAACGGAAACTCCGATGGTATGGCCACGTCACCAGATCATCAGGCCTTGCAAAGACCATTCTGCAAGGCACAGTGCAAGGAGGTAGAAGAAGGGGGAGACAGAAAAAGAGGTGGGAGGACAACATTCGAGAATGGACTGGTTTGACACTGAGCG
>CM072515.1:58195160-58285160 GCA_036898135.1 Oncomelania hupensis
TGTCAGTGCATTACATGACAAGAAACTAGAAAATAAAAAATAATCGTGTCCAAGATTTGGTTTGACAGGTTTGATCAATTATCAAGTAGAGGGGTAGCTGTAAGAGGTGGGGGTGGGGGGAGAGGGTGCAGGGGAAGCTTCATGTTTAGGAAACGACAAGTCTATCAAATCAAGTGACATTGTGTGTTTTGTCTTTCGATTTTTTCATCATTAACATTAAAAACAAACCAAATGTAGCCGAGCGGAGTATTTGACTCCCGTCTCTCTGCCACGACCTTGAGAACATTGCTCCACCAGAGCTGTTATTTTCATTTTATCCCTCAAAAGAGGGACATAAAAATGTTTGCCCTTCAAGGCGGTGAAGCGTGGTTGGTAGTACCGGGTTGCCGGCTACTTGTGCCACGCACTCTTCTGCAAAGTCGCTGCCACCGACCTGCATAAAATGCCTGCCGACAATGTAGTCCCGCTCACCACCAAAAGCAGAAGGTGAATGGTCATGGGAGAACAAATGTCGTGTCGCCATGTCCTGCATAACCCAATGGCATCCCCAAAGGATTCTGCAAGGCAGGAGCCACCCAAGGCTAGTCTAACCAAGAAATTCAAGGTAGACAATTTCTCTCCCAAGCCTCAACCAGTCTCCTCCCTTTCCGCTACACACGCACAAAAAGAAAATCCTTAACGACTTCTTGAGCAGAAGACCTTCTCCAATGCGTTCCATGATAAACTGGGTGTTGTAGAAGGAAATAAAACAACGATTTTAAAAAATGTAGTGGTTATTTTTCGATTGGGACAATTTGTGATTTATGATTTGAAGAATGCCTGTTTTCTTCTCTTCTTCTCTTTTTTTTTTTAGCACGCACACCACAATTTGTTTTTGCTTTCCTACTTACCCACCCTCTAATGTCCATTCCCTCTCTCTCTCTCTCTCTCTCTCTCTCTCTCTCTCTCTCTCTCTCTCTCTCTCTCTCTCTCTCTCTCCTTTTACGTGAACTGTCGTATTGTTTATTTATACCTGCCTTTTCTCATCAAACTCACGCACACATTCAACTTTCACCTCTCTATCGCTTCCAATACCTATCCTAAAATAGTATGACAGTACTGGCCCATTGATCGAAGCACAAGCCTGTTATTATTATTAATACCGTTTCAGTGCTGTGGTTGTGTCTTGGTTTGTATCTTCTAACCCACAAATGGGCTTCTTGTAACACTGCGTTAAGTAAGCGCGGATGCCAGTTCAGAGACAACAGCTGTTGTTATAAATTTAAGAGTAGTATGGTCAAATAGCCGTCTACGTTTAGTAACACGAATGATCATAACAATTTCGAGAGTGCAAAAGTCGGACTTCGGTTTTTCATTTTCAAGTAAATAATTCGTGTCAACAAACCTTGTTTCCCGGATTAAAAGAACATTGTTGTTACAACGGTAATATATTACATAAACTGTGTTTCAATGCAGTAATATCAAATACGTTTCTTTTTTTCTTTTTTTTTCTTTTTTAAGAAACAGTGGTTATGTCAGCTTTAAGAATATGTGTCGTGTTTGAATAGCTTTGTAGTGCTTACTACTTATTTTTAATGCAAATAATTATAATGTTTTTGAGATTGACTACGTCACCAGATCATCAGGTCTTGCAAAGACCATCCTGCAAGGCACAGTGCAAGGAGGTAGAAGAAGAGGGAGACCGAAAAAGAGGTGGGAGGACAACATTCGAGAATGGACTGGTTTGACACTAAGCGAAACAATCACGGTTGCTGAGGACAGGGAAAGATGGAGTACGCTGGTTAAACGATCATCTGTGGTGCTCCTACGACCTCCGAGTTACGGGATAGGATAGGATAAGATAGGATAGGATAGGATAAGATAGGATAGGATAGGAGGAGATTGTCTAAGCGAAGGACAGATACAGTTGGAATACGCTGGTTAAACGATCATCTGGGGTGCACCAACGACCTTCGAGTTATGGGATAGGATAGGATAGGAGATTAGCTGGTAAAACGATCGACAGCCTTATAAAACAATGTAGATTGGCTTGTAAAATGATCGACAGCCTTATAAAAACAATGTCGTTAGAAAATAAAGATTATTTATTTATTTATTTATTTATTTATCTATTTAATTTTGCGAAACCATTATATCAGTTAGCACTGCAACAGGTATTTAAAAATGAAACAAGAAGAAAGCAAAAAATAATGATGATAATGATGATGATGACGATGATGGCGACGACGACGACGACGATGATGATGATGATGATGATGATGATGTTGATGATGTTGTTTGCATCAATTTTTATTCATCATGACGACGATGATGATGAAGAGTAAGAACAAGAAGGAGAACGAGAAAACTAAAACATAAAAAAACAACAACAAAAACAAACAACAAAAACCACATGTTTCACGGTCCTAACAAAAATCAGGGAATAAAATAAATATGTTCCCTGGTTTTACTCGAATCTTCGGCTTCATACCGATGCTTGGTATTACCCTCTAGCTTTGATGCCACGATGTCTGTAATAGAACGATATTCCCAGTATTTTGTGTTATGAGATGTTTTCAAACATGGTTTGTCTTTGACCTAGAAAACACGCGAGGCACGATGGTGAGGTTGGTGTGTTGTGGAGGGGGGAGGAGGGGGGTAGAAATGGAGTGAGGATGGTGTTAGAGAATGGTGCGTGTGAGGTAGGAGGAGAACAAAATGGGGATAGGAAAGTGCACGTTACGACGTTAACACATTTTGTTTTTTCGAAACATGTTTGTTTTCCCGTGAAGAAAATAGACAATCTTTAAATTAACTGAAGATAGTGGAAAATAGTTTAGGCGGGTAGAAGAAATGGGGAGTGAGGGGGGGGGGTGTAGAGAAAGGTATTAATTTTGAACTGATGATTCTTTGATGCATGAGAAACACATACATATGCAAATTGGCTCAACCTCAGTCCAAGGTCAAGATCACTGGAGCTGTCCAAAGTCGGTTTGTATAGGTACTTTGAAGTGACCTTGACACTAAACTTTGAGAAATACAAAGTCCAAACTTGTATTCAGAGATATCAGATCGATCTTTGAAATCTGTTCCGTTTTTGCGTTGATCTTGAAGGTCAAAGTCATTTTAGGACTTGACAAAAAACGTACAAAAAAATAAGTCATCGTAAATTATTTAATACATAGTATGCAAAAACATTGGGTTATTTGATCAGACATACGAGGGAGGTCACGTGAAGGTCAATGTCATCCAAGGTCATCCCAAGGATAAGAGCATAGAAAGATCAAAGTCGGTATTACTTTGCATTTTAATGCCACCATCTTTTTTTTTCTTCTTCTGGGCACTCATTTTGAAGTGAAATATTGCGAGTTCCATAAGGGAGCATGTGAGTCTTAGCTTAAGGGCTTTGTCCTTATAGTGTTATTTGTTTTTTGTTTTTTTTTGGTTTTGGTTTTGTTTTGGCATCCCAAGCCGTCAGTCGGAATGTCAAAGTGAAGAAATTCAATCAAGCGCTGTTAAACGGTGGGAGTAACTATGACTCTCTTAAACGGTTAAGGACCTGCTCAAATCCACCCCGGTTGATGTGTTTTAGCCAGATCGGTACGAGTGATCCATGGCGCAAAGGGCTGGCATCAAGGAAGAGTTCGTCTGAACAAAATGGGGGACGCGAGTTTCAGTATCAGACCAGCCAACTATTTCTCCAATATATTTCCCATTGCCATAACCTGTAACCAAGAACATGTCCCCGAGACACTGCGCACCTACACCTTCCTATCAGTATAAACTGAGGTCTAGTCTGCACGCATGCATTTCATCGCACGGACGTGAAAGAATCTGACAACGGTGTCCTCGACGGGTGAGACACCCAGCACGCACTAGGTCCTTTCTCCCCATTCCCGGTGGCCCGGGATAGTGCTCAGTTGTCAAAGGTTGCAAGTGGGCGCATATGGCGGCTTAAGTTAGATTCTGTACCGGACAGCGCACACACACTGCTGCCCTGACAAGGTTGAAGCCCATTTGGAAAGACAGGACCACCAGTCTACATTCCAAAGTAAGACTGCTGCGCTCCCTTGTCATCTCCATCTTCCTATATGCTTGCGAAGCATGGACCCTCACAGCAGATCTCCAACTAAGAATACAAAGCATGGAGATGCGGTGCTACAGAAGAGTTCTGGGCATTTCCTATACCCAACACATCACCAACGACGAAGTCCGACAGACCATCACACAAGCCATTGGACAACACGATGACCGGCTCACAGTGGTGAAGAAACGGTAAACTCCGATGGTATGGCCACGTCACCAGATCATCAGGTCTTGCTAAGACCATTCTGCAAGGCACAGTGCAAGGAGGTAGAAGAAGATGGAGACCGAAAAAGAGGTGGTAGGACAACATTCGAGAATGGACTGGTTTGACGCTGAGCGAAGCCACCAGGGCTGCTGAGGACAGAGAAAGATGGAGTATGCTGGTTAAACGATCAACTGTGGTGCCCCTACGACCTCCTGGTTACGGGACAGGATAGGATAGGATAGAATAGGATAGGACAGCGCCTTGGGCAGGTCTTGAGTTGGAAAAGCCCTAGTTAAGAACGATTAGAGTAGTACTAAATAACTAACCTCCAGCGAAAGTACTTAAGCCACATGTTAACACAGGCATGTTTGCCTAAGTATCCTGTGCGTGCTTGATCACGGTGAGGCGCGCTGTGAGCGTTACGTTACAAGGTTGTTGTGAGCAGTGAAGTGCGGATAAATATCGGGGATGAGAGAGAAACAAAGAGAGAGAGAGAGAGAGAGCGTGCGCGCATTGTAAGTGCGTATGTGTGTGTATGTATGTGTTTACGAGCGTGTGAGTGCTTGGGTGTGTGTGTGTGGGTGTGTGTGCGTGTTTGTGTGTGTGATTACGTGAGCGTAACAGAGATGAGTGTATGTGCATTATAAGTGCGTGCGTGTGTCCGTGGTGTGCGCGCTTAATGTGTCCAGATCAGTTGCTTCAACGCTTGAGTTAGTGGCCGGAAATGAGTGAAATCTAGTCTGGCGAATAGGCAAAGCCAGTGGTCTAGGGAAATCTGTCGGCTGACATTTGATGACGGGTACTAGTGTTGACAGTATCCGTCTCTGTAATATAACAGACATTCACACGTGAAATTAGATCACAGGTGCTTTTAATTGAAGATTTAACAAGCTTTAGAGTCTACCTACATTTTAGAATATTTTTAATGTAATGTTTTTAGATTGACGTTGTTAATTGCAGCAAAACTTCTATGGCTGAAGACATTTGGCAACAAGATCTCTCTCTCTCTCTCTCTCTCTCTCTCTCGCTCTCTGCTTCTGCTGCCATTTTGCTTTGTTGTCTCTGGGACCCTATTCCAAGGTATAGCATTGTGCATACCACACATGCTCGAAGGAGCATTACTAATACCAAGATACATCAAGATGTGTAGTATGTATAATGTCGCAATCATGTACATTGCTAAAGTGCAAACGATATACTTCCAATACAGTAACAGAGAACATATTTGCCGAACCAACATAACTTATACCACACCTGTTCGTCAAAGCATTAGAAAAAGTGAATGAATGAGTGAGCTCAATGAAAGAAGCACTAGTAAAGAGTCTAAAGGGAATAGTGTGCCGATTTAAAATTAAGAGACAGAAAAACGGCTGGACCATTTGATGATGAATTGACGTTGTGAAGAAGTGTATGGGATATTTGACGTCTGGGAGATAGACAGACACACAACAGAATAAACATGAAAGCATAATAATTATTTAATCTGAGTTTAGTATTAAAATTGGTGATTTACGTTTTTGTATGGTGCATGGTTGTATGCTGAAGTCGTGAAAGATTTAAAAGTCAGACAGAACAACGACAACAACTACAACTACAAAAAGGACAACACCAACAAAAAAGATGGCAAGCCATTAAAATGTATTTGCAGACACTCAGGACCTAACATACCATAACAGCGCAATCTAAAATTGGTTCAGAACAACAATCGGTGTGCGTCAAGGATGCCTACTCTCTCCAGCACTCTTCAATATCTTCCTATAGCGCATCATGCCAGATGTCCTTGCAGACCACGAAGGCACAGTAAGCATAGGAATAGAGCATCTCCTACCTTCGTTTTGCGGATGACATTGATGGATTGGTGGAGAGGAACAAGAACTTGAACAGCTGGTACAGAGGTTTCACACCACCTCCAGAGCCTACGGAATGGAAATAAAGTGCAGAGAAGACCAAAAGGATGACCAACAACACCAATGGCATCAACACGGACGTCAAAGTCCAAGTCCAATCCCTCAACACAGTGCATAGCTTCAAATATTTAGGAACCATTGTATCAGACAATGGGTCCCGACAGGAAGTTCTCTCCAGGATCGCACAAACAACTTGGAAAGACAAGACCATCAGTCTACATTCCAAGGTAAGGCTGCTGCGCTCTCTTGTCAGCTCCATCTTCCTATACGCTTGCGAAACATGGACCCTCAAGGTAGATCTACAACGAAGAATACAAATACAAAACATGGAGATGAGGTGCTACAGAAGACTTCTGGGCATTTCCTATACCCAGCACATCACCAACTACGAAGTCCGAAAGACCATCACACAAGCCATTGGACAACACGATGACATGCTCACAGTGGTGAAAAAACGGAAACTCCGATGTTATGGCCACGTCACCAGATCATCAGGCCTTGCAAAGACCATCCTGCAAGGCACAGTGCAAGGAGGTAGAAGAAGAGGGAGACCGAAAAAGAGGTGGGAGGACAACATTCGAGAATGGACTGGCTTAACATTGAGCGAAGCCACCAGTATTGCTGAGGACAGAGAAAAGACGGAGTACGCTGGTTAAACGATCATCTGTGGTGCCCCAACGACCTCAGAGTTACGGGATAGGATATGATAGAAATAGGCAGACACTCAGGACCTACATAGTTGAAAGAAAAAAAATAATGTTCAAAAATACTCATTTTTATAGGCCTGTTTGCTGTCGGTTTTATCATCCTACAGAAGCAACCCGATAACGTAGACATATTTAATTACTCCTTGAACTATCCTGCAAGCAAAAAATAAATAAATAAAAACTACTCGGTTTTGTCAGTTTAGAGATACAATGCAACACGCAAAAGACAGCCCGTTAAGTGGGGTAAAGGGTGGGTAAGCATTTTTTCGGGTAGTTGTAGGGGTGAATGGCGTGGTGGTAGAGGTGTGTGGGGATGGTTGTAGGGCTAGGAGCAACGGTCTTTTGTCCGAGAAGGGTGGGAGGCTATCCTGGGGACGGGCTGTGGTGGGTGTAGGTGCTGTCTTTTGGTGTTCGCTTTCCGTTTTTAGTTCTTCCGGTGTCTGTGGCGCTTCCACTTACCATAACGCCGTCTGTCTGCACCACCACAAGGAATATTGATGAAAAAGAAAAAATCGCCCGGGTTAGAAAAAAAGGATGTACCGTTCCAGTTTCCCACCCCACGAAAGGTTATCAATGGATGGACTTTAATGTCCGTCAAAATGCGTTTCCCGTTCTCGTCGCACGAGACTTCAGTATGCGTTAATTTAATTTAATTTAATTTAATTTTTTAAAAATATTTTTTGCACAGTATGCTTTTGAATCGACGACTTTGTAACGTTCACAGTCCTAATCTAATCATCGGCCCGAATATACTACAGAACCATCAGCACACGAGTTACGTTAATTTGGTGGTGCCCGTTCTGCCAGTGCACATCTCCTCCACCTTGAACACTACAATGACGTCAACGGCAAAAAGTACCGGGGTTATACTATAATTATATAATTATGTTAGGTTTTGGACTTATGTTTTGGACTTACGGGTACAAACGTAAGAACCCTGAAGCATAGACAGGTTCTATACACAAACTGTCCTATACACAACAACAGTTGTCCCACTTATACAGTATTGTTCCATACTTTTTGTTGCTGCAGTCATCGAAACACATATGTTTATAATTTACTCTTATAATAATTTGTTTTTGCGCGCTGAAAATCATACAAGCATTATAAATTATAAAGGCGATTCAGGGGACGCTACTCTGAAGCCACCAGTAGCTACTACTAAAAGGCGGTTTGTCTTTGGTTTTGCTAAGGCGCAATATGCTGTTAATAATTTTCCATCGTGGGAAAAACAGTTGGTTGGCTTGACTTGTTTTAACTCACTCACACAAATACAGTACGAATACCACATGTTTTAAAATATAAATATTAAACCAGTCAAACTGCTAAAATAAAAACATCCAGACACAGACAAAAATAAGTATTTTCTGATTATGTCTAGTGATATGAAAACTTTAACAAGTATCATAGAGAAATAAGACAACGTCCTTTTTGTAATTTTAAAGTGAGCTTTTCTTGGTCATCATTTTGGTCTTCTCAGCACTTATTTCCATTCCAGACCAAAACGATGACCAACAACACCACTGGCATCAAAAAGGACATCAAAGTCCAAGGTCAATCCCACAACACTGTGCATAGCTTCAAATATTTAGGAGGCACTGTATCAGACCCTTCTTTTTCATCTTTCTTCGTTTATCACACAGGTCCAAAAGTTCAGGTGTGATCCACGGCTTCTTCCTTGACCGGTCGGCGGTGCTTTTCAAGGATCTCCGTGGCGGCATCGAGCTTGTCATCACTCTTCTTCCGTTTCTTTTTTCATCTGTGGTGCCCCTACGACCTCCGAGTTATGGGTTAGGATAGGATAGGATTGTATCAGACAATGGATCCCGACAGAAAGTCCTCTTCAGCATCGCACAAACAACTGCTGCCCAGACAAGGTTGAAGCCCATTTGGAAAAACAGGACCATCAGTCTACACTCCAAGGTAAGGCTGCTGCGCTCCCTGGTCATCTTCATCTTCCTATATGCTTGCGAAGCATGGACCCTCACAGCAGACCCTCAAAGAAGAATACAAAGCATGGAAATGAGGTGCTACAGAAGACTTCTGGGCATTTCCTGTACTCAGCACATCACCACCGACGAAGTCCGACAGATCGTCACACAAGCCATTGGACAACACGATGACCTGCTCACATTGGTGAAGAAACGGAAACTCTGATGGTATGGCCATGTCACCAGATCATCAGGTCTTGCAAAGACCATCCTGCAAGACACAGTGCAAGGAGGCAGAAGAAGAGGGAGACAGAAAAAGAGATGGGAGGACAACATTGGGGGATGGACTGGCTTGAGTCTGAGCGAAGCCACGAGGGTTGCTGAGGACAGAAAAAGATGGAGTGCGTTGGTTAAACGATCATCTGTGGTGGCCCAACGACTTTCAAGTTACCGGAATTAAACTGGGCCATTACAAAAAGGGGAAACGACAAAAGAGTGTCTGAAATGATCAACAGACGGTTTTCATCGGCATAGAGATAAGTGTCTACAGGCGCTGACAACAAGCCAACTTCCATCCAATATTCCGGAGTTTAAATCAGAATTCCTCGAGAGTTATACATTGATGGAGGCTCTCTCTCTCTCTCTCTCTCTCTCTCTCTCTCTCTCTCTCTCTCTCTCTCTCTCCCTCCCTCTCTTTCTCTTAATTTAATTTAGTAAGCTTAAAATTATTATCCTTGTAACATGTTGTAATTGCAATAAATGTCTAAAGTCTAAAGTCTCTCTCTCTCTCTCTCTCTCTCTCTCTCTCTCTCTCTCTCTCTCTCTCTCTCTCTCTCTCTCTCTCTCTTTCTCTCTCGCTTTCGGTTGATTGCAAAGCATTCACTATTTTTTCCCCTCTCCTGAAATAAGTTGGGCTGGCAAAACAGCTCAGCCAGTAGTATGATCGCTTGGCCTGAAACCGTAGGGGAGATGTTTCCTATTAAAGGTGTCGCCTTTCTCTAATAATAATAATAATAATAATAATAATAATAATAATAATAATAATAATAATAATAATAATAATAATAATAGTTATTATTATTATTATTATTATTATTATTATTATTATTATTATTATTATTATTATTATTATTATTATTTCTAAGGCGTTTTTCCTAGTAAAGGACAGTTGAAAGCGCTCCCTCACGCATTCACACACTCATTAAACATTAGTACAACACATAATGACAGAGCATGAGAAATCAAAGCGGACTTGGGGACAGGCTGTTATAAACAAAGTTATTGCCCACACATGCGCACACAAACAGGCATACACACACACACACTCACACACACACAAACACGCATGCACGAAATGGATGAGGCAATATGGGAGAAGCAGAACAACTCATGAGAACACTTTAGAAAAGAAATGAGCTTTGAGGTTTGTTTTGAAAGTTATGATATTCGGAATGCTGCGGAGGGAAAGCGGTTATTAATTCCAGGCAGTTAGTTAGTTGGTCCAAAGATAGATACAGACCTAGCACCAACAGAGAACATGTGGCGGGGTAATGTCTATTTGTACGCCGCTTTATCCTCCCCCCTCCATCCCCCTAGTGCCGCTTAAGCGGGTGGTTAAAGAGCCTGGCATTCATTGTATCTAAAGATAGTCTTTCTTTCTTTTTTTTTAACTACAGATTGGACTTTCGTTTATTTAAACAGTGTACACTACATGACGTTCATCGGGGGAAAAGGGATGAGATAAATTCACAGGCACATGCTACATATGGCAGTCGCTGCCTTATCACAATAGCCTATCCTATCCTATCCTATCCCGTAACACGAAGGTCGTTGGGGCACCAACGATGATCGTTTAACCAGCGTACTCCGTCTTTCTATGTCCTCAGCAACCCCCATGGCTTCGCTCAATGTCAAGCCAGTTCATTCTCGAACGTTGTCCTTCCACCTCGTTTTCTGTCTCCCTCTTCCTCTGCCTCCTTGCACCGTGCCACAATAGCGTTCAGTCAAAATAGCGGTGGTATTACTAAGGTTGAACAGAAAGGAGAGAAGGGGAAGGTCCATGATTTTAATATTATATCATTCCCTACCACCTCGGCAGGAACCTGTCGCTTGCTGTACTCCGTACCAGGAGAGTTCCAACAAGGGAAGTAATTACGCGTATCCGAGAACATCGAAAACATTCAAATGCAATTAGCTTATAAATACGTCACCCTGACACTGGCATTTTTGGGGGGTCGGGTTGAGATAAATGGGAACTATTCCGTCGCTAAGGGTTTATTTTCTGTTCTATTATTGCACCCCCCGCCTGGCAATTCTAGCTTTGTGTTATTTCTGTTTCTTCACTGCTGACGCTGAAACCCATCACTCCTTCTAGTTTCTTCAATAACATGATAGTGCAATACCACGTGGTGGTCTGTTGAAGACGGTTTGTATGGCGGTAAGCACCCAGCGTAGCCGAGACTCACCGAGTACCTCTCACAAGTAGGACTAGTAGTTGAGAAGCGAACCACAACTGGGCCTATACTCGATAACGCAGCGGTAGGTAATACACAGCTGTTTGTATTAGGTATGATATAGATACATACAACCGCTACCTGTGTGCTATCGAGGACCTACTTTCTATACTGCTATCAATGTCCCATTCCATTTTGTTAATGCGCCGGTGGGCGAACGAAAGCGTGGGGTGGTTTCGGCTACGAAAGTGTAGCGCTAATGCCAATGTTCAGATTTCAATTCCCTCTGGAATAATTGCAAAACGCTTAAGCCTAAGTCTGACGACGAACGTTTTGACTGCAATCATAATGATTGTACATCTTTGCGAGTCATGATGTGACGCTGCGAGTCGTCAGTAGTCACACTAAAACGTTTGATTTTGGTAAACATGCGCACAGTCACTATGCATAAACAAAAGCACTAGAGTTGTTACCCTTGCTGCGCCCGAAGTCAAAATGTGTGAAAAGTAGTGACGAAGAATTTTACGTTAACACTAGCAATTCATTCGCTAAGTTCAGCGAAAGAGACAATATCCAATAAACATTGATGTGACTGTATTACTTCACAGCTATTTTTCACACTCAACGTTCCTAGCGGGCCGGTCGTGGCCTTGTCATTTTAATAAATAATAATAATAAATTGCATTTATACAACGCATTTTTCATTATAATAACAACTCAATGCGCTTACACACATCATTCGTACGCATCATCACAACATTTGCACTACATCATGTACAGCATCATTGAGAAAGTATTATTACTGTTCATACTATTACACAGAAAACGCCTTGCGGAACAAGTGCGTTTTTAAGCAGCTCTTAAAGGAAACAAGGTCTGTACAATGTCTTAAACCGGCATGCAGCGCATTCCAAACCTTGGGTGCTTGAAAACTAAAAGACCGGTCGCCAACTGTCTTAAGCGGACGCTTGGGCGTTTTCAACAGTTTTTTATCTGATGAGCGCAAAGAACGGGTTGTAGTGTAGGTAGTGAGTACCTCAGACAAAAATGGTGGAAGTGACTGGTCGAAGTGACGGAAAGCTAAGACAGCAATTTTGTATTCAATGCGGAAATTGACAGGGAGCCAGTGGAGCTGCATTAAGAGAGGCGTGACATGATCACGTTTGCGTTTTTGAAGCACAAGCCGAGCAGCACAGTTCTGTACACGCTGCAGTCGGCTAACTTCATCAATGGGGAGACCAGCTTGACCTGAATTACAATAATCAAGTCTTTTTTCCGCAAGATCACATAATCAAAGTAGCGCGTTTCATTGGTTCCCATGCTAAATGACTCGCAATCAGTTCGTCTGAATTAGAGCATGTTCTACACGTGGAAAATCATCGCAAATCCCGCTGCGAACCAATTTGACTGAGATGACTGGGTGATAGTCTCACGAAATCTGTGACTCAAGTCATGAGTTTCCTTATGACTGCAATCAAAACGTTCGTCGTCAGACCTAGACTTTAGGAATTCTTGCGTTATTGAAACTATCTCTGCTTCTCCGTACCCTTTATTAGCCTTTACTAACTTATCATTTCGATGAAGAAAGACACTGGACCAACTGAACTGAATTGTTCATACCATTTGGTAATAGTTCACATTACGCTCTTTGTACAAATTACGTGACGATGGGCCGCTATTCGACCGCATCATGATTTGCCATCGTCGTCGTCATCGTCACCATCATCATCATCATCATCATCATCATCATCATCATCATCATCACTACCACCATCATCATCATCATCATCACCACCATCATCATCATCATCATCATCATCATCATCATCATCATCATCATCATCATCATCATCATCATCATCATCATCATCATCATCATCATCACTACCATCATCATTGGTTTGTGGGCCGTATGTAAGGGAGTGTGTTGGCGTATGTTGGGAAGGCGGTTGATATTTCTAGAGCTTGCTATTTCTGCTTCTTCGCACAACAAAGCCATGCAGCATATCGATATGGCGGAAAGTTGCGCGGAGCGGCAGCGAATCGGGGAGACCACAGAGTTAAGGCTATAATAATTATTGTCTCACAGTGAGTGTTTGTTCGCTTGCAGGTAAATATATAAAACAACAATTCGTACCCACTATGCGAGATGGGAGCGCAGTTAACTCAGTGGTATGCCCCACCGTAGGGATTCCGGGGGTTTCTGTATAAATATTATCCCCACTTTCTGGAAATTTAGTGCTTTAAATTCGCACTATCGCTGTCTTTCTCCTTTGTTCTTTCTCATTCCTATTCTGTTCTATCAATCTACTATACTATCTTCTTCGCTAGACCAGTCACCCATACCTTTTTTCTTGAAACCCCTTCCGGGACAAAACTTCTCATTTGTGTGTGCGGTCTGTTGGATCAGCTTGGGAATATTGGACGCTTTCTGGTCACTGGGGATTCCTATGATGTTATTATTTGGCAAGGTAGGCATTTTGCATGTTTTTGTTTTGTTGATATTTTATAATGATGTTTGTATTCTATTTTGGTTTTGTAAACGGGGGTTCAATAAATTAGAGTACAGCCTCAGCGTCCCCTGCGTGGGTATGCCTTTATTGTAAAAGTGACCGGCTGGTGGAGTGCCTTCAGTGTTACCACTAGGGTTGTTTCGGCAGATCTTTTATGCGGATCAGGGGTGAATCCTCTTTCAGCCAAGTTGTGGTCTTGATTTTGTGGTCCTGATTCGGCTCTTTGCAGTCCGCTGGACCCTGTGAGCAATGAATAACTATAGCCCAATGGAATACGGCGTGTACTCGAATGTCTGGCGATAACATTGCAGCCTGTACAGACTGTGCTTCAAACGCAACTTGAGACACTGCGTTCCTCTTCCTTGGGATGATAGTATAAACCCAAATCTAGTCTGTGCACGCACGCATTCCATCGCATGGATTTTAAATATCCTAGACGGGTCAGTGACAGCTACATAAATAGACCCACAACGCATTAGGTCTATTTTCCCTATTCCCAGTCGCCCACAATTGTGGTCAGTCGTCTGGGCGTCAGACTATGCGCCCAAAGGCTGCTTGTGGGCGCTTCGGGCGGATTGAGTCTGCCTGTATCGGCCAGCGCCTTGAGCGGCTCTTGAGCTGGAACAGCGCTATAGAAAAGTGATTAAATAAATAAATAAACAATACCCAAAAGACGTTGTCTTGATTTAGTTGCCGCTTCGCGTGTTTTTCCCGCCATAGGGTTAGGCCTACCATAGATTTGGAGGGGGACGAGTTTAAAGATCACTTTGAGATCACTCCTGGGTCTGTTGACTTTTCTACCCAGAAAATAGCCTTGAACAGTTGAAGAATAAAGATTAGGCCTACTAGTAGTATCTTATCTACTCTCCACGAATGACACGATTTACCGATGACTGATTATATTTACTAGACTTAGACGTGTCTTTGCTAACTGATTTTCCGATCTTATTGTGGTATTTAACCAACATACTTACTACTTTCGACAAGGCAATCCGGTGTGAAGTGTCTGGAGCATATTGTGGCTCGTTGTAAGTTGAAGCTGGTGTCGCATCGATTCAAGGCAGCAACAAGTGCTCGCTCCCATTCAGGATACTTCGGCTGACGGATTTTAAAAAAGGACAAAACCTTGTTGGTTCCACGGTGTGTACCGCAGCTGACAACGGCACAGTTTGCACCAGGCATGGTAGATTTCTTCAAATAATCACAACTGCTCTTAGAATGTTCACAAAGTCATCGAAACAATACTTCCGTGCGTGAACTCTAATATCGTCTGCCATCAAAAGGGAAGTAGCTGTACCACTCACAACTGTGCGCATGCGCGTTGGAAGTCAAACTCTTCAATCGTCAAGTTGGTCATCCCTCCCCCTCCAAATCTATGGGCCTACCTAGTCTTTATCTATGTTATCTCCCCTTAATACCCCAACAACAGCAACACGCCAAACTGTAATCCTCAAGGCTAAAGATAGAAATTGTTACTCAAGATTGCCTTTATTAATTTTGCGCCAATGAAGATTTCCTCGCTGGTATAAACATCAAAATCCTCGTGTCCTGATGAGAAAATAACCTCCGAATAAACCCGCTTAATATCGGTGTATGAGTGTACGTGAACATAAAATCTTCGTTGCATGATGTGGAAAGTATAGTCAGACCCAAATCACAGCTCATTATTGCTGCTCAAAGAGCGACTGAAGGCACCGAGTTGCTTGTTATCTTAATGTGATCATTAAAAAAATATTTGCGTGCCGAGGTAAAACTATCTCTGAAAAAAAAAAACCGCTCATTATCACAGGCCGTAGACCTAATGAAGGGAACTGGAATAGAAGGTGTCTCATGCGAATCATAAAATTGCGTCGATGCTTGCTTGATGTTTGGCATCAGCGCAGCTGAGATTGACAGCCCCACTCCCCTCCATTCAGTATAGTCTAGCCAAGTTAGTCTCAGCTACGCTGTCGGAGATGCAGTATGGCCTCCCGGCCTGATGAATGGACTGCAAGTGCAGAAAAGGCACATGTATCTCAAGTCGTCTTTCATCGTCATCATCATCATCATCAGCAGCAGCATCAGCATCATCATCATCTTCTTCTTCTTCGTACTCATCATGAGCTGCTCAAAGCGTTGGCCGATACAGGATCTAACTCAAGCCACCCGAGGCGCAGCGCTCACCTGCTGCGTAAGGCATATTGTTTAACGACCCAGACAACTGAGTCCAATCCTAGACGACCGGGTTGTGGGGCGGTGGGGGGGGGAGAGGAGGAAGGTGTAGAGGGATCTAGTGCTTGCGGCGTGTGTTAATGTAGCCTGACACTCGCTCCTCTATGACCTCGGTTTATACTCTCATCCGAAGGAGAGGGAGCTAGAAGGCCTAGTCTACAAATCTCTGGTACGCTGTTATGTCCCCGCTCATAATTAACCTTAAGGGCTGTAGTTCCGGTTTAAAAAAAAAAGAAAAAAAGAGGACATCGGGACGAAACGACCTGGAGCCAGGTCAATGGGAAATGCTGCACGGAGACCCTTTGATTGGACTCGTACGGTCGCTCACCCCCAATTAAAGACTTTGCCCGGATTAATGCGAATTCTACAGACCACGTTATTCTGAATCCTTTATGCCATGCTGTCCTTACAGTAGAATACTTTTATGTCGGGGCTAAACAGGAAATTTAAACACGCGTAATGGTGCTATGTGCTTTGAAGAAGAAAAAAATATATATGTTTTGTTCTGGACAACGTGTTTAAAGGCGCTCTGCATAGTGCACAGACAAGTACCGTGTGATAGTAATTCCTATAATCGTTAGATCTTATGTTGAAATGATCTACGCTCGTGTAAATTCCTCCTTTTGCGATTACAAAGATGTGTTGTATCGTGCTGTTCTGCTAACGTCTGCACCAGCATTCAGTGACAGTCACTGACGAGGTAAAACATTAACTGCTGGACCGATCGGCAGGATTGCAACAGTCACTTTCTTCACTAAACTTTTGCTCTAAACTACCATGACCGCAGTCCTAGATGTTAACAAGTGTTTTTGGTCACGCATTCTCTTTCAAGATAAGATTCCTTCCCACGTCCCGTTTCCAATTTCTCTTCCCATTTCCCATTTACGGTGCTAGCTAGCCAATTTGCGCATACTTAAAAAAAAAAACCCGAATGTGGTTTTTCCCTACCCTGAGGACTTCTTCATCCAGGCCTCTTCTTATGCTATTGGAAATCAGTTACTTGATTTTCAGCAAGCCCCCTCTGGATACAGTACTGATGTGCTGAGAACATAGCGAAAAGGCCATAAGTATCATTTCCATGGCATTATTCCACAATCACCCCCGTTGCCGGGGGTTTCAGTATAAATAGTATCCCCATTTTCTGGAAATTTAGTGCTTTAAATTCCCACTGTCGCTGTCTTTCTCATTTGCTCTTTCTCATTCCTGCGCTTTTCTATCAATCTGCTATACTATCGTCTTCTTCGCTAGACCAGTCTCCTACCTTTTTTCTTGAAAACTCTTCCGGGACAAGACTCCTTGTTCAGGGGCGGATCAGTTAGTTTTTTGGGGGGGGTTTCCAAAATTCGTATAAAAAAATAAATAAATAAATAAAATAAATAAAGATATAAATAAATAAATAAATATATATATATATATCTATCTATATATATATATATATATATATATATATATATATATATATATATATATATATATATATATATATATATATATATATAGTATTTATTTTATGTTTATTTTTAGTTTTATAATTGTATTCTCTCTCTCTCTTTCTTTCCTTCTTCTTCTTCTTTCTTTTCCTTTTTTTTTTTTTTATGGGCTGGGGGGGGGGGGGGTTTCCGGGGTTTCCCCGGAAACCCCCCCCTCGTCCGCCCCTGTTGTTTGTGTATGAGGTCTGCTGGATCAGCTTGGGAATATTGGACGCTTTCTGCCAGATGGTCACTAGGGCTTCCTATGATGTTATTATTTAGCAATGTAGGCATTTTATATGTATGTGTTTTGTTGATAATTTATAATGATATTTGTATTCTATTTTGTTTTTGTAAACGGGGGTTCGATAAGTTGGGGTGAAGCCTCAGCCGTCCCCTGCGTGGGATGTCTTTATTGTAAAGTGACTGGCTGGTGGAGAGCTTTCGGTTTTACCACTAGGGTTGTTTCAGCAGATCTTTTATGCGGATCGGGGGTTGTCCGGTCCTGATTTGGCTCGGAAGAGTCCGTGGGACCTAAAGCAATAATAATGTAATGTAATGTTATTCCACAATCTTAAACCTCTTTACAGCAGAGAAGGGAGATAGATCTTCCTTATGGTTTCTTTATTCACCCGGCGGGCAGCGCCTGATAACGCTTATAGATCTAACAGGCTGTCGTTTAACTCTATTTCTTTAGGTGAGACATCTACCCGTGCTTTGCACAGACTGCTTTGTCTCCCCCAGTCACTGATTGGCTGTCGCTGTGCCTATGAATATGCAACAAAATAAAAATAGATAAAGCACGTGGAGGCAATCAATCCGTGGGAGCTGAAGATCTTTCACATTCTACAATTGAACTCCTTCAAGCGAAATCTCAATACCTCTCTTCTCACTGAATTGTGCCTATTCAATTATAAGTGGATGTTGGGTTGGATTAGAACTTTCCTCTTCTACTTTGTCTCCTTTTTCTTCTCCTTTTTCTCCTCCTCCTTCATCATCATCATCATCATCATCATCATCATCATCATCATCATCATCATCATCATCATCATCATCATCTTCTTCTTCTTCTTCTTCTTCTTCTTCTTCTTCACTAATAATACACACCCAGAATACACACTACTACTACTAATACTACTACGGCAGCTGCTGTTAATAAAATAGCGCGCATATCAACTCAAAGAGCTGCTAAAGGAGATAAGCAACCGCGATATCCCCCCTCCCTCCGCTATCCAGCCACTCAACCAAAAGTTTAAGGAAATAAAATATTAATAATGATGATTATGATGATGATGATGATGATGATGAGGATGATGATGATGATGATGATGATGATGATGATGATGATGATGATGATGATAATAATAATAATAATAATAATAATAATAATAATAATAATAATAATAATAATAATAATAATAATAATAATAATAATAATAATAAACCACGCAGCTTGAAGGATGAGTCTTTGGTGCTGTGGTAGAATATGACCTATTTTATCAACCGAAAGCAGAAAAAACTTAACGAGCAATGTTTTTTTTACGGGTTCTGTCTCTTATCAGCTTTGGTGGCTGTAATTTTTAGCTCCACAATGTTGGCTGGCTAGATAACGGATTTTGCTATTAATAGGTATAAAAAAACTACGGAATTTATTCGTTTAAACACTTTCGAGAGTTATTTTTTGTTGTAAGCCTTTTTCAGTGGGGGCAACGCTCACTGTGAATGTTAAAAGGATCTGGCGAGGGGCGTGGACATAGTGAGTCCATTTAAACAATTAACTGAAGGTTGGATTCGTCCAAATGAGCTGTGACATCGTCAAAGTTCCTAGTATCTTATTTGGGCTGGGAGCATTCTGATTGGTCGATGCATTACAAAATTCGACGCATGCGCACAGTGCTATCGTAGTCTTATTAAGTTTTTTCTGCTTTCGGTTGATAAAATAGGTCATATTCTACCACAGCACCAAAGACTCATCCTTCAAGCTGTGTGGTTCACACAGAAATGGGGGGTGGGGGGTGGGGGTGGGGGTCAAAGGTCACAAAGCTATGGTATCGATGTACCGTTAAAAACAAGGGAAATCACTCCCTATCACAATCGAAATGAAAAATTCAAACTTTAGTGAATTTTTTTTTTAAAACCAACGAAAGCGCACTTTATCATTGTTTAATATAATAACAATACGAATTTGAGGGTAAAACCCGTTTTCGCCAAACGTAAACAAAGCCTTCGATTTTGGGGCCTTTTAAAGACAATTTTTTAATAGCCGAGAAAGGGAATGAGGATGCCAAGATGAGCATATAACAAGTGGCAGACCAAAGGCGCAAGGGATAAATCGGGAAAGAGAAAAACGAATATTCCCCCTTAAAAGTAGAAAAGCATTCGGTGACGCCATGAAATTGCAGCTTCGTGGAGAAAAATAGCTTGCTGCGATGAGAAAGATTTGTCATACTCTTCCAAGAATAAAGGAAAATAAAGTTCATGCCGCCATTCCAGAGCAATTCAGTTCCGTGGTGAAATAATTGTTTTGCTGCAAAGAGAAAGATGATGAGTTAGTTAGTCATTGTTTATAGGGTCCAGCGGACGGCAAAGTGCCGAATCGGGACCACAATTTGGCTTTAAAAAAAAAAAGGGGGGGTGGGGGGGGGGTGGCTCACCCCTGATTCGTATAAAACATCTGCTAAAAAAAACCACCAATGGTAACACTTCACCAATAAAGGCATCCCATGCAGGGGACGCTGAGCTGTAAGCATACTCCCGATTACAAAAACAAAATAGAATATAAACATCATTATAAAATATTAACAAAACACATGCTTATAAAATGCCTACATTGCTAAATACATGTTACATTACATGATTATTGCTTTAGGTCCAGCGGAATAAATACATGTAATAACACCATAGATCAGAAAGACCCTATAGTGACCATTTAGCAGAAAGCGTCCATTGTCCCCAACAGACCCAATGAGACACACAAATGAGGAGTTTTGGGAGAAAACTTTTTTTAAGAAAAAAGGAAAACGTTTTTTTAAGAAAAAAGGAAGGTGAGTGGTCTAGCGAAGAAGATAGATTGATAGAACAGACTAGGAACAAGAAAGAACAAATGAGAATGACCGAAACAGTGGTAATTTAAAGCACTGAATTTCCACAAAGTGGGGATACTATTTATACAGAAAACCCCGGCACCCCAACGGGGTTATAAAGATGACGATGATGATGACGACGATGATGACGATTATGATGATACCTTCTAAGATAATGAGATTTCTGTTTATGCCGAGCCTCTGGGGAACAATTGCATTTTCAAATCAGCGGTATTGCGCATTTCCAGTATTTTCGCACCCCGTGAGCGCGTTTCATCACTACGTAATGACACGGAGAACACGATATAACAGGCCCGCCGGCACCAACGTGCAACGTCGTTGTAAAGACCACGTTTGCTGTGTCAGTGTGTGTGGGTTCTTGTGAATAAGATTATGAACAATAAATTTAAATAATGGACAGGTGGAGGATGCACTTTAAAATGGAGCGCTCTGAGTAGAAATTTGGAGCAAATCGAGCGCCCTGAGTAGCTCTTGAGCAAAGCGAACCGACAGAAAGGATGGCAAAATATGTAAAACTGTAACTGAAGATTATAGTCACGCGACACCGAAGCGTATAGGCGACTACTGGTCACATTATTCTGACACCAGCGAACCAGTTGATGGTAAGGGGAAAATAATGTGGTCACACATTGGCCAATCCGGGATTCGAACCAGGTACCTTTCGGTTACTAGTAAGACGCTCTACCAACTGAGCTACCCGGCCCCACTAATGGCAAAATAAGTCGACAGAGGTTCATATACCAGCCAGCTAGCACCCAAGGAAGGCTGAAAATGTTAGAGGCAAAGCGAACACAGAGAGGAAGGCGTCCAAACCTGTCAACAGCGGTTCCTATCACACAGCCTACCCTACCCGTAACATGACCCTGAAGCTGGTGCGATGCAGTGCCCCATACTCCTTCGGTCGAGAGTATATAAATCGAGGTCTAATCTTCATTTCATAGTTTTGTCCCCTATACGCATTGTGTCCGGGGACGTTAATCTAACCACTGAACTGAACTGATTTCATAGTCCCCTACACGCTTTGTGTCCGGGAACTTTACTCTATGCAACGTAACGTAACATTCCATTGCACGGACTTCAAAGATGGTGACGCTCCTAGATGGGCGAGTGTTAAAACCATAACTACACCCAACATGCACTTAGGTCTTGGTTTTCCCTTATCCAGGGTAGCGTGCTCTTGCGGGGTTGCCGCGCTTTTGCTGAGAAGGTAACTCCAAATTTTTTTTCTGGCATTGGCGACGGATAAAATCCCAAACAAAACGAAAATCCACTAATATCCAGCATGTACAAATTAGTTGCTTACGTGGCTTAAGTCGAATATACCTAAGGCTTCCGCCACGGACCACTGGTCTAATCTTGCAATCCTCGTCATCACCATCATCATCGTCGTCATCGTCGTCGTCATCGCCGTTGTCGTTCTAAAGCTACCTTAACTGCATGGTCTTTAACAGCAACCCACCTAGTAAGCTTACCTGACAGTTGTGCGTTGCATTTCAATTTTCTGACGGCAGCTGACTCCGGAGCACGCAGACAATCCTCGCAAACATAAAACCAAACGGTACCAACAACATTAGACTATAATCTGGTTGTTTCGGACTACTTAGTGAGCGCCCGAGCAGTGCTCACAGTACTTACAACTTATGTTAATCTGATGAATAAAATTTGATACAACAACAAAAAAAGCTCACAGTACAATCAAATCCTACCTTGGTGCCATGCAGAGTATCTGAGCCTGCTCAATGTAAGTTTTATACGGGAGCATTTCTTTGTTTCTTCAGCTCTACGTACCAGAAGATTTGTTCCGCCAGAGTTTCTGTTCTTACAGCTCCATGTTCCCACAGCTCTATGTTCCAACAGCTCTATATGTTCCCATTGAATTGAACTTTGTTTCTGCTTGGTACAAATCTACACTTTCCTTTCTTTATATTCAGTTTTCTAACTCTCCTTTGTGACGAAGCTCAATTGTATTCAAATTAAACGACAAATTAACATTATGGAGTTAGGGCACTATAGATCTGGGAGAACATATAGCGTGGTCCAACTTTTGGGGAGCTGTTGGGAACATAGATATCTTGGAATAACTAGAGCTAGAATTCTGAGGTAATATAAAACTAGGAAAATACAGAGTTGTAGTTAGATTTGTTGAAAAACGAAGCAAATGACTTGAGAGAACATAAAGTGCACGGTACACTCCACTCCCCCCCCCCCCTACACACACACGCGCGCGCGCACGCATACACTCTTGCCCACTTTACCCTACCCTTTAGGCCAAAAACTAGCGCAGGTCTGATAGATCACAGACAGTCAGCATATTGTGTGGTACCTGTCTATCGAGGCTATCCTCGGAACCCTTTGATCTCTGGTGCCCGGATTATTGGACAACTAGCAGTGAATGCGTTTTCCTGGTAACATCATGACGACTTCCTTCCGCCACTCTGCCTGAAATAAACTTTCTCTTTAATTTCCGTCAACTTTCCAGAAAATAGCTCTTGTTAATTTGCGTCATCGTAGCGAGAGGTTCCGTTGACTTCAAAAAGTAGTAATGCTGTTCAACAATTAAAATAGCACAGTTTGAACTTAGCTGATCTCTTTTAACACTACGGGACTTTTCATCTAATTTAACAAGCTATTTCGGGGTTCTTTTTTATTTGTCGTTTAAGAAATTTTCAGATAAAGGTCCCTAAGCTCTTTAAAACTCTTTACAGTCAAAACTTCCATGATATACATACTGATCTATATAGTTGATTTTTGCCCTTCCGTCTACCTATAACAAGTTTGTAAATTATTTATAGCGGGAAAAACTATAGTGCTCTACTGAGTCAAGTCAAGTCAGCAATCCCTTATTCCAAAACAATGGAGGATGTGTATGTTATCAGCACAAAGATTACAATCATTACAAATAGTCATTCAAAACAAAAATAAAAATTGACAGTACATGTAAGCTTTTGACTTGACAATGCAAGAATAAAACGAATGGCATTTGGGACAGACTGTTCCTCGGGGTCCCCAGGTTATGTTCCTTCAACGCTAGATCTCTGTTCCCCAAAGTCTATGACACCACCACCCCCACCCCCCGCTCCCTTTCCCAAGGTCAATGTTCCCCTAGGAGAATGTTATCCCAGGTCTATATTTCTCAGACCTATGTTCTCCAGATCTATACTGTCCCAAGTCTATTGTATGCCCGGGTCTGTCATAAAACACGTGTGGTTGAACACTTACCTAAAGGAATATGAACCTTGTAGAACTTAGGCCTGAAGAAAATATAAATTAAATCCAAATACTAATAATGTTTTTAAAATCATTTTATCGCAATTGCAAACTAAAAAGTATATTCAAAGCGCTCACGCGCTTCATCTATATTGTATGTGTGAGTGGGGGGGGAGGGGGAGGGCCATATGTGCATATTACTATGTGTACATTGTAAGCGACATGCCAAATTTGTGTGAATAAAGATGTCTTGACTTGACTTGATACTCTCACACAAGCACTCGCAGAATAAGGCCTAAGGGAACAAAGGGACAGGCTGGTGGGAATTGACTTGGGGGCAGATAAACCTGAAGGAACACAGACCAGAGAGTATTAAAGACCTGGGGGAACATAGAAACACTCCTGAGTTTGCAGAGTCGCCTGAGATACAATAATCTCTCTAATCTCTCTTTCTCGTGCGCGCTCGCTGTCGTTTACTTTCCTGTCAGTAGCAATAAAGGGGCGACAATGATGACGTATGGCGATACAAACAGTTTTTTTTTCTTCTCTAGCCTTATTCATTGTTAGAAAAAGTGTGGAAACCCTTTCCTGTGGAACCTGTCTAGCGCTGCAATAGCGGCCAGCAATCGTTTTTAAAGCATTTGTTCGGTGAACGCCCTGAAGCGAAAGCAGTTCAAACGATATAGTGTTGCGGCAATTGCCCGCCTTTGTACGCGTTTGAATTGAATGTTTACTAATGCCAGTATTTAAGCCCTCTTGTCTCGATCGTTTACTTTGCAATAAAGGATCGCATCGTTTCGTATCGTTACTACTGATTTCAGAACCCACTAAGATCTCGTGATGATGTCTTTCCGGCCTGAAAAGAGTAAACGCAGCAAAGTGCATCAGACTGAAGTTCGACCTGGACAAACTGCAAGACCCGGATAGGGGCAGAAATATTCCAAGCCACAATTGGAGGGAAATTTGCACCACTGCTCATTTTGGGAGTTGGTAAAGTAGATGTCAGCACCATCACCAACACCTTTAACTCAGCTGTGACTGAAATCATTGGCAAGCACCGCCCAAAGAAGAAACCGTGGATCACACCTGAACGTTTGGACCTGTGTGACAAAAAGAAGAGGAAATCCTCCCAATTCTCCGTGAAGACGTTGAGGCAGCAGTGCAATTGCTGAAGAAGGGGAAGTCAACGGGAGTGGACAACATACCCGCAGAATTGCTTCCAGCAAGAGCAGAAGCGATGATTGACGCCCTCACCATTATCTGTAACAAGATCTGGCAGAGTGGGGAGTGGCCTACACCATGAATCCAGTCGGTTGTCATCACTCTTCCTAAAAAGGGTTACTTTCAGGAGTGTGAAAAGCTCACGAACTATCCCAGCAAAGTCCTTTTGAAAATAATACTCAACAGGTTGAAACTCCAAGCTGAACAAATCATAGCTGAAGAATAAGCAAGATTCAGGGCAGGGCGAAGTGCCACTGAGCAGATATTCAACCTCGGAATAATCTGCGAGAAATACCTACAGCACCAGCAACAACTATAGCATGTGTTTGTAGACTTCAAGAAAGCGTTTGGCCGAGTCTGGCATGCAGCTCTGTGGGCAACCATGAGTGTACAACATCAGCCCAAACATTATTGAAGTCATGAAAATCCTGTATGACAAGGCTACTAGTGCAGTCCTCCACAACAGCCCCATTGGGACCTGGTTCAGAACAACAATCGGCATGCATCAAGGATGCCTACTCTCTCCAACATTCTTCAACATCTTCCTGGAGCACATCATGTAAGACGCCCTTCCAGATTACAAAGACGCAGTCAGCATAGGGGGTAGTGCAATCTCCAACCTTCGTTTAGCGGATGACATTGATGGATTGGCTGGAGAGGAACAAGTACTTGAAGAGCTTGAAGAGGCTTGACACCACCTCCAGAGCCTTTGCAATGGAAATATGTACAAAGAAGACCAAAATTATGACCAACAACACCATCTGCATCAACACGGACATCAAAGTCCAAGTCCAAGCCCTCAACACGGTGCTTAGCTTCAAATAATTAGTAGCCATTGTATCAGACAATGGGTCCCGACATAAAGTCCTCTCCAGAATTGACAAGATTGACAACTGCTGCCCTGACAAGATTGAAGCCCATTTAAAGTGGCAGGAACATCAGTCTATACTCCAAGGTAAGGTTGCTGTGCTCCCTTGTCATCTTCATCTTCCCATATGTTTGCGAAACAGGGTCCCTCACAGCAGATCTATAACGAAGAATACAAAGCATGGAGATGAGGTGCTACAAAAAACTTCTGGGCATTTCCTATACCCAGCAAATCACCAAAGACAGACCATTACACAAGCCATTGGGCAACACGATGACATGTTCACAGTGGTGAAGAAACGGAAACTCCGATGGTATGGCCATGTTACAAGATCATCAGGCCTTGCAAAGACCATCCTGCAATGCACGGTGCAAGTAGAAAGAAGAGGGAGATCGAAAAAGAGGTGGGAGGACAACATTCGAGAATGGATTGGCTTGATACTGAGCGAAGCCATGAGGGTTGCTGAGGACAGAGAAAGATGGAGTACGCTGGTTAAACGATCATCTGTGGTGATCCAGTGACTTTCGAGTTACGGGATAGGATGGGATAGTATAGGAAGAGAGAGAGAAAGAGAGAGAGAGCGAGAGAGAGAGCGAGAGCGAGAGAGAGAGAGAGAGAGAGAGAGAGAGAGAGAGAGAGAGAGAGAGAGAGAGACGGTAAGACGCTACTTCATTGTTAATTTAAAAAATCCCGTGCACTTTTAAGTAATAATCTCTTTGATGTGCTTTTTTGCCCTGTATAAACAGGGTCCTCTTCCGTGCACATTAGTCCGTTCGGCACACAAAGGGTTAAGTCCCTCCATTTCCATTACTCCATTCGGCACCGGAAGGGTTAAGTAAACAACAATTACCACAGAAGTTAATATGGATTTTTTTCTCTGCAATAGAATGACAGGATTTGCTTGCACCAGAGCAGAGTGTCACTGGGGAGGTAATGAGAAGCAAGACAGTTCGATCCTTTCCGAATATATCAAAAGATTTTTCAAACTATGTGGAACTGCATAATTATGAGAAAGCAGGGCTTTTTACAAGCCTGTCCACTATGTATCCGAGATCTTCTTCCAGTTGCGTAATCTCAAACGAACAGTAGGATTGTTCAACCTTAACAACTACATTGTTAGAGACGTTTCGGCTGTCTGGATAACATGGAATGAAATACAGCCTAAGTATAATATATCGAAATTGTTCAAGCTGTGTAATCTAAAATGCATAACAGGTTTGTCAACCCTTTCCAAAATATAACACAGGTCTTGATTACGGTCTCTAGGTCCAAACTGAAAAGAGCTAGACTAGCTGCAACGATCAAACTGGTGGATCTTAGGATCTTTACATACAAATGAAGCACAAACATATCAAATCTTTAGACTAGAAAATGAATGACTGAATGAATGACAAAGTATTTAGTGCCTATCAATTATGCACAAACCAGGAACGAATCACTTCGTACAGCCAATGAGTAGACAGCAAACATTAGGCGCCGGGGGGAACAACAACAAGGCATGAAGAAGTTGCTACCGCGAAAAATAAGTCAAACATTTAGCACCCGATACTATCAGAAATGATCACTTATCATAGAAAATAAGCATCACCAAAAGCATTAGCATTACAAATGAAAGGAAGTCGCAAAAAGGGTTAGCATACGAAAAGAACTAGAAACTACGGTTCACAGAAAGAGATGTTGACTTTGAGGAAGAGATGAAGAAACAGAAGGAAGGGGAAAGGATTAGAGAGAGAGAGAGAGAGAGAGAGAGAGAGAGAGAGAGAGAGAGAGAGAGAGAGAGAGAGAGAGAGAGAGAGAGAGAGAGATGGGAAAGTGGGAGCGGGGGTGGCGCGAGAGGGTTGGTAGAGTAGACATTTTGTATCGGCGCCCAAGTGCAAAAGTACCAAAACCTGCTCATCAAAGGTACGGAAAACCCGAAGGACCTTGGTACCCGATCGCGTTTGCATAGAAATGAAACCGCTAAACGCCAAGGACGCGTCAGGCGTGCCCATGAGTCATCAGTCGATATCTCGGAAGTAAGTGTTTACGTTTGGAGGCCTTCGTCCACGATCTTCCCTTAGGCTCAGCGGCGTGCATGCAGATCTCTCACGCCCATCCACCCTCTTACCACTAACCCCTTTCCCCAGCTCCGCACTCTCATCTCCCACTGCCACTACCCGCCCATCCCCCACTTTGCCCTGCGCACACAGTCACATCCAACTCTTGCAGCCAACTACTGTACGATGTTGGTGTAATGCAGTGTAAACCTTAGTTCTTCACTTTGCTTAGGCTAAATGCCTGCCATCACCCAACTGTTTGCACTTTGTTTGCTGTTTTTATGTTGCCACCTCCTCTTCCCCCCATCCCCCTATCCTTGTTCTCTCCTATCCCACTGCCAGCTTCACCCCTGCAGTCAACTTTTGTTTTATTATGTAAACCCCAAATGTGCGTGTGGTGGTGTTCTTATGCTACATGTTCTGAGATCCCAGTGGTATATTCTGTTACTATTCGAGGATGTACATATACCGTTAGGCTATCATGCTAGCCTATGCAGAATCTTTACTAGTTAAAGTAGACGGCACGCCATGTACAGTATAATGCATCAGCTGCATGTGATGTCACAGACCGGAACCAGCTGTGAGCTGGTTTCCGGCCACTCTTCCCCCCTCCCCTCCCCCTTACCAGCCACTTTCTCCCCAAACATTTCTCCCCGGTCTTTTCCTTCCCAGTATTCCTCCCTCCCCCCCCCCCACCAGCCCATTTTTCTCTGGCTATCTTCCCCCCTCCCTCCCCACCCGTGACCACTTCCCCTCCCCCTCCTGCGGTCATCCCCCCGGCCTGCCTTATTCTCCCCACCCCCACCCTTTTTCGTTTCCCTCCACCCCCAGAGAGATATAATTTTCATTAGTTATTTTATCCCCTCCTAGTTTATGCTTTAACAAAAGGTTGATCAATGTTCTTAGTGACTTGTATTGTTGTATGAATGTAATAAATATATTGTTGTATGAATGTAATAAATATTATACAAGGATGCGTTCTCTCTCCGTTACTCTTTACTTTGTTCACAAATGACTGTGCATCTGCAACCCCGACTGTGAAAATGTTGAAAATGTTGAAACGGGGTGGCCTCGTGGCGCAGTGGATAAGTCGCCGGTTTCCTATGCCGAAGGTCGCGGGTTCGATTCCCGCAAGGGGCGAACGTATGTGACTTAGGTACGAGACTATTGAGGTCACCGAGGGTTTTCTCCGGGCACTCCGGTTTCCTCTCTCCCTTCAATAAATGGTACAGGACGCAGTCAATATAAAAATTCAAAAATAAAAAAAATTCGATTTTCTTTCCGTCTTCTAATAGCGATCTCCCTGCCTTTACACCACCTGTTTGAGTGATGGATGTGTATTTGGTGTGTGTGAGGGTGGATGAGACAGGTGAGCGTGTATGTTGGTATAGATCGCCGCGCTTTGAGCATGAATGATTTGGGGAAAGGCGCGTATAGCATCCTGTATTATTATTATCATTATTATTATTATTATTATTATTATTATTATTATTATTATTATTATTATTATTATTATTATTATTATTATTATCATTATTGATGACACTAACCTCCAAGGTTTCGTATCTCTGGCGCGGACGAAACTGCATATCGGAACGAGGTTCGAAGGTTGGCTGGCTGGTGCTCGGACAACGACATGGAACTGAACGTCTCGAAGACAAAGGAGGTCGTGATCGACTTTCGCCGAATAAAGGTCCCGGCATTGCCCCTGGTCATCAACAGGTCGACTCGTTCAAATTTCTCGGCTCCGTCATCTCGAGCGACCTGAGTTGGAATAATAACACCACGTCCATTGTGAAAAAGTGCCACCAGCCTATCCACTTTCTGAGACCGCTGCGAAAGTTCGGAATGTCTAGTGAAATTATGGCACAGTTCTATGGCGCGGTGATAGAGAGCATTTTGTGCTTCTCTGTCACTGTCTGCTACGGCAGCACAACCGCGATAGAATAGAAACAGCTCGAGCACATTGTTAAGACTGCCTCCAAAATAGCCGGTTGCGACTTTCCATCTGTCGCCTCCATTTTCACAACGCGTATGAAACGGAAAACGGGAAAGATAGTCTGCGATCCATCACACCCAGCCAACGGTCTCTTTGAGCTTCTGCCCTCTGGCCGTCGGTTCCGTGCTTTGAGAGCCAGAACTTCTCGATTCAGAAGCAGTAGTACATCACCGCAATGTTTACACGAGAGAGAGAGAGAGAGAGAGAGAGAGAGAGAGAGAGAGTTCCATATAGCAGCTCCATTATATGATAGGCTATTTTTGTATAAATCAATGCGAGGGAGTGGCAGTTTATAAATACAAAGTCCATGCCCATCAACTGGCTTAGTAAAAAATGTATCAAGATATGCAGGTGTTTCTCCGTGTGTAATTTGTAACATATGATAAGGATAGCCGTATTAAATATAAATTGTATTTGAAGTGGTAATATTCGGAGTTGTTTATATTTCTCATTAGTTGTAACATCTGTACTTATATTATAAGACTTATAAAGTATCTTGACTGCTCTTTTATGAATACTATTTAGATGTCTAATTTGAGCGTCACTGGCATTACACCAAATAATCGATGCATAATTACATGTAAATTGAGACATACAGCGGGGATAGAAAAAAGCCGTAACAAAATGTCTAAGTTACTTAGAAGGAAAAGGCTTTTAGATTTGTTTGCAGATATAGATAAACTGTGATCGCCAGCTAAAATCATCATCGATGATTATGCCTAGCACCTTATGTTCATGACCTTGCTCAATAGATTAAGGAACACAGATCCAGTTTGGCGGTTTTGTAGTGCAGTGAGAAGCATACTTTCGCTTTTATTAGGATTAAATGTCATTCTATTGATACAACACCAGTTATCATTTTCATTTATGTTTATTTGAAGACTTTGTTCCACATGATGTAGATTGTATTATGAGTATGGAAGGTGTCACGACAGACTAGTTTTACCCTGCCTTTTTACTATTTAGCCTTGTTTAGTCATTGTAACTTTAGAAAGTTAGTGTATTACACCGCAGCTGATTACAGTATAGGAGGTACACACACTGCGAGCTTGACGCAGGCAGTTAGTGACGTCAGCACTGTGTGCCTTGAATCTGAAAGTTTTAACCAATGGGACGCAGGCAGAGCGGTTAGAGCCGGTTCTGACTGGGTCAAAACCTAGCATAGCTTAAGTCAGTGCTACGAAAGACACCGAAGTCTACACAGCTAGACCGGTCAGAGAACTATCTTCACTCATAGACCAGGAAACAGGACTTGTGAATTTTAGAATTCACTCAAGTAGCCACGAGGCCTGACTTTGTCAAACAGGTAAATGAACATACTTCTGTTTCATCGTGATATATTTATATTATTGTTGAAATTATGTTTGTAGAATTTGCCATGCATAGATTTGACTTGTTAATCCGAATTTGCGTGACCACGTGGCGAAACACGACCGGTTGCGCCGCCATGTTGTATACCTGACGGAACCACTGTTGTTGAACCTATATGTATGTTTGCAGACCAGTGGCTGTACCAGTGAATGTTTATATTATTATTAATTCTGTATGTGTGTAGTTAGCCACGATTGATATTTATGTATGTATAAAAACTTATAGTTGAGATTCCAGTGGACCACGGACGTAGCAGAATGTTCGTCGCTTATGTATAGAGATGTGGAGCTATCACTGAGGGCTACTTTGGCTTTCAGTGAGACGCTCCGCACAAACCGATTATTCAGGGTTGTGCAGAATTTCGTCTCTTATATTACAGACGAGCAGGCGAGCTATCCCGTGCACCCAACTCCACAGGAAAACCAAGTTGGCTGTTTAGCCCCTACAGCACAAGACTGAGGGAGCAACCCTGAAAACACCCTGCAAGACCCCACAGCGTGGCAAGGGACCAAACTACACGACGACACAGCGTGTACCAGAAGCTACCTCATGAAAGGGCTTCAAACCACAAGCTAAGTGCCCAGGAATCAGTGCACTTAAACTGATAGCAAAAGGACCACAGTAGTCCACTCTTCAGAACTGTAGTAAAACGGACCACAGTAGTCCAATCTTCATGAAATCTAGAAGCCAGTGCCCGATGAAGACATAACAGCTGCCTAGACTATCAGCGATCGAATTATTTGCATTGACTTATGACATTTTAAGGTAGATTAGTACATCGAAGATCTTGTAGAGTAGAAGAAATAAATGTGTGATTTTAACTGTTATCAAGTGGCTGGACTACATATGATTCATAGCCGTGTGAAAGCTAGTGTGACAGTGATCTTTTACCATTTTTCTATCTATCTCTGTATCCCAGCCTTAACACAGACCGAGCTAAACAAATACATTTATTAAAGTAATTCACAGGGTGACTAACTAGCAGTTCCCATCGAATAAAGCGTGAGGGTTACAGCATTCCATTGTGCAGAGCCCAGTAACAACTAAACCCCACGTGACAGAGGGATGAAACATCAGCAAATAGATCAAGTTTAACATTGTGTGTGAGAAAAAGAGGCAGGTCATTGATAAATATACAGAATAAAATAGGACCAAGGATCGATCCTTGAGGAACTCCACAAGTTATATCACCAGAAGACGAACAGGAACTATTGGTGTATACTGATTAGTGCCTGTGTGATAATTTTTTAATATGATTAAAAAATAATACAGTTGCAGAATTTTAAAATTATAATTTTAGCTTATGGTTATGGTTAACTAGGCCAAATGCCTTTTTAAGGTCAAGAAAAACTGCTCCTACAATTTCTTGCTTGTTTATAGCATCGAGCGCTGTTTGACAGCAGTGTTTAGGTCTGAAGCCAGACTGAAAAGGATGAAAAAGAGAGTTTTTTTTTAGAGTTCTATAAGATTAATGTGAATATGTCTTTCCAGGGGTTTAGATAATACAGGCAGAATGGAAATTGGTCGAAAGTTGTCAAGAACTGAAGTATCACTTGTTTTATGTAAAGGAATCACTTTAGCTTCTTTAAATATCGATGGAAACTGACTTTGATCAATGCATAGATTATAAATGTAGGTTAAAGATTCTTTGATACAAGGAAGAGACAATTTTATAATGAGTGCATTTGGATTATAAATCTTCATAGACTTTATATTTTTCATTTTCAATATTAGAGAAGTTACAATATGTTCTGTTAACCGAGGTATATAAAATGAGGCTGGTTCGTAAAGTTTGTTTCTGCAAAACAAGTTGACCTTATCCTATATTGTATCTGGGTTTGTGTTTGCGGTATTAGATTTAATAATAGAGTCAGTTAATGAAAGAAAATATTTATTAAATTCGTCATTAGACAAATTAATTTGATTTGTGTTTCTTGTTCTTGTTTTTTTTGCAAAATTCGTTCATTGCTTGCCAAATACAAGTGATATTAGTGTTTTCAGTTGCCAATAAAGTTTGAAAATATTTTTTCCTTGCATTTCTTACGAGAGTAAGGACTTTATTACATTGCTTTTTTCATACAGGTCAAACTGTTTTTGTTTTTTAAGTCTGTCACGAAGGACATGGCATCATTAATTTCAGTTGTCATCCAGGTGGGAACTGATGCATGTTTAACCCTCTTCCTCTGGATTGGAGCATGTGCATCAAAGACAGAAAGCAGTAGTTTAAAAAAAATTTCGGCCGTTTCGTTAGGGTGATTATATGCTCTTAAATTGTTGAAATCAATCAAACTTGTCCTGTAAATATGCGGAATTATCAAAATTCTTAAAGTTTCTATACATATTGTAGGTATGTCCTTTAAACTGTGGTTTTGGAAGCTGGTATGAATATTTGCAAATAATGGCATTATGATCGCTGACAGAAACGTCAGACGTGAAAGCAGCAGAACTTATATTATTGTTGTTAGTGTATATATGATCAAGAAGAGTTGAATTTGTTTCTGTTACTCTTGTCGGTTCCTGAATACACTGAGTTATACCAAGAAAGTTTGTTAGTGTGTTCCAGTGTGACCGAGACTGTAAAAGATTAATGTTAAAGTCTCCTAATATAATAAAGTTTAAATTGCAAACGTTGACCGTGTCCATCACTTGTAAAAAATTACTGGACCTATCGCAATTGCTGGCAGGATTTCTGTAGATGAATTCTATAAGAATAGGCATATTTGTATATGGCCTAACCTCCAGCTAGATGCATTCAATGCATTTGGGTTCAAGATCATTTCTCTGTTTGACAAAGTTAATTAAATTATTATGAATATAGACACCAGTTCCACAGAGAGAGAGAGAGAGAGAGAGAGAGAGAGAGAGAGAGAGAGAGAGAGAGAGGCATTCTAGCGACAATGGATAAAGAGAGACAGAACGGATTGGAGGTTGGAGGGTTGGGGGTTGGTAAGCGCTGCGTCCATGACAAAACAAATGGCTTACATAATAGATCTATCTGCCCAAGACTTGTTGCAACAAGTGATCACCGCAATGCGATCATTTCCAATGTTCGTGTTATAATATCCAGCGTATCCGCTCAACAACAAATCATTCTCCTCACACGACTCCTTTGGTAAAGAGAAGCTGTCTCCGGAACAGGAAGCCAATAGAGGCAATGCGCCTGCGCGCGCATCTCGCCGGAAGTGGGTGTTCAGAGGGAGCAGAAATTGCAGCTTAAGCGGAGCGCTGGGGGTCTTTCTGTAACCGCATGCATCTTCATCAGGCGGCGTACTCTCCACGCATGCATAACCGTGCGCCTTGATGAAAAAACCGCTGATGTAAGGGATTTTGGGTGTCAGGGATTGTGTCTCTGATTGACTCTGGTCTGCTTGTCTGTCTGCCTGCATGCCTGCATGGCTATTCACAATTTGATTGGATCTCTCTCTCTCTCTCTCTCTCTCTCTCTCTCTCTCTCTCTCTCTCTCTCTCTCTCTCTCTCTCTCTCTCTCTCTCTCTCTCTCTCTCTCTCTCTCTCTCTCTCTCTCTCTCTTGTCTGTCCAAAACGATCCCCCTTCTCGTCCTCAACCTCACCGACACGCCCAATATCTTTTTCTTTAAAAGCACATTTAATAACACCACACTCGCCATTATTCTCAGCACGTGGTTCAAAGTAATTGATATATTTTGATGATTTGAGAGCATCCACCTTATTTTGCTTCATCATCATCATCATCATCATCATCATCATCATCATCATCATCATCATCATCATCATCATCATCATCATCATCATCATCATTATCATCATCATCATTATCATCATCATCATCAACATCATCATTTTCATCATCATCATCGTCGTCGTCGTGGTCGACGTCTTCTTCTTTCTTCTCCTTCATCACCATCACCATCATAATCATTAGGATTCTCCAGATCATCCTCGTCATCGTCCTCTTCCTTCATCATCATTTTCTTTCTTTTTTCCCCTCTCATTTTCCTCTTCCTACTTCTACATTCCTCCTCTTCTTCTTTTTGGCTTTGTAGTTGGTAAGATATTGTGCACATTAGAATCATAAAACCTTGTTGGCGCAGGGTTGCGCAGCGGCTGCTGTGCTGTTATATTTGAGAAAACAACCCGAAGTTCATTCACATGCACCACAAGTTCATAAATAGCTACTTTCTTTAAAAAAAAAATTTCAAAGAGGATTCATCAACCTTTGTCACTGCTATTAATCATCATCATCTTCTTCTTCTTCTTCTTGTCCTCTTCCGTCTCTTTATCAGTCTTCTTCCTTATTTCCATCTTATGTAATGTGACTCATTGTATCATGCCAGCACGATTTCTTCAATACATCTATCAACGGTCTTTTTCCATATTACGTTTTTCTATGTTGTCGCGTATACTTCCTTGAATCAACCAAACCCCATTATAATAACTCTGCATAGTTAGTTATTCATTGCTTACAGGGTCCAGGGCACTGCAAATAGCCGAATCAGAACCACAAAATCAAGACCACAACTTTGCTGAAAGAGGACTCACCCCTGATCCGCATACGAGATCTGCCAAAACAACCCTAGTGGTGACACCGAAGGCACTCCACCAGCCGGTCACTTTACAACAAAGACATCCCAAGCAGGGGACGCTGAAGCTATACTCTAATTTATCGAACCCCCGTTTACAAAAACAAAATAGAATATAAACATCATTATAAAATATCAACAAAACACATACATATAAAATGCCTACATTGCCAAATAATAACTTCATAGGAAGCCCCAGTGACCACCTGGCAGAAAGCGTCCAATATTTCCAAGCTGATCCAACAGACCTCACACGCAAATGAGGAGTTTTGTCCTAGAAGAGTTTTCAAGAAAAAAAGTAGGTGACTGGTCTAGCGAAGAAGAAGATAGTATAGCAGATTGATAAAACAGAGTAGGAATGAGAAAGAACAAAGAAGAAAAACAGTGACAGTGGGAATTTAAAGCACTAAATTTCCAAAACGCGGGGATACTATTTATTCTGAAACCCCTGCACCCCCACGGTGGGTAACTCTGCATAGCTTCCTTTGTGTTCTCCAATTCATGTCCTTAATGCCTGTTCACCTCTAAAGAATAATAATAATAATAATAATAATAATAATAATAATAATAATAATAATAATAATAATAATAATAATAATAATACAGGATGCTATCACATTTCTTTTCTTCAATCGAACTCAAAGCTCGGCGATCTTAAGAGATCACTATTACAAAAGGCGAAATAAAAAAAAGATTAAATTACAATTTATACTGACTGCATCCAGTACCATTTTTGAAGGTAGAGAGGAAACCGGAGTACACGTAGAAAACCCTCGGTTTCCTGAAAAAGTCGTACTTAGATCACGTAAGACAACAAAGCCACCAGCTGTTGCGTTAGTCAGTCTTTCATTTTGTCTTTTAATCTTAGCTGCTAATATGGCAAATGCTGGGGAAAATATTGCCCATCCAAGCAATGTTAGCCTGGAGGGGGGGGGGGGGTGATTGATTGATTTATTGTTGCTTTAGGTCCAGCGGACTCTTCCGAGCCAAATCAGGACCGGACAACCCCCGATCCGCATAAAAGATCTGCCGAAACAACCCTAGTGGGAAAATTGAATGCCCTCCACCGGCCAGTCACTTTACAATAAAGACATCCCACGCGGGGGACGGCTGAGGGTTGACCTCAACTACGCAAACACCCCGGTTACAAAAACAAAATAGAATACAACCATCATTATAAATCATCAAAAAAACACATACATATAAAATGCCTATAGTGCGAAATAATACAATCATAGGAAGCCCTAGTGACCACCCGGCAGAAAGCGTCCAACACTCCCAAGCTAATCCAACAGACCTCATACACAAACAAGGAGTCTTGTCCAGGAAGAGTTTTCAAGAAAAAAGGTAGGTCATTGATCTAGCGAAGAAGAAGAAAGTATAGCAGAGTGATAGGATAGTTCAGGAATGGGAAAGAGCAAATGATGAAGACAGCGACAGTGGGAATTTAAAGCACTAAATTTCCAGAAAGTGGGGATACTATTTATACTGAAACCCCCGGCACTCCAACGGGGGGAACTGTTGCCGCAGTGAATTAGTCATGCCTACAAAGGCAAGACAGGTTTTCAACTGGGGCTTTCACTGTTCCCTTTATAGGTTAGAACAATCTACAGTGACAAGATTGCTCATGACCCCATGATGGAAGGGGGAGAGAACAATCGAATCAGAACCACGAGCGAGAGCCTTGGTATGGTTATTGATGGTGTAGGAAACTTCCTTGTATGATGCTGTTATATCAGTGCTAGCGTAACATGCTCAGTGCACAGTCAGAGAAAGCTGACAGCAATATAATAGGTTGGTGGTTGTTGTTTTTTAAAGAGCTTTTGCTACTGAATCTGTCTACATCGGTTTTAGTGACCACAAAAATTGTCTCAAACTCACTGGGCGTTTTTACCGCGTACGTCTGCACCCATTGCTCACCTTCACACTAATATTGGCATACGAATATAAAAAGTGTGCCATATCATATATCAATGTGCCACGCTGTGAACAACTTTACTGCCTCTTTGCCTATCCGCACGGCGCCTCTCTCTTCCTGTGTAGCCACTACTAAAAAAAACCAGTAAAGCTTAACCATTAACAAGCCGTACGCCTAACGCCCCACAAAAATATCAGAGCGTGAGATAACGAAGCATCAACTAGCCCATTAAGTATAGGCAAAGTTGTCAACATAAACCACAGGCGAGAAGAAGGTTAAAGAAGAGTAAGGGGAAAATAAGGTTGGTTAGGATGAAGAGAACAAAAAGGAGGAAGGTGACGAACAGAGACCAGAGGAGGATGAAAACGAGAAAGACGAAGACGGAAGTTACAAAAAGAAGCGGGAACAGGAGGAAAAATTCTCCGGGGACGTTAATCCACCTAAACAAACAAACAAAGAGGAAAAATTCAGATTCAGGAGGTGGATTCAGGTTCCAAATGTTATTACCGGAAGGAACTGAGCATTAATAATTTGCTCATCTTACAATCCATCCTTCTTCCTTCGTGCAACGTCAACATACCCCTGCACTCATGCATTGACAAGCACATTAAGAATTAAAGGTTAACATGTTTTAATTTTTTTTAAAGGAAACATTTGATGTAATAAAGAGAGGGGTGAAAGAGTAAAGTCGACGAGTGCATGTTATGTAGGACTTTCCAAGTCATTGAGAAGCGGGTTTTAAACCCTGGTCTTCAAGATGTTAAGCGATGTGATGGAGGAGGAGCAGGAGGACGTGGAAGAAGAAGAAGAAGACGAACAACAACAACAACAGGTTGATCATATTGTTGTTAATGATGATGATGATGATGATGATGATGATGATGATGATGATGATGATGATGATGATGATGACAAGAGTTCTGCTGGTGCTGATATAAAACATATTTTCTTTTTAAACCCGGTAACCCAGTTTGCGTATGCTGTAACCCTTTGCTGGAGTCATGAATATGCATTCCGCTGCATAGACGTCGCATTCATCTCTTCAAACAAGATATTAAGCGTAATTGAAACTCGGAGAACTCGGTGTAGTATGTTGTTTTTTTAAAATCAGTCTCACCTAAAGTCTAGAACCTCGTCCCTTATAAAGCTAACAGGGCATGCCACGTAGTGTTGAGGCGTTGTATCAGCAACTTCGGTCCTGTAAACCCTTATTTAGGAAAACTAAAGGTTTAGACTATAGTTGTATCGCCTAAACAATGGGACTGGAGTAAACAAAATCAGCATTTTATTAGATGCTTGCGGTTCCTCAAGGGGGATAAGGACAGATCGATCTCCCATTTTCTGCAACCAGTGGTTTCTAGTTCGAGGAATTGTGCATAAAGCTCAAAGCACTGAAAGCTCGCGATCTTAAGAGATCACTTTTAACGAAGGCGAAAGAATTTTTTTAAATTAAAATTTAGATTGACTGCACCCAGTTACCATTTTTGAAGGTAGAGAGGAAACCGGAGTACACGTAGAAAACCCCTTTGAGTGCATACAGATGGTCATTGAGCCGTGTTCTCAGCTCGTCGGTGTTTGATTAGATAATCTTGTTGAAACCAAGTGACTGATTTCCAAACCGATAAGAAACTGCTTAGATTAAATCCTCTTAAACAGCATCGCCTTAAAAAAAAAACCCAATAACATGTTGACTGCCCGGCATTAGAATTGATAAAAAGAACCTAGCTTATTTTGTAGTGTCATCCGCAAATAGAATGTACAGAGTGCCTTGCCAATTTAAAAAGCTATTCAAGGCGTTGATAAAAGGGAATCAACCGTAGGCGTTTGCACCCAATGGATATTGATAAAACGGAAGAAACGTTTGGCAGAAACGTTAACGCTGGTACGAAGAACAAAGTCCTATTGCACGAGCTTAATTGAACTATTCAACTTTGTAGGAGTATCCGAGTACAGAAAGAAAGCTTAAGATTCTTCTCCAGCTTCATCCAATTAAAAACATATCGGAGTTCAGTGACTCAGTGTCCCCCAAAAATGTTCCCATGACTCAGAATATGTTTTATTAGTTGAAATACAAACCCTGTTGACATGTTGGTTTAAACAAATGTTTTAATATTCAATGAAAACACATAAATGACAAACAATGTTTTACAGGACAAGCAGACAGCGAGCTTATATAAGCCGACCCTGTGTAAACATTTTGATATTTCCAAAAGTAATTTAAGACAATGACGAAATGTCCCTGTAGGCAAAGTGTACAAAAGAAAACTAAATATTTCAGCTTTCAATGTACTCCGAAGGAGTATCACGTTATTGCTATATATGTGAAGCGTGGAAAAGACAATTAAATGTTGCAGATAATTTCTGGCTGGAGATTGGAATTACTTGGCCTCTCCAGGAAGTTATTTTTGGTTGGAAATTGATCGTCGCAGGTGGCAATTAAGTACAGAGGGTCATCATTTTTAAACTGCGTCATCAGCTGGAATTGATTGGATTTTAAAAAAAAATGTAATTATTTATTTTATTTTTTTTATTTTATTTTTTTTTGGTGGGTTGTGGGTTTGTGGGTGGGCGATGGAGTTAGAACGGCTGGGATGGGGTGGGTGAAAGAGGTAAAACGATCTAAATCTAAATCTTTCCCTCTATTTTAAGCGTCATTACTCATCTAATGAACCGCTTCTTGTGTCCTATTCCTGTTGAGTCAAGCTTCGATAAATTATACGAGGCATTTTCCCCCTTCTATTTTCAACACTTCGCTATCGCTTTCTATTACGTAAACTCTGTGTGACTAGCATATGGCTCCTGCGGTTTGTAATTACTGACGTGACACACATGTTTAGTGTAGTGTGCCCTAGTCTTCCACACACTCTTCAATAAAGTTATATAGGGACCACTGTCAAAATCGGGACATTTTGAAAACATAGGATGCATCGCCAGCTTAAATTAACATAAGGCAGCTGGACAAAGACACGTTTCTGTGTCTTTATTGGAAAATAAATTTTACTTTGTTGTGTTGTGCTGGGTTGCGTTCTGCCTCATTGTATTGTATTGTATTGTATTGTATTGTATTGTATTTTAATGGATTGCATTGTAACTGTATCGTAGATGTATACTGGTTTATCCTTTTATAATCTCTCTAGCATTGCGCACTAGGTCACAATAACTGCTATGACAGCCGTTTCAGCGGCACGTGCTGTTTGACACGGGAATAGTATTTGCCAGTAGCACGAACGATATGGATTGAACAGTCTTTTCTTCAGTGCGCTTCGATGCAAGTTTTCTCCATCATGCAGTTGAAGGCCAACAAATAATATTTCCATAATTCAGGGGTTTAAAACTGGAGTTTCTAGCGGTAAAACATGTTGAATGATGGTCGCAGAGGATAAGTTTGAATTTGATTTAGATTTTGTCTTCGGCCAGTGCCTTGAGCAGTTCTTTGAGCGGTAAAAGCGCTATTTAAGAATAATTCAATCAATTCAATGAAGATGTCTATGAAAAGGTCTAGTAGTGGGATTGTTTGGGTGGGTGGAGACAGGGAGGAGGGGGGTGGGGAGAAAAACGAGGAAATTGAAGTAGCGTCCTCTTCATGTACAAGTGGTAGTTTGTTTTAACGAAGTGGTCCTTAACTTTTGTGAACAAGTATAACCTAAAATTTTTCCTCCCTCGCTCTGCAGCATCCAAATGACTTTCAGCGGAAAGCGCAAGCAGCAGGTAGCCTGTCATTACTCATGATAGAATTAAACATGATTGCCCGCAGTTCTGATGTCTTTACTAAATGGAAAGGCGGCTATTGTATTGATTCATCAGTCAATCGATTGCAGTCATACAGTATTGTATGTCCATTTTAATGTCGCATTGTGAATGTAATCATGGATTGTGTCTGATTCTGACATAATTGTCCACAATAGGTGAAACTCAGTACATAAACTATAGAAATGGAAGCTGTCCTGGTGATACTCCAGTTAGCTGCGGCGTAGTCAACGATCGTTCTTGCAAACTCCCAAAGAAATTAAGCATATGATTGATGTAAAAAAAAAAAACACAACAACAAGCTATTGCTTTTATTAGATAATTATCCATAAAGTGCTGTCTAGCGACCTTGCTGAAAGTCTGAAATCTCTCTCTCTCTCCCCCTCTCTCTCTCTCTCTCTCTCGCTCTCTCTTTCTCGGAATCTATCGTTCGTGTAACATACTTATATTATTCATGAAGAGAAATGTGATCCCATCACGATCATCAACTCAGCATGCTTTTTCTGTGAATTTAGCACTGGTCCCGTACTGTTTACCTGAGGCCGTCAATAGGGCAGCTTTGCGCATGCGCCACTTTAGGAAACTCTGCTTGACTTCAAGAGATGGGCCGGTCATATCATCAATCTCATAGTTCACTCTGGTAGCAGATTCTTTCACTGACCGAATTAATCCAACAAGTGTAATCAGTGAAATGTACAAGCTACCTGAAAAAAGAATGTGTCATCTGAGGTGGAACAAATGCAGAATCTGAGCCACTGTAAAAGGCACGAGGTTTGGAGCTCGAGTTCTGCATCGTTTTTCCTCTGCTGATTGTGGCGTATTCAATCCTTGGGAGCTCAATCCACAAGAACCATCAACTCCACCTCCTTGGTTGAAGCCTCCTATAAGAATGCACTCCGATGCCTCTCGAAAATCAACTGTCTGATATTGATAGCGATTAGAGATGTGGTGTATGAGTAGATGGTATAGATAGATAGATAGATAGATAGATAGATAGATAGATAGATAGATAGATAGATAGATAGATAGATAGATAGATAGATAGATAGATAGATAGATAGATAGATAGATAGATAGATAGATAGATAGATAGGTAGGTAGGTAGGTAGGTAGGTAGGTAGGTAGGCAGGTAGGTACATAGATAGGTACATAGATTAGATAAGATAAGATAAGATCGATAGATAGATAGATAGGTAAGTGGGTATGTAGACAGATCAATAGATTGATAAGATAAGATAATAAAAAGATAAGATAACATAAGATAAGATAAGATAGAGACAGAAAGACAGACAGATATGTGTATGTGGACTTGGATGTGTGCGCGTGTGTATGTTTATGCATGTGTGTGTGGGCGCACGTGTTTATATATATATATATCCAAAATTTCCCGATAAAAAGGGACAATAAAGCATTAAAATCTAAATCTAAAATCTATATCTATATCTATATCTCTGTATATATATAGCTCTGTGGGTTCGGGCATTAAATAGAATAGACCCAACGTTTCCCGGCGTGTCGTAAGAGGCGACTAACAGGGGTGATGTTAGCACGGCATCACTGGGCGAAAGTCTTCTACACAGAAGTCACCGGCCAGGGCGGAGGAACCTCACGTTACTACAGGTTCAACGACCATGTGCTCAGGGCCAAGGCGAGCCACACTGTATTCGTGGATTTCGGCTGTGGCCAACAGCCTGGAGAGGATTGGGCACCGCCAGGTCTTTTTTGCCCAAGACACACTACATGATGACACAATCCACTAATTCCATACCGGATCGGTCGTCGCCCGGGCCGTCACCCGGCACAAGGACCGCGCCTTCCGTTGGCCACCAGGACGGAGGTGTTAAGTATGCTACTGATGGACAATTTAGCAAGATCCGCACGAGAAACAACATCGTCATAGGAACCTGGAACGTCAGGACCCTAACTGCGGAAGGAAAATTAGAAGAACTGGCCCACGAGTTGGACCACTATCGATGGAACGTTCTAGGTATCAGCGAACTGCGATGGAAAGGCCTAGGTGAAACAACGACCGACAAAGGCCACAAGCTCTATTTCAGCGGTAGGGATGACAGGCACGAACACGGCGTTGGATTCTTGGTCCACAAGAACATTCTAGCGACTGTCATGGGTTGCCGCCCAGTCTCCAGTAGACTCATTACCATCCGCCTGAGAGCAGCCCCTTTCAACATCACCATCATCCAGGCCTACGCCCCAACATCAGACTATGACGACAGCGAAGTGGAGGATTTTTATGAAAATCTACAGGCGGTCCTTGACCAAGTGCCGAAGAAGGACATAGTCATAGTGCAAGGCGACTGGAATGCCAAGGTTGGCCAAGATGCGCACCGCAACTGGGGAGACACATGTGGACCCCACTGCAACAACGAGACAAATGACAGGGGTCTGAGACTCTTGGAGTTTGCCAGATACAACAATCTGGTACTGGCAAACACGCTTGGTCTCCACAAAAACTCCAGACGATGGACATGGCACAGTCCTGGCGGGGAGCATCACAACCAAATAGACTACATCATGGTCAAGAAACGCTTCAGATCAAGCATCAACATTGGCAGGACACGTACTTTTCCAGGAGCAGACATCGGAAGTGACCACGATCTCGTGATGATGTCTTTCCGGCTCCACTTGAAGAGAGTAAATACAGCAAAGTGCACTAGACTGAAGTTCGACCTGGACAAACTGCAAGACCCGGAGGTGGCAGAACTATTTCAGGCCACAATTGGAGGGAAATTTGCACCACTGCTCATTTTGGGGGCTGGTGAAGTAGATGTCAACACCATGACCACCACCTTCAACTCAGCTGTGACAGATGCCGCCACTGAGATCCTTGGCAAGCACCGACCAAAGAAGAAGCTGTGGATCACACCTGAACTTTTGGATCTGTGTGATAAACGAAGAGAGATGAAAAAGAAAAAGAACACCTCACAGGGAGCTGATGTCTACCGAAAAATCAACAATGACATCCGAAAAGGCATGCTCACAGCAAAGGAGAACTGGATAGAAGATCAATGCCAGGAAATAGAGAACAGTCTGAACAAGAACAACAGCAAGAAGGCCTACCAGACTGTGAAGCGACTGACAAGTGTCAAACAGCCCAAAGTCTCCACTATCCAAAGCAAGTCTGGCATATGCCTTACAGAAGAACAAGAAGTCTTGGACAGATGGACAGAGTACTGCTCTGACCTTTACAACCATACACCAAATGGAGACCCATCAGTTCTAGCATGTCCAGAGAACAGAGAAGAAGAAGAAATCCTCCCAATTCTCCGGGAAGAAGTTGAGGCAGCAGTGCAAGCGCTAAAGAAAGGGAAGTCAGCAGGAGTGGACAACATACCCGCGGAACTGCTACAAGCAGGAGGAGAAGCGATGATTGATGCCCTCACCATTATCTGTAACAAGATCTGGCAGAGTGGGGAGTGGCCTATACCATGGACCCAGTCGCTTGTCATCACTCTTCCCAAAAAAGGTAACCTTCAGGAGTGTGAAAATTACCGCACCATCAGCCTCATCAGCCATCCCAGCAAGGTCCTCCTGAAAATAATACTCAACAGGTTGAAACCCCAAGCTGAACAAATCATAGCTGAAGAACAAGCAGGATTCAGGGCAGGGCGAAGTACCACTGAGCAGATTTTCAACCTCAGAATAATCTGTGAGAAATACCTACAGCACCAACAACATCTATATCATGTGTTCATAGACTTCAAGAAGGCGTTTGACCGAGTCTGGCATGCAGCTCTATGGGCAACAATGAAAGTGTACAACATCAGCCCAAAAATTATTGAAGTCATCAAAAGCCTGTATGACAAGGCTACCAGTGCAGTCCTCCACAACAGAGCCATCGGGAATTGGTTCAGAACAACAATCGGTGTGCGTCAAGGATGCCTACTCTCTCCAACACTCTTCAACATCTTCCTAGAGCGCATCATGTCGGATGCTCTTGCAGACCATGAAGGCACAGTCAGCATAGGGGGTAGAGCAATCTCCAATCTTCGTTTTGCAGATGACATTGATGGATTGGCTGGAGAGGAACAAGAACTTGAACAGCTGGTACAGAGGCTTGACACCACCTCCAAAGCCTATGGAATGGAAATAAGCGCAGAGAAGACCAAAATGATGACCAACAACACCAATGGCATCAATACGGACATCAAAGTCCAAGGCCAATCCCTCGACACAGTGCATAGCTTCAAATATTTAGGAGCCATTGTATCAGACAATGGGTCCCGACAGGAAGTCCTCTCCAGGATCGCACAAACAACTGCTGCCCTGACAAGGTTGAAGCCCATTTGGAAAGACAGGACCATCAGTCTACATTCCAAAGTAAGACTGCTGCGCTCCCTTGTCATCTCCATCTTCCTATATGCTTGCGAAGCATGGACCCTCACAGCAGATCTCCAACGAAGAATACAAAGCATGGAGATGAGGTGCTACAGAAGACTTCTGGGCATTTCCTATACCCAACACATCACCAACGACGAAGTCCGACAGACCATCACACAAGCTATTGGACAACATGATGACCTGCTAACAGTGGTGAAGAAACGGAAACTTCGGTGGTATGGCCACGTCACCAGATCATCAGGCCTTGCAAAGACTATTCTGCAAGGCACAGTGCAAGGAGGTAGAAGAAAAGGGAGACCGAAAAAGAGGTGGGAGGACAACATTCGAGAATGGACTGGTTTGACACTGAGCGAAGCCATCAGGGCTGCTGAGGACAGAGAAAGATGGAGTATGCTGGTTAAACGATCATCTGTGGTGCCCCTACGACCTTCGGGTTACGGGACAGGATAGGATAGGATATCTATATCTATATATATATATATCTATCTATATCTATATCTATATATATATATATATATATATATATATATATATATATATATATATATATATATATATATATATATGTGTGTGTGTGTGTGTGTGTGTGTGAGTGCGCGCGCGCACGAACAAGCTCATATAAATAAATGTAAGTGCCTCCGGTGCTTGGCATGTGCTGTTTGATAACGTCACTTGGCTCGGACCTCTTCTTCCGGAGCAACACCATAACCTACCGCCACAAGAACAAACAAACTTTGACGACAAAGTCTTCTCCCCGCGCTGGCTGCACCCCCCCTATTCCACACAGCGTAGCTGAGACCAGCCGAGGCGTGCGTTGGTCTATCTACTAGTACTCGTGACAGGCACCGGGCGAGTCTCAGCTACGCTAGGGAGTCACGGTGGCCTAATGGTAGAACTTTGGCTTGCGGATCTGAAGGTCCCGGGTTCGAGCCCAGGCCGGCCCGGGGCATTGTGTTGTGTCCTTGGGAAAGACACTTTACTCCCGTTTCCTACTCCTTCGGATGAGAGTATAAACCGAGGTCTAGTCTGTGTCGCATACATTCTATCATAACGGACTTTAATTATCCTGACGCTCATGTCCTAGACGGGTGAGTGCCGGTGACAAGAACACACCCAGCATGCACTGAGGTCCTTCTCCCCCATTCCAGGCTGCCCAGGATTGTGCTCAGTTGTACGGGCGTCAGACCATGCGCCCAAAGGCTGCGGGTGGGCGTCTCGGGCGGCTTGAGTTAGATCCTGTATCGGCCAGCGCCTTGAGCTGCTCTTGAGTTGGTAAAGCGCTATATAAGAACGATTAAATAATAAAATACGCTGTGTGCACCTAACGCCTCTTGTTCCGGATCACTTTATAGTGTTGTCCCGAAACATTCCCCGCCATCCTCTCGACCGTCGACTCCTGTTTACTGAATGCCACCCCGGCTCCTTCATCCTCATCCATTCCTTTACTCCCCAACTCCATCTTCATCTTCAACACTCCTTTACTTCTCTTTCTCTCTCTCTCTTCTCCTCCCCTACCCCCCCCCCCCAGGTTGTCCCCTATTCTGACTGAATGTACATCTGTTTAATTTGACAGGCCTCAGAAACTTTGCCTCTTGCCACTGATATCGGTGGTGCATAACTAGTTCTTTTCCATCGGGTTCTCTCTTTATCCCCGCTGACTCATTCCGAGTTGGAATCGTTTTTCTATATTTTACGACCCTAACAAAGAAGGCCCTTTGACACTCGTCCTGTGTATCCGGTAATGCAGAATTCGTTGACGTCTTCTTTAAATATATATTTCCCACAGGTTTCAATCTTACAGACCTCACAAAGCTGGCCCCTCGACATTGGTCGTGTATTCTCGACGAGCAAAGCAGAATTCACTGACATCTTCTTCCATCTGTATTCTTCTTGCGTTTCAATCTTGCAGACCTCACAAAGTTGGCCCCTTGACACTGGCCGTGTACCTCGGGCCATGCAGAATTCGTTTACATCTTGTTCCATCTTTATTCCCATCTTTTACAGACCTAACAAAGCTGGCCCCTGGGCCTCGTGACCTGTCTAGGGTAATGCAGAATTTCTTTTCATCTTAATGATCCATTTTTATTCCTGTGTGCGTCCTTTATCAGACCAGTCAGTGCTTTCTATGTCTCTCTGCGTACGCCCAATGTCCCATCCCCTAGCCTTTCTAAGCCTGGTTTTTCTCTTCTTCTTCTTTTTCTTCTTTATCTTCTTCTTCCTCCTTCTCTTCTTCCTTTCACTGGGCCCTCTATCCTTTCATATGCTCACTTCCGTCCAATTTTCTTTGACTTCGTACTCTATTTCTCTCTGTCCTTTTGTCTCCCTCTCTCTCTCTCTCTCTCTCTCTCTCTCTCTCTCTCTCTCTCTCTCTCTCTCTCTCTCTCTCTCTGTATCTATCGCTCGGGTAAACGGCTTATATTATTCATTAAGAGATATTGGATCACATCACGATTATCAGCGTGCTTGTTTCACCCCTATGAATTTAACCCTGGTCCTCCAATGTTCTTACCTGAGGCCGCTAGGAGGGCGACTCTGAGCATGCGCAACTTGAGGGAACTCTGCACCCTTCTATGCTGATCTGCTCATTCTCATACACTCTTCATCCAGTTACTTAAATTGGGTTTCCTCTACCACCACTTTCCCCATCTCCCACTTCCTCTCCCTCCTTCCCCTTACAGAACGTCATAGTGAACGCTACAGGGAAACAACACTCCTTCCCCTTACAAAACGTCATAGTAAACGCTACAGGGACACAACCCTCCTTCCCCTTACAAAACGTCATAGTGAACGCTACAGGGACGCAACACTCCTTCCCCTTACAAAACGTCATAGTGAACGCTACAGGGACACAACACTCCTTCCCCTTACAAAACATCATAGTGAACGCTACAGGGACACAACACTCCTTCCCCTTACAAAACGTCATAGTGAACGCTACAGGGACACAACCCTCCTTCCCCTTACAAAACGTCATAGTGAACGCTACAGGGACACAACCCTCCTTTCCCTTACAAAACGTCATAGTGAACGCTACAGGGACACATCAGTAACACTCAGGCCGGCCTGGTCTACAGTGTTGATAAAACTAAGTGCAAAAACTACAATCTCTGTCGCACGCTAAAGTCAGTCAAACAACAGTGTACCCCCACCACACACATCAGCGACACAGCCTTGGCGTGTTTCGGCTGTACTTTTCGACGACGGCCAGATACAAGCCGCAAACTTCTCTGCAACTCCAATAATCCTATCCTATCCCTATCCTCCCTCATTACCCGAAGGTCGTAGGGGCACCACAGAGGGCCGTTCAACCAGCGTACTCCATCTTTCTCTGTCCTCAGCAACCCTCATGGCTTCGCTCAGTGTCAAGCCAGTCCATTCTCGAATGTTGCCCTCCCACCTCTTTTTCTGTCTCCCTCTTCTTCTGTCTCCTTGTACCGTGCCTTGCAGGATGGTCTTTGCTAACTCCAATCATGTGGAGTAATGAATTCTTTTATAATCGTAATTACTGACTGCTGTAAAAGGTTGTTTGTTTCACAAATATTTTTTTACTAAAATAAGAGAAGACCTCTGATTAAATTGTAACTATGACTATGAAATCATTCGCGTCAGGAGCTCATTATTGACCAGTACAAAGATAATAGTTTCTAACGGCGTTATGCTTATAGGTAATGGCCGTTAACGGCACGGTGGGAGTGTGTACATAAACCTCCAGAAAAATCGAAAGATCTCCATCCCAGAAAGTCAGCATGCAGGGTCAGGAAAGATACAAGTCAACATGGCTGACGAAGCGGAAATGCTTTGACGTCACAAACACACACACACACACACACACACACACACATACACGTACACGAACACACACACACACATCAAAGACGTCATATTTGAATGAACTTGTTACAAAGCCTAGTATATAACAAACTAAAACAACACACACAAAAACAACAACATAGTCCTTGCTTTGTCATCTGTAAATTTCTAGCGTAATGATTAGGTTATTTGAGCATTTTCTGAAGCTGGTGCCATCAAGACTATTGCAGTTGTCATTATGTAATCAAGATGTCAGATAATTATAAGCTTTCAAAATTAAACTCATCGACGCCAGCTGCTGTAAAAGATTAATTTGTCTAAATGTCGTTGTCTTCGGTTTTACATAAACTTGAGTTATGCAGCTCTTGGAGTTGGAATATAAGGATATAAGGAAAGCCAGTCCCCTGAGAGGCCGGGTAGCTCAGTTGGTAAGAGCGTCTTGCTAGTAACCGAAAGGTCGCTGGTTCGAATCCCGGATTGGTCAACGTGTGATCATATTATTTTCCCCTTTACCAACAACTGGCCCGCTGGTGTCAGTATAAATCGGTCCAGTAGTCACCTATATGCGAAAGTGTCGTGTGACTATAATCTACAAAACAAACAAACAAACAGTCCCCTGTTGTCCCCTATACGCACTGTGTCCGGGGACGTTAATCTACTATAACATAACATAACAGTCCCCTATATGGGAAAGTGTCCGGGGACGTTAATCTATGCAACGAAACGAAACGGTCCCTTGGTGGCTGTGTGGCTGGGACTTGTGTCCCACCACGCCCCATAATCTTAGTGCGCATTATGAGCGTCTTTGAATCCTGTTGGTTTAAACCGAATTTTATTATTCACGAGACAAGTAAACAAAAGCATGGAGAACATAAAGGGCACACAAAAGCAAAGCTTAAATTAGACGTAGTGCTACCCTTTGACAAATGACAACAATGAAATGTCTGGCGAACAGGAACAAGTACAAAGCAATAAAAATAGAAGCACATTAATTAATCTTCTCAACAATGAAAAGAAAACAAACATGTAACGATAGTATAACAGACAAGAAATGCAATAACGTCGAACAAGATTAAAAAAAAGTAATAAAGATATATATGAATGAACTAACTAACGAGAAACAGATACATGCACCCAAGAGTAAACTTTGCACAATGTAGTAGCTGTGGATTAAAAGGTAAATAAATGCCTGCAGCAATCTAAAACAATGAGAAAAAAATATCAGTTTGGAGGAGGAGGGAGGGGGTGGGGTGGTGGAAAAAAAATCACGTGCAAGTACTACGTGTTTGCACGTGAACAGATATTTAAAATAGTGATGAACTCGTCTATTCCGTTCAAAGAGACAATTATCTGGTCAGTTTCACTCTGACAGCTATTAATAAACTTGTGGTGCGAAGGGATGGGGTGTAACTACTAGGGAGAGGGAAACAAATGGGGATTGGTTTAACTGGTATCAAGGTAACCAATTAGAGGTGATTTCGCATCATTGGGCTATTTTCTAAACGAAGCGGTCACTAGATGCGAGGAATGTGTGAACTTTGGAAACGATTTTGGCGTTTTCTTGTTTAGTCCTGTTGATTTAAAGTTACTCTTAGTATATATTACGATAGGTGGCTAGGCATGGAGTGGTTGGGATTTCTGTCTCACCATGCCCTATACTCCCATCGCGCATTATTTAGCTGATTTGGCTCGGAAGAGTCCGCTGGACCTAAAACAATAATCATGTAATGTAATGTAATGTACTCAAATTTAATGAAAGAACGACTGGTGACGGTTACATGTATGATGTCGCTGAAAATGCAACCTACATTTCACCCTCAGGAAGGGCAAGTATATTACATTGTATAAAGAGTCATTTTGTTTATGTGTGGCCCTGAATTTCATACTCAAATAATTGCAAAAGGGTATACTATATGAACAGAAATCATAAATAAATATAATGCAATATAATTATATTATACATTGAGTAGGATTTATCTTTACTCGGATTCTTTTATTTACCTTGGTATATTTGGACAGCATCACCATGCCTTCTTCAACCTACTGAAGTTGAAGAAAAATGTTGATTTAAAAACAAAGAAGAAAATTTGAGATGAAGTCACCGAGTTGAATGGAAACTGGAATCTAGGCGAGTTGATTTCAGCAGTATTTGATCATAAATTTGAAAAAAATTCTAAGCCTTGATCACGGTTCAAGCTGGCTTTACGACATTTGATTTCAATTGCTTCTCTGACTTTCCTTTTTTCGATGTGTGGTTCAGTGACAATATTTCTGGATTTAGCTGGGTCAATTATGGGTGTCGTGTTCAAACACTGATGAGTCAGATTTTGGTTTTGATGTTCCTTAAGTCTGTCTTTTAATGCCCGGCCTGTTTCCCCAAGATAGTCCTCGCAGCAAAGTTCGCATTTAATGTCATAAACGACACCGCGTCTTTGCTCAAGGGCAGTACTATCCGTCACCAGAGACAGTTGGGATCGGAGGGAATGACCAGGCTTATGGAACAGCTTGACGTTATGTCTGCTGAAAGCTTTTGATAATCCTTCAGAGATGCCCTTGACATACGGAGCACTCACTTTGACGGAGTGTTTTTTGTGTGTATCCGTAGGGCTTGGGAGTCTACGGGGGCAGACCCATTGAGGGTAACCCTTTGCTCGTAGGAACATATATATTCTAATAATTATACAATAATACAATACAGTACAATACACTACAAGGTCTGATAACAAGAATGGCAACCTTCTATGATTAGCTTCTCCAACGCAATAGCTCATGCCACTGCCTCTACCCAACAGCAATTTGCCAATCACAAAGTCTTTTGCCGTGGCATCAGCTAATGAAATCACACCAGATAACGATCCATCTCTGTCTGTGTTCTACGACATTTATTCCATGCAGGCCGAGGATAGAAAAATCAGGGCGGCAACACACACACACACACACACACACACACACACACACACACACACCCACGCACACACAAACACACACACGCGCACACATTTGCTCTCTCTCTCTCTCTCTGTCCTTCATCATTCTCCTCTTCCCGCCTCCCTCCTCCCGCCCCTACCCCCTTCCCCTTCCTCTTAATACGCACCCGCTCCACGCATTTCGCTAGAAGTCCTTTAAGTTTGAAATTAAACCGATAATGATGAACGTGAGTGAATCGAGATGTCGCAAGGTAATAACCATGGACTAGTCTGTATAGTAACTAACATTGACCTTTGTGTTCGATATCTTTTATAATTTTCATCTTCGGCGGCAAAAGTGTCGTTCAATAAGTCATTGTCGCCACATTATATCATTATGATAGGCCTACTAATTAACTGTGTCAATATCATCCATTAGACACACCTAATAGTCTTTTCTTATTTCGTACGGGAGTATTTATTGCAGAAAATTTAATTATCACTAATGCGAAATAGTGCAGTTGTTCGCCTTAATTCTTGTTTGTTGCAGTCACTTTTGTTAAAATGATGCTCTCCATGCACGTAGCAATTATTGTTGCCTCCACTTGATAAATGAGGTTTTTACCTTCACAAAGATTACACTCTCACGCAGACATTTCCTAATAATAATCTTAGTTCTATGCTACAATGCTGCAGTGTGATGGGACAAAACAAAGCAAAATCATATGGTGCTATTTTTGAGAAAATCAAATTTCGTCTTTTGATGACCTACTTTTTGTGTTGCGTGTGTCGCAGTAGTGAGGTGGTTTTGGACACACGCTAGCAATGTCTCATGTTAAGCAACGTCGGGGAGGGGTTAGTACTTGGATGGGTGACCGTGCTTGAAAGGCAACTACCAAACGACCCCAAAAGATAGTAACAAGCGCACGACACTCCCCAACCCACCCAGCTGTGAAAGGGTAGCTGGGTCTGTTTAGAAACCGGGAAAGGTAAAGTTGCGAGGGAGAAGAGACAGCCACCGCTCTCATTAAGCTGGCCCAGAGAAAAGGAAGGCCCCAAACGCTTCCGTCCCTAACGACCCCAAGTTTACCTGGACACCTGTATCTCTTCCCGTTGTGATTTGAAGTATTGAAGACTTACCTTTTCCAAGCTCAGTCCAAATACATGCGACTAAACAAAAAGTTAACAATTACTACTACTGCTACTACTACATTACATTACATTATTATTGTGTTACGTTGAAACGAACGAAAGTATGTCTAAAATGCGCACGATAGATCTAATCGTTTCGTTTTGCAAAGTATTCAATAATGGAGTTTATTCACCTTTGATTTGAGTTTGCATTGTTGTTAGGAGTGGTTTTGTATAACGTTGATAATTTTCGTTGGTCGATATTATTGAAGAATTTTCGTGATCTGTCGATAGAAATTTCCCGATGGATATCGAAGGTCGTGAATGTTCCCGGAAGTAGAGGAAATAGGTATGACGTAAGTCAGTGATGACGATCTTTAGTTCGATTGGTGGCAGTACGTCATTTCTACCATGTACCAAATTGTTCCAGAAAAGAGAGAGGTTATTTAATCGTGTGCCGAGTTGCTGTTGAGAGATAGTAAAGTTGTTGATAGTGATTTGAAGAGTTGCTGTGAAAGTTGTTGAGTTGAGTTGAGAATTGTATGCAGTTGTTGGTGTGTGCTGAATAAAAGTGGAAAACTTCATACGTCGACTTTGTGACTTGTATGCTGTTTGGACGGGTTGCGTGGATAAACGAATCTGAGTTACACCTTATCAGGAATTCAGCATTGGGGCTGAATCGGATACTGATAAAGGAAAACACCAACATCGAACTGAGTGTAACATTTTGGGGGTCAAGCCGCGATTCACGCCATAGCCAAGGGTTCAACTGCTACAACAAGCGAGTCAACGTTACGAGAGGCAGTCATCGAGGGTAGCCGCCAACGAGTTGCGTCGAGAGGGGCCAACATACTAGGACTACATCCGATAGATTCGGGTTGACTGCAAGGGCGTGTAGTCGCCGAAGAGTTGCTTCGTGAGCGAACAGCAGAGCGGGACTACGTGGCTGCCGCAGGACTACGTCGAGGGACAGTCTCGGAGCTACATCGCCAGTGTTACAGAGAGCGGCGAGCGGACGTCGCGTCTACTTCAGCACAGGAGCGTATACATCAACACCAGCGTGGTGCAGCGTCGCATACGACGAGGACAGCGGGGCCTGCGTCAACGAAGGCGACTAGTGACAAGCATCAGCGCTACTGCAGAAAGCGTGCTGTTCTAGAACAGTCTAGAAAGGTACAGCACAGTCAAGAACTTTCCAGAAAAAAAGAACTCTACAGTCAAGAACTTTCTAGAAAAAGAACTTTCCAGAAAAGAACTTTCCAGAAGCATCAAGATGGCTGACTTCTGGCAGAAAGGGATGCAACTGAATCTAAAAGGCAAACAGCTGACGGAGTACGTCAAATGCCAGGAGAGAATATTGCGTGAAGAAAGAGAAGAGCAGCGTCGCCGTGAAGAACGAGAATTAGAAGAGCAGCGTCGCCGTGAAGAACGAGAATTAGAAGAGCAGCGTCGCCGTGAAGAAAGAGAATTAGAACAGAAGCGTCTAGAAATTGAACAGCAACGTCAAGAGAGAGAAGAGCAGCGTCGCCGTGAAGAAAGAGAGTTCGAGCTGAAGCGTCTTGAAGGTGAGCGTCAGTACCAGCTAGAGTTGGCGCGTATCCAGAACAATCAGCATGCGCCACAAGTCACCAACGACCATACGGCTCCAAAATTGCCAGCTTTCGTCGACGGGAAGGACCAGATCGACAGCTATCTGGCGAGATTCGAAAGGTTCGCCGAAAGCTCCAATTGGCAACCTCGAGACTGGGCGATTCGACTGAGTGCACTTCTGACGGGGCAAGCTCTCGAAGTTTACACCAGACTGTCGAACGATGACGCCAAAAACTACGACGTCTTGAAAGAGGCCCTGTTGCAGTGCTACAACTTTACAGAGAAGGGCTACCGTAAACGTTTCCGTGAATGCCGGCCTAAGTCAGACGAGACGCCAAAGCAGTTTGTGGAGCGCCTGTCGTCATATCTACACAAGTGGGTGGAGTTATCAGGCGAAATGAAGTCTTACGACAGTCTCCATGACCTGATCGTGAAAGAACAATTTCTCAATGCCTGTCACAAGGACCTAGCGACCCACTTAGAAGAACAAAAGCTGCAGACGCTTAAAGATGTGACTGAGGCTGCTGAAAGATATCTCAACGCTCATGGGAAAACCCTGGGGCCACCCAGCGCGACGAAACATTTTCAGAAGACTGGAAACCATGTGAACCAGATCCAGGGGAGTCAGACGAGCCAGAGACACACGGACTCCACGCCACCTCCCAGGGAAGGGCATTCAAGAGGCTGTTTCACCTGCAACGCTACAGACCACAGAGCAGCTAACTGTCCTCAAAACAAAAGTAGCGGACAGCGGAGCAGTACGGACAATTCAGCGGCGGGCAACCGGCAGAGGCGGTTCTCCAATCAACGGCAAACCAGTAGATCTGACCATCAAGTGTGCGGCGGGAGCGTCATTCTTCCGAGTGAGACCGAGCGCACAGCTACCTCTGCGGACGTGCAAGAGTGCATGACTGATGGCCAACTCCTCCTTGCCAACGGGAAATCCATCCCCGTCGTCGCCAGCGCAGCTGTGACCGTACAGAACATGCCTGTTTCCAAGGGACGCGTCGGAAATCATGAACTGACTGTTTTAAGAGACTCTGGCTGCAGTGGGGTCATCGTCAGAGAAGACCTAATCGCTAAAGAACAGTTCACTGGCGATTCAAAATGGACACTTATGGCCGACAGCAAATGTGTGAGAGCGCCAGTTGCGAAGATTCATGTCAACACCCCTTTCTACATAGTCGAAGCGGTTTGCCTGAAGAAGCCGCTGTATGATTTGATGATCGGGAATATCGACGGCACGAGACGACCCGACGACCCCGATCCAGAGTGGAGTCCTGCCTCAACCCAACGCGTCGAAGTTGTGGAGGAGGATCCATTGCCATTTCCCGATGGAGACCTTACAGAGCTGCTACGGGACAATGTGGTTACTCCGACTCAGCCCTGCCGACCAGAGATCGTCGGTGCTGTTACTACCAGGGCCCAGGCCAAGAGAGACAAGATGTCTACGCCACTGAAGGTCGCCGACAACTCCAAAGCTGCCATCGTGGACAGAGATAAGCTGATCCAGCTCCAGGAAGCTGATAGTACTTTAAACAAGTACAGGAACCGCCAAGACCACGTGACCAAAGGCAGTGGTACGGTCTACTTTGAAGTGAAGGCCAAGATCCTGTATCGAATCTTCCAGCACCCGAGGGTCAACGGAGGGAAACCACTACGTCAAGTGTTGGTACCGTTACCCCTAAGGCGCCAGGTGATGGAAGTAGCGCATGACTCAATCATGGGAGGTCACCTAGGTATCAAGAAGACGTCAGACAGAATCCAGGCGGTGTTCTACTGGCCAGGACTTCATGCGGACGTCAGCCGTTTCTGCCGATCATGTGACATTTGCCAGAAGACCATACCTCGAGGAAGGGTCCCGAAAGTACCTATGCAGAGGATGCCTTTGATCGACCGACCTTTCAAGAGGGTGGCCTTAGACTTAGTTGGCGAAATAAGACCTCCGAGTGAAGAAGGTCATCGATGGGTACTGACTTTAGTAGACTATGCGACTCGGTACCCAGAAGCAGTGCCACTGAAGAAGATTGACACTGAAACTGTAGCAGAGGCACTGGTGGACATGTTCAGTAGACTTGGAGTGCCTGAAGAAATTCTGACAGAACTCGGGACGCAGTTCGTCTCTGACTGCATGAAGGAGGTGAACAGACTGCTGAGCATCCGGCATTTGACTACGACACCCTACCATCCGATGTGCAACGGGCTTGTCGAAAAGTTCAATGCTACGCTGAAGTCCACCTTGAAGAAACTGTGCGGCGAGCAGCCCAGACAATGGCATCGCTACATCAACGCCTTACTTTTCGCCTACAGAGAAGTACCGCAGGAGTCCACCGGCTTTTCTCCGTTCGAGCTGCTGTACGGAAGAACCATCCGAGGGCCGATGCACATCCTAAAAGAACTGTGGACGAAAGAAGTAGAGACCCCAGAGGTGAAGAACAGCTACCAGTACGTGTTTGAGCTACGGGAGAAGCTGGAGCAGACTCTCGAGATAGCCAGAGAAAACCTGAAGAAGTCCCAAGACTGTGGAAAGCACTACTATGATCGTAGGGCTGTGAGCAGGAAGTTCAAACCTGGCAACAAAGTGCTGGTGCTGCTACCTACCGATCATAATAAGTTGCTGATGCAGTGGAAAGGCCCGTACGAAGTGGAGACCGTGGTGGGGATCAACGACTACAAGGTGAAGGTCGGCCAGCATTCCAAGATATACCACGCCAACCTCCTTAAGCTGTACGTGGAAAGGCCATCAGAGACTGTGTACGCAGCCACAGCAGCTGTGACCGACAACAGCTTTGACAGCGAGGAACTGTTGGAACTGGGAGACTTCCACAGCAAAGAAGGCATCGATGATGTTAAGCTAGGACCAAGCTTGACGGAAGGTCAAAAGATGGAGCTCAAGGACCTTATGGGCGAGTTTCCCCACAACTTCAATGATGTCCCAGGCTCTACGACTTTGGTCGAACATGAAGTCCACACCCAGACCTGGAAGGAGCATCTGCAGACCATGAGGGAGCTGTTCCACCGTCCCGCAAAAGCCAACCTGACCGTGAGACCCAGCGAATGCATTCTGGGAGCTGACAACGTCGACTGCGTCGGACATCCGATGGAAGAAGGAGACAACGGAGGACGCACTGATTCCGGGGAAGCCCACGTGATCATCGTCTTTGACCCTGGGCCGATGACGACCGCAACTGACGAGGGCGTTGATTCCTTGCGAACGAAAGAACATTGACTGTGTGGACGAACTAAGAATATTGGTAATGACAGACTTGAAAATGAAAAACGTTGACTGGGTAAATGAACTGTGAACATTGACAATATCCAGACAGATTTGAAGATGAAAACCACTGACTCTGTGTGAATGAACTGAGAACATTGACAGTGTTCGAACAGACTGAAGTAAGTTTTAATTCTGAACTTTGTTTGTGTATTACGTTTCAACGTTGTTGAAAGAAATTGGGTAAATTTCTTCTTGAGTGGGGGGTTATGTTACGTTGAAACGAACGAAAGTATGTCTAAAATGCGCACGATAGATCTAATCGTTTCGTTTTGCAAAGTATTCAATAATGGAGTTTATTCACCTTTGATTTGAGTTTGCATTGTTGTTAGGAGTGGTTTTGTATAACGTTGATAATTTTCGTTGGTCGATATTATTGAAGAATTTTCGTGATCTGTCGATAGAAATTTCCCGATGGATATCGAAGGTCGTGAATGTTCCCGGAAGTAGAGGAAATAGGTATGACGTAAGTCAGTGATGACGATCTTTAGTTCGATTGGTGGCAGTACGTCATTTCTACCATGTACCAAATTGTTCCAGAAAAGAGAGAGGTTATTTAATCGTGTGCCGAGTTGCTGTTGAGAGATAGTAAAGTTGTTGATAGTGATTTGAAGAGTTGCTGTGAAAGTTGTTGAGTTGAGTTGAGAATTGTATGCAGTTGTTGGTGTGTGCTGAATAAAAGTGGAAAACTTCATACGTCGACTTTGTGACTTGTATGCTGTTTGGACGGGTTGCGTGGATAAACGAATCTGAGTTACACCTTATCAGGAATTCAGCATTGGGGCTGAATCGGATACTGATAAAGGAAAACACCAACATCGAACTGAGTGTAACATATTGCTTTAGGTCCAGCGGACTCTTCCGAGCCAAATCAGGACCGGACAACCCCCGATCCGCATAAAAGATCTGCCGAAACAACCCTAGTGGTAAAACCAAAAGCTCTCCGCCAGCCAGTCACTTTACAATAAAGACATCCCACGCAGGGGACGGCTGAGGCTTCACCCCAACTTATCGAACCCCCTGTTACAAAAACAAAATAGAATACAAACATCATTATAAATTATCAACAAAACACATACATATAAAATGCCTAAATAATAACACCATAGGTGTCACGTGGGGTTTATGGGCTCTGCACAATGGAATTATGGACCCTCACGTTTATTCGGTGGGAACTGCTAGTAAGTCACCCTATGAATTACTTTAATAAATTTATTTGTTTAGCTCGTTCTGTGTTAAGTTTGGGGTACAGAAATAGATAGAAAAATGGTAAAAGAATACTGTCACACTAGCTTTCACACGGCTATGAATCATATGTAGTCCAGCCACTTGATAACAGTTAAAATCACACATTTATTTCTTCTACTCTATACAAGATTCTCTAAGTACTAATCTAACTTAAAAAGTCTCTTTCAATGCTAATAGTTCGATCGCTGATAGTCTAGGCAGCTGTTATTTCTTCCTCGGGCACTTGCTATTATATTTCATGTAGATTTGGACTACTGTGGTCCGTTTTACAGTTTCTGAAGAGTTGGACTACTGTGGTCCTGTTTTGATCAGGTTAAGTGCACTTTCGGAGAATACACTTAACTTTCTGATGGTGCGGTCGAAGTCCTTCTGTGAGGTAGCTTCTGGTACACCTTTGTCGATGCGTAGTTGGGTTCCCTTGCCACGCTGTGGGGTCTGACAGGGTGTTTTTCAGGGTAGCTCTTTCCGTCTTGTGCGGTAGAAGATACTCCGCCAACTTGTTTCTGTGGAGTGGGGTTCACAGGATAGCTCGGGATAGCTCGCCTGCTCGTCTGTAATATAAGAGACGAAATTCTGCACAACCCTGAATAATCGGTTTGTGCAGAGCGTCTCACTGAAAGCCAAAGTAGCCCTCAGTGATAGCTCCACATCTCTATACATAAGCGACGAACATTCTGCTACTTCCGAGGTCCACTGGAATCTCAACTCTAAATTCCTATACATACATAAATATCAATCGTGGCTAACTATACACATACAGAATTAATAATATTATAAACATTCAGTGGTACAGCCACTGGCCTGCAAACATACATATAAGTTAAACAACAGTGGTTCCGTACGGCATGCAACATGGCGGCGCAACCGGTCGTGTTTCACCACGTGTTCGGCTTTCCCACATGGTCACGCAAATTCGGATTAACAATTCACATTTATGCATAGCAAAGTCTTCAAACATAATTTCAACAACAATATAAATATATCACGATGAAACAGAAGGGTGTTCATTTACCTGTTTGACAAGTTCAGGCCCGTGGTGGCTTGATAGAATTCTAAGATTCTAAGTCCTGCTTCCTGGTCTAAGTGTGGAGAGATTTCTCTGCCAGCTTTCTAGCTGTTAACACTTCGGTGTATTCCTCCCAACTGACCAAAGCTGTGTTAGGCTCGGACCCAGTCAAACTGGCTCGAACCGCTTTGCCTAAGCTCTCATTGGGTAAAATATTTACGACTCTCGCACACAGTGCTGATTCACTGGGCTGTGAGGGTCTGGCTCGCAGTGTGTACTTTTATTGCTGCTGTGTTATATACTGACTCTCTACTGTTACAAAAACTACACAAGGCTGAATAGTCAATGAGCAGAGTTAAAACTAGCCAGTTCATGACAGGCTCCCTCAACTGAAAAAAAGGCGATGACTACTGGATTCGACCTTTTTCTACTACAGAGCCTAGTTTAACACTGCACTATCCTAGGGTCCTATTTACACACTAGTTAAGTTGCTCTACCTGAGCTGCAATGCTGTGCCAGGTAGCTATGGACACTAGTGACAGGGTATTACTGGGCGGGGACGAATTCTGGTGCTGTGGCCCTTAGTTGTGTTGGGTGGGCGACAGCTGCTGTGTCCTCCACGAGATGGCGACTGAGGTAGTCGGCTCCGTGGTTCTCTTTGCCGGGTATGTACTCGATTTGGAATGAGTATGCCTGAAGGGTGAGTGCCCATCTCATCAGGCGAGAGTTCAAAGACTTGGAGGCTGCCAGGAACGATAGTGGTTGGTGGTCCACCTGAACTGTGAAGTGGGTCCCATACAGGTAGAGTTGAAACTTCTGTATGGCCCAGACTAGTCCACGACATTCTTTCTCCGACGTGGCGTAGTGGGTCTCGGCGGGTCTCAATTTTCTGCTGGCGTAGGCGACAGGGAATAGCGTCTCTGCATTCTTGGGGTCGCGCTGTAGCAGTACTGCTCCGAGGCCTAAGTCGCTGGCGTCGGGGCGAAGAACGAATGGCTGAGTCAAATCGGGTAGGTGGAGTACTGGCGCCGATGTCATTCTGTCCTTGAGTGTTTGGAATGCTGTCTCACATTCCGCTGTCCAAACTACTTTGTCCGGGGCGATTTTCCGGGTTCCATTTGTCAGTGGCACGGCGATGCTGTTGTAGTTGGGGATGAACTTCTGGTAGAAGCCGCAGAGTCCTAGAAATGACTGCACTTCCTTCTTTGTCTTGGGCCTAGGAGCGTCGAGTAGGCGTTTCACTGTCTTTTCTACCGGTCGCAGGCTTCCTTGACTGATGGTGTGTCCCAGAAATTCTAGTTCTGTGAATCCAATCTGACATTTGGTGGGTCTTGCCGTCAATCCCGTGTCTCTGAGGCGGGCGAGTAGTTGTTGTAGGAGCGTGACATGTTCCTCCCACGTAGGTGTAGCGATGAGGATGTCGTCCATAAACGAATGTAGGTGCTCGCTGCTCAGGGGTGCCAGGAGTTTTCGCATCATGGCGCTGAAGATGCTGGGTGCGTTGTGGAGTCCGAATGGAAGCACGTTGAATTCGAAGTGTCCTTCCATAGTGCTGAAAGCTAGGTACTTTCGGACTTGTGGTTGTACGGGTATCTGGTAGTATCCTTTGCTGAGGTCGATGCGTGAGAAGTACTTTGCTCGCTGTAGCTTGGCAAATAGGTCGGTCTGGTCCGGGAGTGGCTCTGGCTGGAACTGCGTTACCGCATTCAGGAGTCTGAAGTCGATGCACAGTCGATGCTCTCCGTTGGGTTTTCGCAACAATACCGTGCCTGCGCTGTAGGGTGAAGTAGACTCTCAGATGATTCCGGCTGCCAGTAGGGTGTCTATCTCTTCCTTGATCGGCATCGGGTAGAGCTTCTGGCGGACAAGTGTTGGGTCGGTCACCGTTAAGGTTACTTCGACGAGGTCTGTCCTCCCTGGTCGGTCTGTGAGCACAGTCTGATGTTGTCGAATGACCTGTAGTACTTGCTGTCGCTGGTTAGCGGCTAGGTCTCCGTTGAGTATCACGTCTTTGTAGGTTTCTTTGGAGTGCAGGGGATACTCTACTGCATTGGTCTCCATGCTTTATCCTTCTTCCGCGATGGCGATGGCTAGCAAGTTGTGAGTGCTGGGGGTCGCTGGTCGGTCCGTATACTTCTTGAGGAGATTGATGTGGTGGTATCGGGCTCTCCCGTTCACCTCTACTTGGTAGACTGTCTTGGATTTCTTGGCAGTCACCCGGTACGGTCCTCTCCAAGCGATGTCCAGCTTGTTGGTTCCACTTGGAAGTAAGATTAGCACTTGATCGCCGACTTGCAGTTCTCGGTCCTTCGCGTGGCGGTTGTAGTACTTCGCCTGACGGGCTCTTGCCTTCTTCAGTGCTTCACCAGCTTTCTTCCACGTTGCTTTGAGGGTTTCCTGCAGGTCTGCGACGTACTTGGTGGCACCTCTTGGTGTGTCGTCTATCTTGGCTTCCGTCCAACTTCTGCGTAGGGCTTCTAGCGGTCCTGCTAGAGGTCTGCCGAATAGCAATGTTGACGGGGTGTAGCCTGTGGCTGCATGGGGCGTTTCTCGGTATGCGAACAGTGCCGCATTCACGTAGGTGTCCCACGCTTCTGGATTGTCGTCGGCGACTTTCCTGAGGATGGTGAGAAGGGTTCCATTCAGTCTTTCTACTTGTCCGTTGCTGGCTGGGTGGTATGGTGGTGTGCGAATGTGATGAACTTGTATCAACTCGAACACGTCTTGCATCAGGCGGCCGGTGAACTGAGATCCGTTGTCCGTTCTAATGCTGTCCGGGAATCCGACTCTGGTAAAGATGGCGATGAGTGCATCTGCAATCTTCTTGGTGTCAATCGCTGGCAACGGGACTGCTTCGCACCACATCGTACATGCGTCGACGAGTGTGAGTAGAAATCTGTTCCGCTTCTTGGTCATGGGCAGTGGTCCTACTATGTCTACTGAGACTTGCTGGAATGGTACGCCGACTACTACCGATGGTCCTAAGGTAACTGGTACGGTGTGATGTCGCGGGGAATATCGTTGACATTGGTGGCAAGATTTCACGTAGCGCTTGACATCCTCCGTGATTCCTGGCCAATAGTAGTGTGCGCTGATTCTCTGCACTGTGGCTCCGATTCCCATGTGTCCGCTGAGTGGCATGCTGTGGCCTAGTTCTAGTACTTGGGCTCGAAGGGTGGCTGGTAGTACTAGTTGGGTGTGATCTCCATCTCCTTGTCGATGTAGAACTCCCTCCTCCATGTAGAAGTCTCCCTTGTGCGGGGGTGTGTGCGCCTTGGGTAGCTTCTGGAAGCACTTCGCTATCGAGGTGTCTTCTTTCTGTGCTGTTTTGATCTCTTCGAGTCCTGGATTCGGAGCGAACTCGGGCTGGGGTGGTTGGGTTTTAGCTTGGGCCCTGGTTTGCACTGCAGCTATCTCTACAGTTTTAGGGGGCGTGCCTAAGAACACATACCTACAACCTAGCACTAGATCATACAGGGGTTTCTGTAAAACAGCTGCTTGGATTCGTCCTGTGACGTACCTACTCTCTACTTCTATCCAAGCTATTGGGCAAGTAGTCGTCGGTTTCGTCAAGTCTGCTCCTTGTAAGTCGACTGTCTTGTCTGTCAAGTCCGCGCGCGATACAAGAGATTCGCTAACTATCGCGTCGTATGATAGACCTGTGTCATACAGACAGTTCGCTTCTTTTCCGTTGACCTTGACCGTGTCTGTCACCGAGGGGTGATCTCCGATCGTGTGTGGCTTGTTACCGCTGCTTTGAGTTAGAACTCTGTGCGCTGGCCGGCTTTCGCGCTCTTCCCTACGTTGTGCGGCCAACTTGAAACATTCTGCGGTAGAGTGATTGTTTCTATTGCAGAACGAACAATACCGTCTCTGTTCTGCGGGACCTCTTTTCCCGAATTCCGCGTTGGGTCCTTTATTTTGCCCAGGTCTGGGGTTATTCGGCTTATTCGCGGTGCGCTCTTCCCGGTTAGGGCTTCGTTTCTGTGCCTCTTTCCCGTTAGGCTTTAGGTCTCGCCTGAAGCTCTTGGCTTCTCCGTGTGCGGCCACGTACCTATCTGCGACCTTGACCAGATCCTCCAGTCTTTCCGCGCCCTGCTCTACTGAGAATGTTCTCAGCTCGGGGGTCATGGTTTCCCGTAGCTGTTCCCATACTAACAGTTCTGTCAGTCCATCATACGTCTTAGCCGTGGCTGACTGGCTAATCCACTTATCCAACGTTGTGGACAACCGATCCGCGAACTGCGCATAGCTCTCTCCTTTCACTCTCCGATTGGTGCGGAACTTTTGCCGGTAGCATTCTCCTGTCAGTTCGAATCCCGTTAGGAGTGCCTCTTTTACTTTGTGATAGTCAGTCACTCTGTCCGTCGGTAGCTTACTGTAGATGTCATAAGCCTTTCCTCTAAGCCCTTGACTAAGCTTAAAAGACCAATGAGTGGGATCTAGTTTGTACTCTGTTGCTAGACGCTCAAACCTAGTCAGATAGAGATCTAGACCTTCCTCTCTCTCATTGAATGTCCCCAGTGGAAATGACATTCCTTGTACAGGGTTGGATGCTACCTCCAGCTGATCTGAGTGGGGCGGGGTTGAGGAAGAACTTGAAGCTCCTGATTCCAATCTTTTCAATTCTAACTCATGCTGTCTGTCTTTTTCCTTTTCAGCCCTCTCATACTCCCATTTCCTAACTTCTGCTTCTCTCTCTGCTGCTAATGCTGCCTTCTTCTGTTCTACTTCTAATTCTAGTTTCTTCTGCTCTGCTTCTCTGTCTAGTTTTTTCTGTTCCCTCTCTGCTGCTCTTTCTGCCTTAGCCTCCTGTTTCTCTACCTCTGCATTGATATACGCAATTAGGTCTGCCCCTGCTAAGTGTAAAGCTTTTCCCAATTCCTTGAAACGCAATCTCAAGGCCACTGGGTCCGACATTGCCAAACGTGTCTATGAACAACCTCTGAATCACGTGGAATACCAAAACACTAGCAATATTGCAATTCAATAACAACAATGCAAAGACCATAAACTTCTCAATCAATAATAGAATAAAACAAGAGTCAAATGGCATACAACAGTTACTTAAGCAAAACCTGCAAAAGAACAATGCAACATACAGGCACAAAAATATTTGAAGCAAAAAAGTTTTTAACTAAAGAATAGTGCACCCAACTGATCAGTGTTATACCCTTACACTATTCTAAGTTATTCTACTTCTACTGTTGTTATCTAATTTTATTGTACTTAGATCCGGTTATACCCAATTCTTATTATACACAGATCCTAGCTAGGCTCGCCAATTAAAGTGTCACGTGGGGTTTATGGGCTCTGCACAATGGAATTATGGACCCTCACGTTTATTCGGTGGGAACTGCTAGTAAGTCACCCTATGAATTACTTTAATAAATTTATTTGTTTAGCTCGTTCTGTGTTAAGGTTGGGGTACAGAAATAGATAGAAAAATGGTAAAAGAATACTGTCACACTAGCTTTCACACGGCTATGAATCATATGTAGTCCAGCCACTTGATAACAGTTAAAATCACACATTTATTTCTTCTACTCTATACAAGATTCTCTAAGTACTAATCTAACTTAAAAAGTCTCTTTCAATGCTAATAGTTCGATCGCTGATAGTCTAGGCAGCTGTTATTTCTTCCTCGGGCACTTGCTATTATATTTCATGTAGATTTGGACTACTGTGGTCCGTTTTACAGTTTCTGAAGAGTTGGACTACTGTGGTCCTGTTTTGATCAGGTTAAGTGCACTTTCGGAGAATACACTTAACTTTCTGATGGTGCGGTCGAAGTCCTTCTGTGAGGTAGCTTCTGGTACACCTTTGTCGTTGTGTAGTTGGGTTCCCTTGCCACGCTGTGGGGTCTGACAGGGTGTTTTTCAGGGTAGCTCTTTCCGTCTTGTGCGGTAGAGGATACTCCGCCAACTTGTTTCTGTGGAGTGGGGTTCACAGGATAGCTCGGGATAGCTCGCCTGCTCGTCTGTAATATAAGAGACGAAATTCTGCACAACCCTGAATAATCGGTTTGTGCAGAGCGTCTCACTGAAAGCCAAAGTAGCCCTCAGTGATAGCTCCACATCTCTATACATAATCGACGAACATTCTGCTACTTCCGGGGTCCACTGGAATCTCAACTCTAAATTCCTATACATACATAAATATCAATCGTGGCTAACTATACACATACAGAATTAATAATATTATAAACATTCAGTGGTACAGCCACTGGCCTGCAAACATACATATAAGTTAAACAACAGTGGTTCCGTACGGCATGCAACATGGCGGCGCAACCGGTCGTGTTTCACCACGTGTTCGGCTTTCCCACATGGTCACGCAAATTCTGATTAACAATTCACATTTATGCATAGCAAAGTCTTCAAACATAATTTCAACAACAATATAAATATATCACGATGAAACAGAAGGGTGTTCATTTACCTGTTTGACAAGTTCAGGCCCGTGGTGGCTTGATAGAATTCTAAGATTCTAAGTCCTGCTTCCTGGTCTAAGTGTGGAGAGATTTCTCTGCCAGCTTTCTAGCTGTTAACACTTCGGTGTATTCCTCCCAACTGACCAAAGCTGTGTTAGGCTCGGACCCAGTCAAACTGGCTCGAACCGCTTTGCCTAAGCTCTCATTGGGTAAAATATTTACGACTCTCGCACACAGTGCTGATTCACTGGGCTGTGAGGGTCTGGCTCGCAGTGTGTACTTTTATTGCTGCTGTGTTATATACTGACTCTCTACTGTTACAAAAACTACACAAGGCTGAATAGTCAATGAGCAGAGTTAAAACTAGCCAGTTCATGACAATAGGAAGCCCTAGTGACCACCTGGCAGAAAGCGTCCAATATTCCCAAGCTGATCCAACAGACCTCATACACAAACAAGGAGTCTTGTCCCGGAAGAGTTTTCAAGAAAAAAGGTAGAAGACTGGTCTAGCGAAGAAGACGATAGTATAGCAGATTGATAGAAAAGAGCAGGAATGAGAAAGAGCAAATGAGAAAGACAGCGACAGTGGGAATTTAAAGCACTAAATTTCCAGAAAGTGGGGATACTATTTATACTGAAACCCCCGGCACCCCAACGAGGGTACTGCTACTACTACTACTACTACTACTACTACTACTACTACTACTACTACTACTACTACTACTACTACTACTACTACTGCTGTTGCTGCCACTACTATTTCTACTACTACTACTAATACTACTACTACTAATAATAATATTAATAATAATAATTTAAAGGTGCCTCACATAGAAGGTCTAATCTCTGTTAGAATTTTAACATTTTCTTTTTTTTCTTTTTCTTGTTGTCAGAAACCAAATGGACTTGTTTTGAACAGTTTGCCGTCCGGCATGATGGAAACAAAGGGCACATGACAACCACCATTAATAATGCACAATGGGGACACAAAAGGGTCACGATGTTTAATGATTGCCTTGAAACGAGGTCAGCCCTTTTCGTTTAGCAAATCCAATTAACAGCCGCTCCTGTACTGGATATATATTTTTTTTGCATTGTCCTATAACCACCTACACACACACGCACCCCCACACACACACACATCTATCTATCTATCTATCTATCTATCTATCTATCTATCTATCTATCTATCTATCTATCTATCTATCTATCTATCTATCTATCTATCTATCTATCTATCTATCTATCTATCTATCTATATACACACACACACCACACACACACTACGCGTGCACCCAACACTTATAAACCAACACCACCTTGACATAGATACGTTTCTCTCTCTCTCTCTCTCTCTCTCTCTCTCTCTCTCTCTCTCTCTCTCTCAATCTCTTTCTCTCGCTTTAGGTTGATTGCAAAGCATTCACTATTTTTTCCCTCTCCTGAAATATGTTGGGCTGGCAAAACAGCTCAGCCAGTAGTATGATCGCCTGGCCTGAAACCGTAGGGGAGATGTTCCTATTAAAGTAAGATCAGAGGTGAGTCCTCTTTCAACCAAGTTGTGGTCTTGAATTTGTGGTCATTCGACTCTTTGCAGTCCGCGGGACTCTGTAAGCAATGAGTAACTAACAAATATCTCTATTTAGCATAATAAATAAATGTTTTACTTTATTACGGATCGGGGATGAGCCCTTTTTCAACCAAGCTGTGATCTTGATTCGACTATACTCTTTGCAGTCCGCTGGACCCTATAGACAATGAATAACTAGCTAACCAACTAACTAACGAACTATCTAACGAACTAACTATCCATTCTTTTTGGATAAGTCGCCTGTGCTCTGCCCGCTAGCTGTCCAAAGCACATGAATTCTCATTAATGACCTCACTTGCCGTCTCCATCTCTGTAAGTACAGCTTATTTTCTTTGAGTAAGCGTCTTAATTTTAGTTAAAAGTACTAAACCCGATAGCCGAAATATTAAACATTGTATTGAAGAGCAGCAGAGGTAGCCAAACTATCAGAAGCACCTGCACTACCACCACCACCACTACTACTACTACTACTACTACTACTACTACTACTACTACTACTACTACTGCTACCACTACTACTTCTACTACTTTTGTTTGTTCCTCTTCTTCTGTTTCTTCTTTTCTTCTTCTTCTTCTTCTTCTTCTTCTTCCTCTTCTTCTTCTTCTTCTTCTAGAGATTTTCTTGTAGTGAAGATGTAGTCAAACTAATAAAAGCATCTCCACAGCTTCTGCTAATCACCATGCCATGCACGTACTATCTTTGACTTACTTTAAAAGTTCCCAAGTCCAAAGCTTCGTTTACTTCTAAGGAAAACAACTTGACCCTAAAATAGCGTCGTTTTTACATTACACAATGATACAGAGCGCTTTCACTGCTCAAACCAAACGCTACAGTTTGAAGTTTCAATTTAGGTTCTGACAGGGAGTGATTTTCCCCTTTTTTAACGGTAGGTACCCTTATCTATCGCTGCTGGAGCAGTACTAAAGCATGACCCGAAGACCTAGCATCAATGTGAAAAAAGCGGTTTGGAGGCTAAGAGGTTTCTATCAGTAGTTGCAGAGAGAATTGCACCGTTGGCCTACTTTCAAGGACGTTGATGGCACAGTTACGAAAAGGTGTTTCTGCGACCTATATTGCATAGAGAATATTTTCTTCCCCCCCCCCCCACCCACCCCTCTCTGCATATTTCACACGCAACCATCTCTCTCTCTCTCTCTTTCTCACACATACACACACACAAACCTCTCTTTCACGCACACACACGCGCGCACTCAGTGATCATATACTTGCTTTTATATAGCGCTTATAGAGCTGCTCAAGGCGCTGTCTGAAACAGGTTCTAACTCAAGCCGCCCCATGCGCTCACTTGTAGCCTTTGGTGCAGGCTCTAACGCCCCAGACATTACTGCATAGCACAATCCCGGGTGACGGGGGATGGCGGGAGAATTAGGACCTACTGCTTGCTGGGTATACTCGTGTAAACTCGCACTCACCCGTCTAGGACATGAGCGTCAGGATCTTTAAAGTCCATGCGATGGAATGCGTGCGTACACAGCCTAGACCTCGGTTTATACTCTCATGCAAAGGTGTATGGGGCGCGTGCCTGTAAATCAGGGTCATGATACTCCTTCGGATGAGAGTATAAACCGAGGTCTAGTCTGTGTCGCATACATTCCATCATAACGGACTTTAAAGATCCTGACGCTCATGTCCTAGACGGGTGAGTGCCGGTGACAAGAACACACCCAGCATGCACCTAGGTCCTTCTCCCCCATCCCTGGCTGCCCAGGATTGTGCTCAGTTGTCCGGGCGTCAGACCATGCGCCCAAAGGCTGCGGGTGGGCGTCTCGGGCGGCTTGAGTTAGATCCTGTATCGGCAAGCGCCTTGAGCAGCTCTTGAGCTGGAAAAGCGCTATATAAGAACGATTAAATAAATAAATAAATAAATAAATATTGTTCAACTTAGGCCAGATCTGGACAGAAAAACGGCCAACACACTTGCTGTTTCGCTCATCCAGTCTCGCTTGGACTTCTGCAACAGCTGTGTTTGGGGCTTGCCCAAGTGCCAGCTGCAGAGGCTACAAAAAGTTCAAAACACAGCAGCTCGGACTGTGACAAAAGCTAAGACTAATGAGCATATTACACCAGTTCTTCGGGAACTTCATTGGCTCCCCGTTGAAAAGCGGATTGAACATAAAATACTTTCCCTTGTGTTTGGATGCAAGGAAGGATCAGCATCGAAGTACCTGCAAGAACTCCTCCCTTGGCACGCTAGTGAGCGAAACCTTCGGTCTAGCTCACAGTGCAAGATCTCTGTGCCAAGCGTCGATCGACATAAGAGAAAGAACTTTGGAGCAAAGTCTTTTGAATGTGCAGCTCCTCTCCTGTGGAACAGACTTCCTCTCTCGCTACGTCAGTGTAGCTCCAAAGCAGCCTTCAAGCGTCAGCTGAAGACCCATCTTTTTAATCAGCGACCAAAACAAATAGATTTTTTTTCCACAGCGCATGCTTACTTGGCCTGGACGGAATCGCGCTACACAAGTTTTCATTATCATCAACACTTAACTTCCGGTCATCAACATTGACAGTCCGGACCGCTGTCGGCGATATCAATTGCTTAACTTTAAATGCAACAACAAACTAGCAAACACAAAAAAACAATAATAATAAAACGCTTCAGTAACTATTAGTTTTTGGCGTCGCTTTCACCACTGACACAACGTGCCCCCTCACGCACAATCGACAGAGTGAAAAGGCAAAAAGGGAGATACACAAGCTGTTTACTGTACGACTTCAGCTTAAGGGCTTAGTATAAGAACATTTCCAACAAGTGTTTTTTAGGTGCTCGCAAAAAATGTTGAAGAGTACTACTGAGGCAAACAGAGCTATTACACATTCCTGGAGCGCAGTTCTGTAGCATAAGGACTATAGGGATCTCTCTCATCCCTGCTTTGAAAAAAAAAAACCTTTAGATACACAACAAAGTATACGGAGTAGTTCTAAGCTGCTGTGGAATGGCAAACACCCAATACAGACTCTAACTATCCTTGGAACCGTGGATGTAAGCTGCACGTTTTAGTTTATACCATGCATGGTCTAGTGCCCTCTACGTGGGATTAACAGCACAGCCACAGGGGCATTACACAAGTTGGGCGCCTATTGAGGATCTTCGATAGCAAAGTCTGCTGTATTCTAGATAGAAGGGAGCTGACAGTAGCAAAGGAATGCGCCGTATAAACGGTTTATTCCCAAAGCCCCTCCGTACGAATTAACATGTATACTATCTTCACTTGAATAGAAAAGGTCTATTTTAATTTAATCTATCATGTGTGCATCTGAAGAAGAAGAAGAAGAAGAAGAAGAAGAAGAAGAAGAAGAAGAAGAAGAAGAAGAAGAAGAAGAAGAAGAAGAAGAAGAAGAAGAAGAAGAAGAAGAAGAAGAAGAAGAAAGTCTCAACCCCTGTAAAAGATTATCTCAAGGAGAAGAAGAAGAAACTGTGTCCATTAGAAAATGGTAATCTCCAGGCATAGAAAAGAAGAAGAAGAAGAAGAAGAAGAAGAGGAGGAGGAGGAAGAAGAAGAAGAAGAAGAAGAAGAAGAAGAAGAAGAAGATCATCATCATCAACAACAACAACAGCAACAACAATAACAGGAAACAAAAGCCGATAGATGATGATCAAAGATTTTTAAAAAGTTAAAATAAATAAATAAAAGAAGAAGAAGAAGAAGAAGAAGAAGAAGAAGAAGAAGAAGAAAAGAAGAAAAAGAAGAAGAAGAAATCCTATCGGGGAACAGCGACTTTTTAAGGGTTAAGATTACTATGTTGGAACACTTGTACTGGTTCTTCTCCAGAAATTCTGCGTTTCTCTTTCAACGGCCTACCGCCTATCGATATTTTCAGGATGACCGTGAAAAGACAGTTTTATTTTGTTAAGATGGTCGTAAGAAAAGTTGGCAAGCTGTACAAGGGAAGGAAAGATGCTGGTATATAGCAGGTAATCATCCCGAACTACAGCACTATTCTTCGATCTTCATCCAAGGCCTAATATTCTAGGAATTTGAACACAAACTCGATGCGCCCTTCTACTGCTCCATAGTTATTCTAAAATGTTGGCTACCAACACATAGCCTTCCAAACGCCTGTATTGTGGAACCCTAACTTCGACCCTGATGACCATTCTACGGTTCCATAATGATTTCAGACATTTGGCTGCGGATCTAAGTTCAGTTGTTTCAACGTCTATTAATTTAATCAATTTTTTTCAGACATTCACGCATACCCATACAAACAGACATACTCAAATGCACGCATTATTCAATATTTTGTTATATTTACCAGCGATGCAATGTGGATCCCGTACCGTTCTACGGCAATAGTATTCTAGAAGATCCGCTATGGCCCCCTCATAGCCCTTCTAAATCCCAGGATTATAAACAGGTCTGACATTTTTAAGGCTTTTAGTTTTAGGTTCCCGAAGTTGAACTACCACCCTTACCTTTCCATTCTCTCTGTATTCCATAAATGGTTGAAAGACATGCTCAGGGCGCTGGCCACACCAAAAAAAAAAAAAGAGTTCTAACTCAATTTACCTGGTCTCAGTGAGGTTTACAGGTTACGTGCAAACTGTTACAATATACTATAGACTTTGGGGCAAAAGATATATTAAACTATGTTTAAAGTTGCAAAATAAAGTTGTAACGCAAACTTGTGATCGTTAACTATCAGCAAATCCATAGGGATAGAAGGACATAAGAAGGTGCGTGGGTGTGCGTGCGTGCGTGCGTGGTTAAAATAATATTGCTCGAGACTTCAGGAAAGTTTTCTAAGCTTTGTGCACTAACGGCTTTTACCGCACCCACCAAAGAGCACTAAACAGTATTCAAACTGCAAATAGGTATACGCAGACTTTGAATTGAATCGTTATCTGCGACTTTCAGCAAAGCTATGCGCAGGGAAGATGATAGTACGCGCATGTGTGTTTAAAGAAATCGTTAGTTCTGGACTTGGCGTTTCTATCCAAATGTATTGTGTTGCCAGCAGGAGGATTAAGGGCCGAATGAGGCTACTAAGTCTACCTTTAGCGTTCCTGCACAATTTTAAAGGGTCTCTAGGATTTTCTTTTCTTTTTTTTTCTCTGGACAATAAGTTGTAACATCAAAAGATGAGCTAGTGGGCACTCGTTGCTCACACCGACCCATAAAGCTTTGAATTTTCGGCGACTCTTTCTTGTTGCGTGAACGTACAACTGTGCTCATTATACATAATTCGCTGCGGTGCTATTTTTATTAATCAACCTTAATACTGTTAGTAAACACGCAAACAAATGAATGTATCGATTTATATCAGCATCGTTAATTTGAAGGAGATTTGTTGTTGTTGTTGTTTTAAATCTTAATGTTGCCAGTGGGACAACATTCACTGTGAATTTGAAAAGGATCTGTGACGCGCTTGAAATGTATGAAGATGAGCTCCTTCAAGAAGTGAAAACAGGCGAAAGAAAGCAAAGCAAAACAGAAAACAAAATCGATGAAAGAAGCAGCGTCATACTAATACTTATAATTATAACATGTTCTGTACCGTAACGGGTGCTAAGTTCCCTCGCGTGCTCTCTCTCTCTCTCTCTCTCTCTCTCTCTCTCTCTCTCTCTTCTCTCTCTCTTCTCTCTCTCTCTCTCTCACACACACACACCCACACACAAACACATACGTTATCACACACTCTAACTAAATATCAAATATCAAAGAAATCCGCCCATTAGTTTCAGAGAAAAATGCGCAAAATTTATAACTAAATGAAAATAAAAATTATTATTACTTCACCGCGATGAAGTCACTCTTTATACGTAAGTTTTGAATAAGACTCAACACATCCGTACACTCTGATTACATACAAAGTTTAAAGGAAAGGTTTAAAAAAAATTAAATAAAGGTGACGTCATTATGATTACATCACTCGTTTTGCATAATTTTGATTTTGTGTGGGAGGCATATGAGAAGTCTATGTATAATTATACCAAGTTTGAACCAAATCTCTCCAGTATTTTTGGAGAAAATAGGATTAGAAAAAAAACAACGAAACAATTTATTACGTCACCATGATGACGTCACACAATATCCCATAGTTTATTAAAAGCCCGAGGCATCTGAACACTATAATTAATTTTTTTTTTAAATAAGAAAATTTTCTGTTAAAAATGACGTCACGACGATTACATCACTCGATTTACATAAGTTTGGTTTTACCTTGGAGGCACAGGTAAGAACATACTAAACTTGAACCAAATCCCTCCAGTAGTTTAGCCGAAATTAGGAATAGAAAAAAAAACAACAAATTATGACATCACCATGATGATTTCACCAAACATGCACACGTTTATGTCATCTGGTAGGGTTAACTATTTCATAACTAAAAACCAAGTTTGAAAGAAATCCGTCCATTAGTTTTAGAGGAAAAGTGCGCACATTTTATATCAGGGCTGACGAGGCCGGACGGACAAAGCCAAAAAACAGTAGTTTCCGAGCTTTATATAGCTCTGGAACTAATAATAATAATAATAATAATAATAATAATAATAATAATAATAATAATAATAATAATAATAACGGTATTTAAATAGCGCTTCTACCCGGAAAAATTCGCTCAATGCGCGATTCTCACGCACTCACGCGCCAAGTGACGTCCTAGAAAGAAAAAGAGATGCTTGAAATAAACCCAGGGATGAGTACGGACGGAGAGAACGTAAGGCGTTGAGTGTTTTAGGAGAGATGGGGTTGGGGGGTGGGTGAATAGAAAGGGTGGAAGGAAAAGCGCAAATGAGGTTGTGGGGTGAGGGTGTGTATAGCGGGGGAGGGGGGAGGGGAGAGTGAGGTGCACAATTTGAACTATCCGCTGCAGGTGCCAAAGAAGAAAGACTTCGACATTTGGGGAACACAGACAAAAACTTAAGGTCTAATGGCAAGCGTGGCTCAGGACTCGTTTGACGAATCTATTTTGGACCCAGTTCTAATATCTCTATAATGCAAACCAGAATAGTTCACAGGTTCAGATACATTCTTTGGTTTTCTCTATTAGGTCCGGGTGTGTTTGTGTGTGTGTGTGTGTGCGCGCGCGCGCGTGTCTAGAGGTATACAGACACGCATTTTCGAATATCCTTGGTACTCTCAGGTCACACTTTTTTTTTAAATTTAACTGAACGTTTTGGATATTACAGAAATTACATGTGCTGTACGTTCAATTCAATTTAGCAAACGATAGTAATTGAATGAAGTTCAATGAACTGTTCAAATGGCAAATCAAATGTCAAACGCGGCGGTCATAATTAAGCTTTCGGGAATTTGCGAATGATGTAAACCAATGTTCAGGTTCAATGACCTACACACAATTATCTCGTATCATCTCATCTGGACAAATTTAATCTCATTTTACCTGATCAGGGCGTCTTGGGGGTGTGGGGGGGGGGGGGGGGTAGGGGGGAGAGGCAGTTAACTGACACCTTTCACCGTTTGTTAAAGAAGTTCAAAGGCCAATTAGGTCAGTTCATTCTTGAGTTGGGCTTAGCTTAAGTTTAACTTTATGAGAACTACGACAAGCGTCACATGAGCAGTGGATGGTTTCTTTACACTCTGCACGCAATCACCCTTAGTCCATTCATTTATCCAACCCCTATGGGCAGACCATAACCTCCCTCTCCTACCAGCTCAGTCCCGTAACCGATCTGGTCGTCGGCTCGACCTGAATGACGTGTGTGCAGGCCTAATTGGACGCTCCTGCCTATTTGGACGCCGGCGTCCATAGGGTCTGACATAGAGGCCTAATTGGACGCCCCCTGCCTAATTGGACGCTGGGCATGGAGTGCACATATTTCATTTGACATATAATAACGTGTATGTATGTATGTATGTATGTATGTTTATATGTATGTATGTATGTATAAGAAGAATGACAATCTGTATTGAATATAAAATTTATAAATAAATTTAAAAAAAACATACTTAGGATAATTTATACCAAAGGAGACTAATTCAGGTAATTAATTTGTATCTGTCTGACCTTAGCAAAGAACTGTAAGAACGTTCCGGCATGTGTATGCTCTAGAACAGAGGCATGGTGCTCTAATGGTAGTGCTTTGGCTTGCGGATCTGAAGGTCCCGGGTTCGGGCCCTGTCCGGGCCATTGTGTTGTGTCCCTGGGAAAGACACTTTACTCCCGTTTCCTACTCCTTCGGATGAGAGTATAAACCGAGGTCTAGTCTGTGTGTCGCATACATTCCATCATAACGGACTTTAAAGATCCTGACGCTCTTGTCCTAGACGGGTGAGTGCCGGTAACAAGAACACACCCAGTATGCATTTGGTCCTTCTCCCCCATCCCTGGCTGGCCAGGATAGTGCTCAGTTGTCCGAGCGTCAGACCATGCGCCCAAAGGCTGCGGGTGGGCGTCTCGGGCGGTTTGTGTTAGATCCTGTATCGGCCAGCGCCTAGAGTCTGGTCAAGTACAGCGAGGTAAGTGCGCTATAAAAATCCTCAATAACAATAACAATAATAACAGGGGTGCCCAATACGTCGATCGCGATCGACCGGTCGATCGGGAAGGTACTGTGAGTAGATTGCGAAGCGTTGAAAAAAAATTGACGTCAGCCTATTATCTATATAATATGTTTTGTATTTTTATGGTAGGTAGATCATTTTGGCTTGGTCATTTTATAAGTAGATCGCATGCTGAAAAAGTGTGGGTACCCCTGCTCTAGAACCAATATTAGAGTCTTCTTTTCGAAGTTTTTTCCCCCTCGTCGTCTTATATAATAACATTACGTAATGGTGGTGTAATTTAATATCAACTGAATACATATATGCTTGTGACTGTTTCACTGTGTATATGTATATGTCTAGGTGTTATAGTTTTTAGCAAATAGTAATATGTGTTTTGGGCTAGGTCCCTATTCTCTGCACCTTTCCATAATAATACAAGATCAGTCCTATATAGGTCTAACACATCGAATTACTTTAAACAACAGATCATCTTCATCATCATCATATTGCAGCATGCTTTTTTTTTTAATCCCACAGACTGGCACAGAGACTCCATGATTGAAGTGAAGATGTTGCAGATGACTTTAATAATAATAATAATAATAATAATAATAATAATAATAATAATAATAATAATAATAATAATAATAATAATAATAATTCATCTACCAATGTGTCAGTGGCAACTGTTAGCGCGTTACCGTCGAAGGCAGCAGCGTAGTTTACAGACAAGTTCATTTGTGTACTAAAGGCACTGTTGAAGAGCTTTAAAGTCATTATTGCATGTCTGCTTGGTGGAATATCATCAAATAGCCTCATCTCTATTTGTTCGAATCAATTATATTACAGAACAGTAGCATTTGAGCGCCATTTCCCAGTTGTTTCTTATATAGGTACAATATTACACACATATATTACATACATACATACATACATACATACATACATACATCCATACATACATAGGGATAATATTACATACAAACAACGATTTATATTTAATAATAATAATACAGGATGCTATACGCGCTTTTCCCCAAATCATTCAGGCTCAAAGCGCGGCGATCTATACCAACATACATGCTCACCTGTCTCATCCACCCTCACACACACCAAACACACATCCATCACTCAAACAGGTGGTGTAAAGGCATGGAGATCGCTATTAGAAGACGGAAAGAAAATCGAATTTTTATTTTTGAAATTTTTATATTGACTGCGTCCTGTACCATTATTGAAGGGAGGGAGGAAACCGGAGTGCCCGGAGAAAACCCTCGGTGACCTCAATAGTCTCGTACCTAAGTCACATACGTTCGCCCCTTGCGGGAATCGAACCCGCGACCTTCGGCATAGGAAACCGGCGACTTATCCACTGCGCCACGAGGCCACCCCATTTGGGGCGTCCAGTTAGGCAGGGGGCGTCCAGTTAGGAAGGGGGCGTCCAATTAGGCTTCTATGTCAGACCCAATTGGACGCCGGCGTCCAAATAGGCAGGGGCGTCCAATTAGGCCTGCACAGACGTGGTATGTGATCGAAGACTCCTGCCTGCTACGTTTTGTGACTATGATGCTACGTTTAAAGCTACAACTTATTGAGTGTGGCTGTGTATGTAGGGTTCTACGTACGATGCTCATTGGGCAGAAGGGGAATGGATGGGTGGTGCGATGGGTTGTTGGGGGGAAGAGGGTTTTTGGGTGTTTGGGATGTTGCACCATCAAGCTCCCATTTGAAGGACATGAGAGAGAGGGGGCGGGGAAGAAGGGGTTATGGTGGGGGAGGGTTGCTGAAAGAAGGTGGGGGGAGGGAAGGTGGAGAGGGGGAGTACACGAGTAACCAGCTAGTAAGAAATAAATTTTTAAAAAAAGAGATCCCTATCCTATCCTATCCTGTCCCGTAACCCGGAGGTCGTAGGGGCACCACAGATGATCGTTTAACCAGCATGCTCCATCTTTCTCTGTCCTCAGCAGCCCTGATGGCTTCGCTCAGTGTCAAACCAGTCCATTCTGGAATGTTGTCCTCCCACCTCTTTTTCGGTCTCCCTCTTCTTCTACCTCCTTGCACTGTGCCTTGCATAATGGTCTTTGCAAGGTCTGATGATCTGGTGACGTGGCCATACCATCGGAGTTTCCGTTTCTTCACCACTGTGAGCAGGTCATCGTGTTGTCCAATGGCTTGTGTGATGGTCTGTCGGACTTCGTCGTTGTTGATGTGTTGGGTATAGGAAATGCCCAGAAGTCTTTTGTAGTACCTCATCTCCATGCTTTGTATCCTTCGTTGGAGATCTGCTGTGAGGGTCCATGCTTCGCAAGCATATAGGAAGATGGAGATGACAAGGGGGCGCAGCAGTCTTACTTTGGAATGTAGACTGATGGTCCTGTCTTTCCAAATGGGCTTCAACCTTGTCAGGGCAGCAGTTGTTTGTGCGATCCTGGAGAGGACTTCCTGTCGGGACCCATTGTCTGAAACAATCGCTCCCAAATATTTGAAGCTATGCACTGAGTTGAGGGATTGGCCTTGGACGTTGATGTCCCTGTTGATGCCGTTGGTGTTGTTGGTCATCATTTTGGTCTTCTCTGCACTTATTTCCATTCCATAAGCTCTGGAGGTGGTGTCAAGCCTCTGTACAAGCTGTTCAAGTTCTTGTTGCTCTCCAGCCAATCCATCAATGTCATCCGCAAAACGAAGGTTGGAGATTGCTCTACCCCCTATGCTGGCTGTGCCTTCGTGATCTGCAAGAGTGCAAGAGTGCAAAAAAAAAAGAAGATATGTTTGCGAAAGGAAGTAATGGAGAGAAGAACACAAAAAGGGTACAAATAAACACGCGCTTATATTTCTGAGAACTAGTGAGTGAGGGAAAGAGATAGCGAGAAAAAGAGAGAGACAGTCGAGAGATTGTCTTCAGCCACTTACCTATTCGATTGACATCAAAGTAACACCGGCACAGCACATGAAACAGAACGAAACACAAGTATTGTTTAGAGCAACGTTAACGCTTTAATAGAGAACTTTGCTAGACACATATAAGGCATACCAAAAAATTATATAATAACAAAATGATATGAAATTTGTATTCTAAGGTGCAACGCAACGAAGAAAACAATAAGAAGATCCAGAAATCAAAAGTCTCCTTCAGAATAATGTTTTCGATTCAATCCAGTTAAATCATTTATTTAAATAATGTCTGCTCACGTGCCTGTGATCGTAGATCGAACACTCTTTCTCACGCATAGACATACAAACATAAAAGCAAAGAATTTAAAGTTGAACTTTAACCACAAAAGACAGCATCGCTACAACAGTTTGCCAACCGCGGACATGCAAATTATGCGGCCAAAACCTATTATTGCGGCACTATGCAACACAATTTTTAATAGTTCAGCTCGGTACTTTACCTTTGAAGTACATTTCACACGTTAGTGGTCTTAATGGCGTCAAGGGTATCTTCTATGACTGGGCAAAGAGATAACTAATAGTATTAATTTAATTCACGGTACTGGTTCAATAATTTTCCTTTCGGTACGTTTTACACTTTTGGGATAGCAGTGCAATCAAAAGCTGCCTCTTTCTGTCTTTCTGTCACTCTCTGTCTGTCTCTTTGTGTCGGTCTGTCTCTCTGGCATTTTGCCCGTTTCGGTCTCTCTATTTCTGTTTAGTATCTCTGTCTCTCTGTGTATGTCTGTCTCTCTCTCTCTTTCTCTCTCTCTCTCATCTCTCTTCATCCCTCTGTGTGCGTGTTTATGTAATACTGTCAAAGCAGTTGAATGATTTCCCTATAAATGGCATTTCACACTTTAACGGAATTAGTGAAATCAAACGTACTTTCTCTACATTACTGCAAAGACAAGTCTAGGATCAAAGCTGTGACAAGCAACCCACAGCTAGGGTTCAGGATAAGACTCCTCCATGAATCACGCTAGTATCTTGTTTGGTGACACGGAACTAATGGAACCTTCTAATACGCGTGATAAAGCCTCTTTGCTCCATTTGTTCACTCAACTATTAGTAGTATTACCACGGAACGATGTAGCATTCGCAACATTCATTTGTGTCGGAATTCCGCTACAAAGGAAGAGAGATTTTGACATCAAAGGCCATTACCAGAAACTGCGATCGAGTACGCAGTCTTGGCTGTCAGCATACAGTTGAGTAGTTCTTGGTTTCTGTCATTTTGACGCGTCTTTATTCGAGCAGTACTGCGAACTGTGAGTCAAAGTGGCTAAATAAATTCCGATTTAGTTTCAACTTCGCGGATAGACGACTTCCCAGCTGGACCTCTCTTGTTCGTCTGGTAGACAAAATTCATCAGACAACTGAGGCCTGCAATCCTGCCAGTGTGACGAGTAATAATTGTGGTCACACATTCAAATCAATATGTAGAAAGGAAAAGACTGATAACCTACGATGCCATCATTATACTATCATATGCTATGATGTGCTATGCTATTATTAATATTATTATTATTATTATTATTATTATTATTATTATTATTATTATTATTATTATTATAGAACGCACGGTGGCGTGGAGAAGAGCCAGGGCGGCTTACAAGGTAAACGCGCATGCAATTTCAAGGGATAAAAGGGGTTGAATTGTAGAAAGAGTAAGGAGAAAAAACCACACCACAAAATACAAAACAAAATACATTTGTCCCCTATACGCTAGGGTGTCCGGGGACACTAATCTACAAATAGAAAACAAAATATGAAACGTAAAGCAAATCACAACGCAAAACACCACAAACCATAAAACATACAACAAAGTGTTACTTGAATCAAAAAAAAGAGCGCACCCACAAAAATACAAAAGCAATGATTAGCCGAACAGATTTAAAATCTGTTTCGTGAGAAGGCAAAACTGGAGAGAGGAAAAACAACACAAGAAGAACAAAAAAAGTCTTTGAAAAAGATAATTAAAAAAGAAAGTTAAACATCTTTTACAAAAAAAGCAGAAAAAAGTAAGAAAACAGAACATGACAGAAAGAAAAAAGAAACACAGACAGAAAGAATCAAAATAAAACAAGAAATAAAGAAACTAGTAAAGAAAGAAAGCCTTATCATGTTGCATTCATTTCCTCGCAGTAGAGGGTACGACAGACAAAAAGAAAGAAAGATATAAACCAAGAAACAAAGAAGGAAAATAAGACAAGAAAGAACGAAAGAATAATAAGACAAATAGGAAAAGCAAACAAGACAGAAAGAATGAGAGAAAATAACAAGACATTATAAGAAAGAAAATAAAAGAAAGAAAAAACGGAAAAAAAGATAGACAAAGAAAGAAACAAAGAATTAAACAAATACAAAAAAAAGAAAGAAACAAGAAAAATAAAAGATCGTAATAAAGGAAAAAGCCAAAAACAGAGAAAGAAAGCAAGGAAATGAAAGAAAGAAAGAAAGAAAGAAAGAAAGAAAGAAAGAAAGAAAGAAAGAAAGAAAGGAGAAAAAAATAAACGAAAGAAAGAAAAAAAGAAAGTAAGAAAGAAACAAGTTTATCTAAATACATCCATAAGATGTTCTTTCAGACGTGAGGTTTATCCCTATAATGAATGACGCGTGTGCTGTTTGTTCTACCTGCCTATTTTGTTTCGCACACACCACCCAGCTATAGCTTCTGGCATGTCCTCGGCTACTTACAAAAAATCCTAGTACCACGCACATGGGAAAATATACACTAGAAGGAAATCAAAAGGTGTACGCATACTATTGGCCAGATGGTTCGCAACTTTGCTAATATTAACATTTCAATTAACAATTGTAGGCACAATATTGTTTCCAACGTTGGCGACTTAACACTTTATACTTAGTGTTTGGGTCTTGCCATTTTAAATATATAAATGGAGGCAAAGATGGCTCGATAAACTTGGAATGAATAGGGAAAATAATCATCTTTATAGATTTGTTAAGTGCCTGCCACCAACTTTTGTGGTAAATGAGAAAACGGGGTGTCGATGGTAACTTTTATGCTGATATATTTTGTAAACAGAACCGAAATTTGACATTCACGCGGTTTGTATTAAAAAAAAACTTATTATGAAAAATGTAACAGATGAATTTTACCAGAGATTGCGGCAAACAAATTCTTAACATCTACGTGAGCTACGCACACAAAACTTTAAGGATAACACGACAGTTTTGATTTTATAGCAATTTTCTAAAGAGCACTGACAAGCTTAAAAATTTTGGTGGTGTTCACAAAAATAGCTACCTATGCAGACTTGGCCTACCGAAACCTCAAAGGATTTCAGATACCATATCTATATCTCAAGTTGTCTTCTATCTTGGTTGACAAATCTGCGTTAATGTTAGCATTGCTGGTGGCAAGTTATTAGAACTTTTCCAATTTAAATTGTTAGGTAAAACGTGCCAAAAGTGTTAACCGAACACCACGCCATCACAATACCTGACTTCTGGAAAACTGAATCAACATGTCATGTCATGTAGCTTTAGAAATGTGCAAAAACCAGTTACATTTATGTTTTCAAGGTTACAATTCCACATGGCATTCGTATTTTTGAGCATAAAAAACGGAAGCGTGATCATGTCACGCCTCTCTTAATGCAGCTCCACTGGCTCCCTGTCAAGTTCCGCATTGAATACAAAATTGCTGTCCTAGCTTTCCGTCACTTCGACCAGTCACTTCCACCATATCTGTCTAAGGTACTCACTACCTACACTACAACTCGTTCTTTGCGCTCATCAGATGAAAAACTGTTGAAAACGCCCAAGCGTCGGCTTCAAACAATTGGCGAGCGGTCTTTAAGTTTTCAAGCACCCAAGGTTTGGAATGCGCTGCCTGCCGGTTTAAGACATTGTACAGACCTTGTTTCCATCAAGAGCTTCTTAAAAACGCACTTGTTCCGCAAGTCGTTTTCTGTGTAAATACTGTAGTATGAACAGTAATAATACTTTCTGAATGATGCTGTACATGATGTAGTGCGAATGTTGTGATGATGCGTACGAACGATGTTTGTAAGCGCTTTGAGTTGTTATTCTAATGAAAAATGCGTTGTATAAATGCAATTATTATTATTTTATTCAAATTAAAGTGTCCTTAAGTAAACTTTCCACACCACACTAATGTTAGAGTTGGGGCTAAGGTTGGTGGTTATTGCAGAGGGGTGTGGTTCTTTTCTCTGTTTATGTTAGTTTGTTAGCATACACCGTGACGGTTGGCAGACGCTTCTTCAATCTATAAGGACCTCTTCCCTCTTCTTCCAGGCACTGCGTTGTGATCAGAATGAACGTAGACGACCTCACCACTACCAGCCTGTACTTTGGGGCGTCAATAAATGTAGTCCTAAAGTTATTATTATACGTTTTGCTTTTGGGTAAAGGCTAGTTAACAGAAAGCTAAAGCAACAGATTTGTAAACGTTTACAACTTATATAACTTTGTTATGTACATATATTTGTTCGCCCATGTGTTTGTGTGTTTGTTGTTTACCTCTGTCACCCACCCCACCTCCTCTTCGTTTTTATTTAAATGTGACAATGGCATTCAATAATACTGATTTTGCCGGAAGGTAGGCGTTGGGGAAAGGAGTGAGGTTAGGGGGGAGGGGTGTATCTACAATAATTTAAGCCCCGGTCAGACCTACCGTTTTTCATTAGATTTCCCCGGACACACGCTGCAATACGTTGTACAAAAAGCTTACGATAAAATCTCAAGCGAATCCATCGTAGATTGAAAGGATAGAACTGTGATGAAATCATTAGACCGGACCAATCAGACCGTGCGGTGGCGTCCTTGACATTGCGACTGAAGAAAATGGCCGACATCACAACACAAAGGTTGTCATCGGATCAAAGAGCAGAATAAGTTCCGAGTGATTCCCTTATCCCGATTCATGCTAGTACCCACCATCGACAGAAGTTTCCTCCTCATCTGCTACTAAAACTGCTAAATATCGCAAACAATCTTCTCTCACATTCCGAACTGCTCGAAATCGAACAGTTGGCCATAGCTTTTACAACATGTAGCCTACGTAGCAATAAAGGACAGCACCACAGGAACTAGGAAAGTGTCTCCTATATGCAATAATGTCAAGGGACTTTAAACCTAATAGAACTAGGAAAGAGGGGCCTATGAGCGTGCCGCAGCGAAAACCAACTTCCGCTTCTGTTGTATGGAATTAATTTTAGTGTGCGAAAAGTCCTGAGATTAAATCGTATGGAACAAATTGTATGATTTAATTGGTAGGTCTGACTGGGCCTTTATAGTGGCATAGAATTTTTTTTAAAATAATTTTATTAAAAAGTAACTTGATTTGGGAAAAGTTAAAGCATTTTTGGGTTGAAGAAAATAGTTATCAGGAAATCATAAGCAAGCGTACAATTTTTCCCTGTTATAATAAAAAAAAAATAAATAAATGAAATGCACTGTGGACAATAAATTAAATGCGTCATGACCCTTAAGGTTCATACTGGCACCTCGCCAGAAATTTAGTTACTCAGTAATTTTTGACATTGACCGTTATCTGCCAGGTTGCGCACCTTTCTCTGAAAGTAATGGCCGGATGTCTTTCAAAATGAGTTATTAGTTAGAAATTAGTTAACCCTACCAGATGACAAAAACGTGCGATGTCACAATTTATATTTTTTTCTAATCCTATTTTCTCTCGAACTACTGGAGGGATTTGGTTCAAGTTTGGTATGTATTTAGACTTCACCTGTGCCTCCTGTCTAAAACCAAACTTATGCAAATCGAGTGAGGTAATCATTGTGATCTCATATTTAAAGGAAAGGTTAAAACTTTTTAAAATTTTCTTTTAAACTTCGTATGTAATTAGAGTGTTCATATGCCTTGAGCCTAAAACAAAACTATGGTAAGCTTATATTAAGTGTGGTAATCGTTGTGACGTAATATTTTAAAAAATATCTTTAATTTACTTTTTTAGTATACAGATAGATGCCTTTTAAATACATTTTAATACTTTAAACTTTTAAAATTGTTACCTGCTTGCATATATTTTTTTGGGGTCACTGCCTTCAATTATTATTACTATATAAATATAGAACATAATGATCCTTCCCAGATGACATTAGTTAGAATTTTATTTTTTTAATTCCCTCTCCTCCCATCCTCCTTGCTATTCTCGACTGCACGCGTATATGTAATCAATTTTCACAGCACTTGTAAATGTTGAACTTAAGATTACTGAACTAAACAACGTTAACAAGTAGAGCACAATGCATGATTTCGTAGCTCGAGCTTCAGTTTGCTTTGTCCAATGAAGAAGAGATGATCAAAGGCATCAAAGAGATTACTATATATGCTAACAAGCTATCGCGTTTTAACCCTAGTCTGCTCACATGCCGTCGGACTTTTGACACGTTTTGAATGTACTATATTTTATGTTCTCTTATTGTCTTCGAGTCTTATTTAATTTTTTTCTTTTTTGGGAATCATGAATTTTAGTTCAATTTCATATAATTGTGTGGGAATAATTATGTTGCCTGTCAGAATGAAATGGATGCTAGAACCTTTGGTAGACTGCGTACGCTGACGGAGAAAGAGGGACCAGTGAGTATGTGTGTACCCTGGGTACTTTTGTGACGGGTGTTGACGCCAGAGACCATAACCCTAGTCAGGATATCTGCGATAGCGCCGCGACTGTTTAATTGCAGTTCAAAACAACCAGGCGACTGCTCACAAAGTCAATGATGGTCAGCACATTACCATAGGAAAAAGTACTGGACCCTAATGGGTGCACAGTTCCCTCTTGTGTACTTCAGTTGTAGGTCTGCATAACTTGGTGTTCACTAACCATTCATCCTATAAGTCGCCAATCACTCACTAAATAACCAGACACTGTGGAAAGGATACTGCCCCCCCCCCCTCCCCGCTCCTTTAAGTAGGCAAAGTGATGGAAAAAAAAACGTTCATCCCTCCTTTCACCACCACCGCCTTCCCCAATGTACACAACCACCACCATTCTTTCTTCCATCGTTCCATGTACTAAGCTCTTCCAACATTTTGGTTTCAGTAATAGTTTCTGGCAAAGTCGTGATGAAAAAAAAGTTTTTTTTTTTTAAGGCATAACTTCATGACATGTAAGATGGGTAGGCGGGAGGTGGTGAACAGCAGAGGACGGAAAATGGAGCAGTGGGAGAGAGGAGAGATAGGGGGGTGGGGGTGGGGTCAGTCAGGGAAGTTAGGCGAGGAAGAGGGGGTGGGTGGGTGGGGAGGGTGATGGAGGATGAAAAAATGAGCATGTGGCGATAAGGTGATGCAAGTTGCCAGCTATCTCAATATTTGTCTAATCAAAAGACGAAAGAGACGAATTATCGCTGCAACTGCTAGCGTAATGCAACGCACGTTTCAATGGACGCCGGTAATGGCTTCGTCAGACACTAAATTACTGAAACGTGCATGTATTTATTATAAGCCCGGGGGGGACAAGGGGGGTGGGAGGGGGAAAGTGGCAGTCATTAAAAAAATCCAGGTTTACCCTAGGACGGCATCGGTGTTATTCCTGCGAAAGACCTGCATCTTGGACGACTAACCAGAAAAGTGTCACCTGGGCCGGGTTTAAACTTTGGAATTCAGTCCTTTTATTACACCTATCCTATCCTATCATATCCGGTAATTCGAAAGTTGTTGGGGCACCACAGATGATCATTTAACCAGCGTACTCCATCTTTTTCTGTCCTCAGCAGCCCTCATGGCTTCACTCAGTGTCAAACCAGTCCATTCTAGAATGTTGTCCTCCCACCTTTTTTTCTGTCTGTGTTACATCAAACAAGCACAATTTGAAGAAACAAACAGGGCTAAGTTTAGCTGAACGTGGAGGATTGGGTGGGGAATAACGGGATCACAAAATATACATTTAGGTCTATACAATTTGACTTAGACCCTGTTCTTTGTTGGCGCTTTGAGTAGCTATTAAGTTGGAAAAGCGCTATATAGTGTTCGTCAAGAGAGTTGTCTGTTTTGCTCTCAAGTTTTAGTGTTTCTGTTTGGCTGCGTTGTAGACAATATCTTTGAATGGATATCCTATCCTAATCCTATTCTATCCCTGTGTGTCCTGCCAATGTTGATGCTTGATCTGAAGCGCGTCTTGATCATGATGTAGTCAATCTGGTTGTGATGCTCCCCGCTGAGACTGTGCCATGTCCATCGTCTGGATTTTTTGTGGAGACCAAACGTGTTTGCCAGTATCAGATTGTTGTATCTGGCAAACTCCAAGAGTCTCAGACCTCTGTCATTTGTCTCGTTGTTGCATTGGGGTCCACATGTGTCTCCCCAGTTGTGGTGCGCATCTTGGCCAACCTTGGCATTCCAGTCGCCTTGCACTATGACTACATGTATATCCTTCTTCGGCACTTGGTCAAGGACAGCTTGTAGATGTTCATAGAAATCATCGACATCGCTTTCATCATAGTCTGATGTTGGGGAATAGCCCTGTATGATGGTGATGTTGAAAGGGGCTGCTATCAGACGGATGGTAATGAATCTACTGAAGACGTGGCGGCAACCCAAGACTGTGATAGAATGTCTTTGTAGACCAAGAATCCAACGCCGTGTTCGTGCCTGTCATCTCTCCTGCTGAAATAAAGCTTGTGGCCTTTGTCAGTCGTTGTTTCACCTAGGCCTTTCCAGCGCAGTTCGCTGATATCTAAAATGTTCCATCGATAGTGGTCCAGCTCGTGGGCCAGTTCTCGTCTAATTTTCCCTCCGCAGTTAGGGTCCTGACATTCCAGATTCCTATGACGATATGCAAAGAAACAAAAATCACTGTTAACATACTGGCCATTCTTGATTATCTCTCTGTGTCCTTGTTTGTGTTTCTATCCCCTCTCCCCCTCTCTCTCTCTTTTCTTTCTATCTCTCTCTCTCTCTCTCTCTGTCGGTCTCTCTCAGTCTCTCTCTCCCTCCTCCGCGCACATCTCTCGAACATTGTTTGAGTGCGCACGCGTGCGCCCATTTGTGTTTAAGCGTGTGAGCCCAAGTGGGGCATAGATATCTGCTGTGTTTAAAACCCATTTTCTGCTTGCGTTCCACATATGGAACGTTTTATTATCTTCCCACAATAATTTCCATAACACTGATTTAATATTATTTTGTACATAATATACTTTACCGAGGATTGTTTTACATTTTTGAATTGTTTCAGTATGGTTTTGAATTTTATTTATCCAGCAATCCAAATTTTTTGAACATCGTGTCCAAAATGGCGGCTTCCAGCACACAACTAAAAAGGTAAGTTTGCAAATAGATATTAATTATGTTTAGAAGGCTAAAAAAGTATTATATTCTTTTGAATAAGATCCTTAACAATTATTTTATTCACAAGAAGGTGTCATATTTCAGTTTAAGATGAAGTGAGAAGTCTGAAATGGAGTGTTCCACATGTGGAACGCTAGCAGAGAATGCCACCATGCAGTTTTACATTACTTTATTTGACTTTCTTCATAAAATATTTTATTTTATCATACTTAGTGATCAAATTTAGGGTTTTAGAGATAATTATACTGTTTATTTTTAAAACAATACATATATAGATTTTTTTCTGTTTGTTATGCAGGTATTTTTCATTGAATGAAGTGCTGTCAATCATTGAGAATGACTTGGACACTGTTGCCCAAGCAGATGTCTACATCAGCCCACCGGGTGATGGAATGAACTCAGATGTGGACAGTGGTGACGAGGACACAGGGGACGTGTCAGTAGACAACCTCCCCCTTTATCAGCT